>JARFJB010000655.1:1535000-1822500 GCA_036346205.1 Vesta saturnalis
GTGTTTGTGTGTGTGTGTGTGTGTGTGTGTGTGTGTGTGTGTGTGTGTGTGTGTGGTGTGCGGTGCGTGAGTGCAGTGGTGGGGAGGAGTGAATGAGAGGGTGTGTGTGCGTGTGGGTGTGTGTGTGTTTGTGTGTGTGTTTGTGTGTGTGTGTGTGTGTGTGTGTGTGTGTGTGTGTGTGTGTGTGTGTGTGTGTGTGTGTGTGTGCGTGCGTGCATGCGTGCGTGCGCGCGTGCGTGCGTGCGTGTGTGTGTGTGTAATTACTCAATTGAACTTCAATTGAACATACAAATGAATCAGGTATAATTTTCGAATGTAAAGGCATTGACCGCTTAGATAGAGAATCTGCCTGTATAAAACGCTAGGGTAGAAAATGATTATTATTACACCTAATATTTAGACCTTAATGCTTTTTGCAGCAGAAATTTTTTAAAATATTTGTATGCACATTGATTAACACGATGTTGCCGGCGCATTGCTACTTTCCAACTCATATAAAATGAAATTGTATAACTGTTTAATAATAATAACTGCATTCCATAAAAAGAGTTATATCATATAGGTGAAATCTTTTAAATGCATGTTGTAAATAACAAAACATCGTTTATATAAATACATATAAGGTGGCTCTAAGTACTCTGCGAAAGGGAAAGGTAAATACGAGTTGCAGTAAGGCGATAGAGATAATTAGTTTTGTATATTTGCATTCTACAAATTACTTAAGGATGATGGGAGAAACAAATAGCCAGTTTTATATCAACTATTCATAAGTAAAAACAGAAAACGGGTTTAGTAAACTATATAAAGTATCTCAATATTTAGTTTAGTTCTCCAACACAAGTTATTATTAGAACAGTTGAAAGAAAAAACACAGCTGAAGGTTTGCGTACTATTATTAATATATATCTTACTTGATATTGTTCACAAAAATGCCAATAAATACTTTAATCTGTTATTATAGGAGGAGGCTGTCATAAACTAACCAACTCTGCATCAGCTCTTATTCTATTCGATCTCTACTCATTTGTTTAGTTAATTAGATAAAGGTGTGTGTGTGTGTGTGTTACGCTATTTATTAATAAATTAATTAATAGCGTTATGCGGTACGTTTTGTTGCATAAAAACCATATTTTTATATTCGTATATTATATTTTCTCATAATAAAGTGTATAACTTCTTCAATTCTTCAACTTTATTTGAACTTGCATACGATATAATATTTGAACTCGATACAACTCTACCCCCTCTATTATACCTATTTATAACCATCGCAATATGTATATATATATATATATATATATATATATATATATATATATATATATATATATATATATATATATATATATGCATATATACAGGGTGACCCACTAAAGCGCGGGGTTGCTCCATAACTCCCTTACTATTACAAATAAGAAAAAATGCCTTATATATAAGTTGTCCAGTCATAAACTACACGTTTTAAAATTATTCTCAGAAATGGCGGACTTCCGGTTATACCGGAAACGCATGCCAACTTCGTTATTTTAAATAGAACAACCTATATATTATTACATTTTTGAATTCCTCGTTGAATTTAAAGGTCACCTTAGTATTGGGTTCTGTTCAGGAAAATCTTCACGTAAGTTCGAGGGATATTAGCAGTGCAACTAACATCAGTAAGACATCGGTACAAAGAATTTTACATCGGCATAAGTACCATCCCTTTCGAGTACAGCTGCATCAAGAGTTGCTAGGTGGTGATTTAGAGAGAAGACATGTGTTTTGTCAGTGGGCGCTTGATAGAGTAGAGGAAGATGAGTCGTTTTTTAATAAGGTTTTGTTCTCCGATGGGTCGACATTCCACCGAAATGGACACGTAAATCGACATAATTTTCATTATTATGACACAGAAAATCCACATCACTTCAGCACAACAAATTTTCAGCATCGTTGGTCTCTACATGTTTGGGCGGGCATTTTAGGAAACAATATAATTGGACCCTTCTTCTTTAATTGCCATTTCTCTGGGGAAATGTGTGCCCAATTCCTTCGAAATGACCTGAATAATGTTATTTGACGTTCCGCTGGGGAGACTTCTGAATATGTGGATGCAGCATGACGGGGCTCCCCCTCATAACGCTAGATGAGTTCGCCTAATTTTAGACGAACAGTTTCCAAATCGATGGATTGGTGGAGGAGGACCGGTACCTTGGCCACCGCGATCTCCAGATTTGACCAAGCTGGATTATTTTTTGTGGGGTTTTGTAAAAAATATCCTTATGTATTTATTGATCGTTCCTTATGTATTTATTGTGTATTTCTTGTGCATTTCTTCTCTATTTCTTGTGTAAGCCTTAAGTAATTATTTTGTATTACTTGTGCAAACCTTATGTATTTATTGTTCATTCCTTTGTATTTCTTTTGAGTTTTGTGTTCTTAATTCTTGAGCATTTATTGTTTATTTCGTGTGCATTAAAAAATCAAGTTATTCATGTTTGAAAAAAGTTATTTTCGGAGCGTTAGAAATGATTGAATTCCAAAAGCAAGACGTTGCAACAACTTTTGAAAGGCTGTTTCTCGGGGAAGTCTTCGTTCACGATACCGTACCGCATAAATCCTTGACGCCAATAATGCATTTCTTTGGCATTCTCCAAGAATGAAAGTCATGTCGATCAACTCTGCGTCGGACGAACAACATTTTAATGGAAATGTCTTGTAGAAACACTTAAACTGATACACAAGACAGCAAAGCACAACAGAAGCTCGAGAAACTGACGTTTCTTGTCAGTTGTTTAAAACAATTGACAAACGTTTTACAAAACACCGCGGCAATGCGCAATAAAAACTGAAATTAGATAAAAATGTGAATATCTCGAAAACTGTCACTCCAAAATATCGATAATGTTATATCAATGGAAAGGAAATTTAATTTCCTATCCGTTGATTTAAGAAAATATGGGTGGTTTCATTTAAAAAAATCAAGTTATCCATGTTTGAAAAAAATTATTTTCGGAGCGATAGAAATTATTGAATTCTAAAAGCAAGATTTTTGGCAATGAATGAGAATGATGCGGTACCCTTTTCGGAAGTAAAAAACGAAAGCCACATCTCTCTACCTGTATCCGTCTTCGAGATATTGAAAGTTTTCGGAGGCACTGCAAACGTCATTTTTTCTACAAAATGTCAAATAACTCAGAAGCAATGCGACGTAGACCCATAGTATGGTTATTAAAGTGACCTTTAAATTCAACGAGGAATTCAAAAATGTAATAATATATAGGTTGTTCTATTTAAAATAACGAAGTTGGCATGAGTTTCCGGTATAACCGGAAGTCCGCCATTTCTGAAAATAATTTTAAAACGTGTAGTTTATGACTGTGGACAACTTTTGTATAAGACATTTTTTCGTATTTGTAATAGTAAGGGAGTTATGGAGCAATCCCGCTTAAGTGGGCCATCCTGCACATATATATTTTTATTCTGGAATATTCTACCGAATACCATGTGTACTTCAAAATTAGTCAGATAATCCTGGAAAAAGCGTTGTTTCCTTAAGAAAACCGTATTCGTTGGTTTTCTCTGTTAGTTAAAAAAGAAGAGCCCTCCTCCTTCGGGGTCGGCGGGCTCATTTAACATTTAACCAACAGAGAAAACCAACTTATGCAGTTTTCAGACAACACCGCTTTTTCCCGGATTATCGATAATTTTGGACGCACTAATGGTATATATAATTTTTTTTTGAGCTACCTCCTTTTTGAATTCTGTTAGCTACATCAATCTTGAGATGAACTCCAACCATCATGTCGTTTTAAGTTTATGATGTCAGCACCTTCATTAGCTAGCGAAGTTGCCGAACTACGCCTAAAACAATGCCCTGTGTATTCCTTTGGGTTTGGCAATCTCAAAAATGTAGCTATTTTGAAAGGAGCATTACCTACAGCATGTATGCCTACAGGTTGTTTATTATATTTTCTTTATTGTAATTAATAAAGAGTTGTCGATGAAGAACGTTAGCCGGCGTAGCGCTATATACTTCCTATACAAATTTAGCTCTTTCTCCCCATTAATAATGAATTGTTTGTTTTGGTGTTTGGAATATTAATCAAGAGCCTATATTTTTTTTGTCTTATATGTCGTCAATTAATATATTAGTGATTTCTTCTAGTTGACATGCTCCAGTATAATCCGTAATCAACAAAACTTTAGTCATTAGAGATTGTTCGTCTGAAGCTTCTACTAAGAACTTGTCAATATCCTCTTTATCAAGTACTCTCTGTTAATTTAAAATATTTGTTTATGTGGATATTTCTTCTGGTACGTAGCATGGCGTTCAACATTGAATATAAACTCCACAACGAAGACAGACGATTTCAGCCTTTATGATTTTTCTCACATTCTTTTGCAGGTACCACTTTACAAAAAGTTGGTATGTTTGTTCATATCGTATCCGGGACTTCGACGGTAATAAATCAAACGTTGCTTCGTAGGCCGCCTTAACAATTTCATCTGGTATAATTTTATCCTCCACCAGTTTACAATCAAACTCATCTTTTTGAATATCCATTTTATAATAAATGTCACGTTTACAACTAAACGTCAAAGTACGTCATTATTTTATACTTTTAAATAGGGCAAAACTCAGTTACTATGGATAGGCACTGATAATTATAATAAAATAGTCTGGTAAAAAATGACTTACTTACCGGACTATCACAATAATATTCTGGCTTGGTCTAACAAAATGACATTTTTGGACCTAAAATAAACCGAGAGTAATTTCTGCATTAAAACCATTACAATTTGATTGTATAATTGTGTCATTTGTAGTTCTTTTACTCTTGACAAACATATTGTCTGCCATAAAATCAATCATGTCAAGCCTGATAGGAACTACTAGTTGGCAATATTTGCCTCAAGTGGTGATCGATGTGAAACACCCATCTGTATACAATTCTTAAAAATTTTATTTAATTCAAACCATGTCACAAATCTTTTTAAATCAAAATGAGTACCTAAAAATTTGTTAATAACCACAGAATATTTTATACAAATCAACGATAAAGTTTCTTAGAAAAAGATTAATTGAAATGGATTTTGTTTATTTCTTATATAACACAATGCAAACAGGCATTTTTATTGCCCCTATACAATTATTATTTAACAATATGGATTTTTCAGTTTTTCCTCTCATTTTAATCACACCATACTTAATATACGATTATAATTTTAATCTTATTTTAGGGCCCTTCTCTGCAACAACAAAACAAGAAAAAAATAAAAATGTTTTTTCATATTTTTTTTTTCTTTTTAAAATTCCGATTAGGCTCTAAAAGCAGATTAAAACAAGACTAAATTTCTATACGTGTAGTTCCGTTTATATAATTCAGTTTGGTATTTTGAATAGATCACCAGCCGATGGTAAAGGTGTAAGTCCGTGCGTAACATCCGGCAATCTCCTTAAATCTGGAAGATTTCGAATATGTGTTCTTAATTCCTGACGCACAATAAGTACTTTTTGTAATTTATCCTGATACTCCTACAAAAATATAACAGTTAAGTTATAGAATTATGATTTTTAGCTCATACTTCTAAAGCCTGCTCTGCTTGTGTTAAAAGTTCCTTTTGTACTATAAGAAACTCGGTTAACATTCCTGTAACTTTTTTTCTTAATTCTACTTCTTTTGTTAATCGATTATTGTAATTATCAATTAATTTAATAGCATCATTTACTTGCATGTTTAAGATCTCCGCTGATCCTCTATCTTGAAGGTCATCTAATAAAGTGATATCGGATACACTTCTAGGAAGTTGCGAGACTCTTTGTCTAACAACTTCATCTGCTGAAGCTAGATTCCCCTCCAAATCTTGTAACGCTTTAACTAATTCTTCAGGTTCTGGAGGATCATTAGCAGGTGTTCGTGGACTTAAATGGACGTGTGTTTCCACAGTGCCGTCAATTTCAACAGTTATTTCAGTTTCTAATTTTTTTTTTTCATGATCTGGACTAACTTTTCTCTTTTTTGTTTTATCATTATTATCAATCTTTGCACGTTTAAGAGGTGGTTTTTCAGGTGGTAATACTGAAAAAGTGATTTTAATATTAAGAGGATAGTGAGTAATGGTACTTACGTAATGCTTGTCTAAATTCTGTAATTTGTAACTCATCGTACATTCCTCGTTCATCCCAAATTCCTAATAATCTACTAAGACTACTCTTCATTTTTTCATCGTAACCTATGGAAGATAAATGCTCAAAAGCCTTTCTTAATACTACTCCAAATTCTTTGCCGTATTCAGGACCTTTTTTTCTACTATTCTGAATTACATCATTGGCTAGGTACATAAATGTCAATTTTTTTCCATCTTTCGCTACAAGATTATGGAATTTGGTGGAGTCACACGAATTTTTAACATACCTTTAAGCAGCTCTTTGTACCATGTTTTAACAACTTGTACATGGTGTTTCCGATGATGAATTAACCAAAATGATAAGGTTTGTATACTTTGTGTGGAGTTGTTAAATTCAGCCAATTTTTTAATAAAAGCACTCTCTGTAAATCCCGACATAGTGTCCTTTTTTTAAACTAATTTAAACCAAATTAAAAAACGTCATAACTTTTATAGGAATACATATACAAATCTAAGAAAAGCGTCAAACATTTTGACTTTTGACGTCAGCGGCCTTCACGTTAAAATACATATAACTGCATCTAAATAGAAAATACGCTGAGATTTTTAATTTTGGTAAAAAGTGATAAGCTTTATATTTAAATAAGGAATATTTTGACAATAATCATATAAAGTCAATTATCTTTCCGAACACTATGAACGTGGTTAATATATGGGCAAACCATGATGTCGCTGCTTTCACGTTTCCGACTGAAAGTCCTAATGAGAATTTAATAGTTAAAGATGCAGTCATTAAATCAAAACAACATTATGAATTTATGAACACAATCAAACCAAGGTATAATTAAAATGTGATAAAAATTATGGGACATCTCCAATGAAAAATTGTAGATCATTCGACTATACGGATATCTCGAGATAACTCGAGTGGTTATGCGAAAACATTCGAATGGTTTGTTGATCGGATATATTATCCTCGCCAGTCCTTTACCGCTACGTCATCACTGAGAGCGGATTTTATGCGTTATAAAATGCCAAAATATGTGCATATATATGCACTTAAAAATTGTAAAATATGCAGAAAATATGCATTATTTTTTCGAAATATGCAAAATAAACTACTAATAAAAAATGTGATTTTTACACCTTTAATTAAAAAAAATTTAATACATAATATGCAAAAAACTTTTATAAGAAAGTATTTACATAAAAAATTGAAACTATTAGTTAAAAAATAATAGATAATTAACATAATACGTATTAATAATAATACTTACCATATGAACAAAAATTATTTACATAAAGGGTGGCTTTGGAATTCTGAACGTACGTTGCATGATTGATTCAATTCAAAACCGACATTTCATTGACATGTAGAACCAACAAGCTGAACCTATCAAAGACAGTGATTTTATTTATATTTATTATTTATATATGCTTCATTGCGTTGATTTGCAAAACAATTTATAATTATATGCTTTTCTATATTTTCTGGTAGAAAATTTTGACGTCTATCAGAAAGTATATATTTATAGGTGGAAAAACTTCTTTCCACGTCTACAGACGTTATAGGTGCATTTTTTAATGCGGTTAACCCTACGTTAGTCGCGCGGGTGACAGGGGTCAACCATGCCAATACTTCCGGCCATTCCATTTCATTGGTGCGGTTCTGTGACACCCCCTCCCATGTACCTTCCTATTTATATAGGATTAGTAGTTTATGCTTGTCAGTTGTGTTTGATTCAACGTGGTAGTGTTATAGTTGTCGCATATTTTCCACTGGTTGACATTTGTCACCCGCGCGACTAATTACGTTACTATTGGCAAGCAGGTATATATTATTAACTTTATTATTTTTTCAATATTTGTTCACATGGATTGTTATAGTTTCCGAAAAAATTGTAAAATGTCTGAACTGAAAAAACGAAGAATCGAGTACAGCAAAGATCCAAACAAATGGATGGAATGGTATGACCTTCTTAGCGGTAATGAGTCACCCGATGACAACAGCGACCATGACGAAGAAGACTGTATCGAAGAAAATACAACAGACACAAATTCTGAACAGGGCGTCAGCGTTTCAGAATCTGAAGACGACACTGCAAATAATGACCATGTAGATGGACTTTGTTTTGTCGCTAAAGATGGTATAACAAGATGGCAGAAACATCCTCGACAACCATATAATATTAGAACCAGAGCTTGTAATATTATTACTCACTTACCTGGACCGAAAAACAAAGCCCGAGAAACAAAAAATGAAATCGGCATTTTTGACTTATTTTTTGATGACGCCATTCTGAGGATTATAACCACTTGTACAAACACATTCATAGATACAGTGAAAGACAATTTTTCTCGTGAAAGAGATGCGAGACATACGGATATTGTTGAGCTGAAAGCTTTCCTTGGGCTTCTCCTCCTGATAGCCTCTTTGCGTTGTTCTAGGAAGAATCTTAGTGACGTGGGATAATTCGACTGGGAATGGTCTAGAATCGTGTTATTTATCGATGAGCGAAAAACGTTTTAGATTTTTGCTGCGATGTATTCGATTCGATGATATCAATGAAAGATTACAGAGGCGAGACATTGACAAATTAGCCCCTATTAGGCAAGTAATGACTATATTCACTAATAATTGTCAAAAATACTATACACCTGGAGAATATCTTACCGTCGATGGGCAATTGCTAGCTTTTAGAGGCAGGTGCCAATTTCGCCAATATATACCCAGCAAACCTGCAAGGTATGGCTTGAAGGTTTTCGCGTTGGTTGATAGCCGTAAAGCCTATACTCTCAATCTGGAACCATATGTTGGAAGACAGCCTGACGGACCGTACCGTGTAAGTAATTCAGCAGAAGACATTGTTTTACGCTTGACAGAGCCGGTACAGAATACAAACTGGAATATCACCGGTGATAATTGGTTCACCAGTTTATCATTAGTAAAAAAGTTGAAGCAGAAAAATCTAACATATGTTGGAACAATTCGCAAAAACCGAAGAGAAGTACCAAAAGAGTTGTTACCAAGAAAAGATAGAACGCCACGAACGTCTATATTCGGATTTCAAAATGGCTGTACAATAGTGTCTTACTGTACCAAACCATCAGCAGTTGTGCTATTATTATCTAGTATGCACTTTGATGGCGCAATAGATATTTCGACTGAAGAAAATCAGAAACCGGAGATCGTGACCTTCTATAACATGTCGAAAGTAGGCGTTGATCTTGTAGATCAGCTTTGCGAAAAGAACAACGTTGCACGCAATACAAGAAGATGGCCGATGGTGCTCTTCTACGATATTTTGAATATAGCCGCATAAATTCCCTATGTATTTATAATTGTCATAATGCAGCATTAGAAAAGAAGGTGAGAAGAGTTGATTTCATAAAAAAAATCAGCTGGGAACTCATAAAACCACAAATTTTACGTCGATCTTCCATTGAGGTCCTTCCAAGAGAAATCCGTAGGCGTCCAAAGTTATTAGTGAAAGCTCCAGAACCTGAACATCCGGAAGCGCCAAGGACATCATCACGTGGGCGATGTTATGAATGTGGACGTGCACGAGACCGAACAACCCGAAAATGGTGTGTAAAGTGCCACAAGTGGACTTGTGTTGACCATTTAAAAGATATTTGGCCAGTGCCTAGAAAACTAAGTATTTTCTGTATTTTTAATGTTTGTATTTTTCTTAATGGAAATAATTTTATTTTTGTACTTTTTGAATAAAACTCTGTTTAATTAATTGGAGTGCGTCCATTGTTGTTTGCATTTTTTTTTTTAATATTTTTTTTACCAAACTATGGCCATTTAAAAATGGGTGACACTTGTCCCCCACGCGCCCAACCACGGTACATTATATAGCGCGCCTAACCCAGGGTTAATATGGACAAATCTAATTGTACATCCAGATCTTCCCGGTTTTCGTTCAGAGTCAAAATTTTTTTAATTTTAGTTAACAGCTGATAACCACCATTTTTTTGTAAAATTTATTTAACTTTATTTGAAATAATTTTGCCAGTATTTCCTGGGGCAGTATAAATTAATTTTTGAATATTATTTACTAATTCTATCGATGCGTTAAGTGGTAATGCTTTCGTTTCCAATTTACAAACAGTGTCGCTTACAAAATGATAATGTGCTTTTACAAATGTTAATTTATTGCGCAGTTCTGATTTCTCCAAAACCGATTGCACTTTATTATACAAGTACTTGAATTATCAGACAAATCTAAAACTAATTCCTTAATTTTTTCCAAATCTTCTGCATAAAAAAAGCAGCATTTAACCACGTTCCCCAACGCGTAATTACAGGTTCTGGTGGTAGAGAAATGTTAGGTAGTTTTTCTCTGTATAGCTTTACTCGTGTCGGCGCCTTTACAAACACTTTCTTTACGCTACTTATTAAACTATTTACTAAAGGAAATTCATTTCGAATTGCTTCGGCTACTCTATTTATACCATGAGCCAAACATGTTACTGTCAGGGTATTTTGAACACCCTGTATACGTAGTAGGTAATTTTGTTTGTAGTTCTATGTACTTAGTTAGATTCCGTATATAAATTTTTTTTTGTGTGGTCAAATTATGTTTTATAGTAAATTTGTTTTAACGTGTGTAGCGAGCTTTAGGGATGGCAGGTGTGTGGTGAGCTTTAGATTCTTTGTTTGTAAATTATTTTTTTTGTAATTTAGGTTGTTTTTCCTTATTATTTCCCCGTTTATTGAATATTGAGTAACGCTTATTTGTAAATAGTTGTTTATAAGTTTAATTAAGGTTCATTTCGTTTGATTTCCGTAAAATATAATAGAAAATTAAGTACGTTGAATAAATAGTGTGGAATTATCGGCGTATGATGTCATGGTAGCGACATGAAGACGCCTAAGTATAGTTGTCCAGTTTATTATTAGGTATTTTGGTTTTGATTTATAGAGATTGCATGTGGGCCTTATTGTTCGTACTTTAAGGTAAACATACAGAGGCTATTCGTTGATCTTGCTGACGTGTTGTTTTCAAAATTTACCGAGTCCTTACGGACGAGAACGAAATTTAGGTATTGGGGTACTAAATTTTCCCCTTCCGTTTTTTTAATTCGTGGAATTAAAGTAGATAAAATTTTTTTTTAAGAGAGGGATTAAAAATCCAAAATGGAAATTGTTAATAATTTTTGGGAGTCTAAGACAGATCACGCTTTCGAGTAGTTGTACGTTGCAGCTTGTGTTACGCTTTAAGGGGTAGTTTAGAACGTTGATATTTTGGGACCTTGTGGTGTTTAATGAACGTACTTTTGTGTAGTTAGGGTAGTTTAACTATTCCTGAAGATAACCTGTGACAAAGGGATTTATTAAAATTGTTCATCACTGTAGGGTTATACCTAGTGCCGATTTCGAGTTTACGTAACATTACCTGGAGGACATCTTCGTGTTTTCTTAGTGGGTCGATGGACTTCTTGGTTTATATCGCCTTTGCGGATTTATTTAAAATCATCGTTCTTGAGTGCCACTTAATTATCGTATGAAGCGTGTGTAAAGATAAAGAAACTTTCGCTAAATATATATATATTGAAATTTATAGTTATTTAAACAAATTATTAAGGATTGTTAGTGGAAAATTAAAATTATTTAAAGGAACATTAGAAGCTAAAAGTAATCAAGCAATTTTGAACACTCACATTAACCTTTTAACGAGATTAAATTAAGAAATTGTTCGTGTATAACAGAATATCAGTCAACATTTTATCATCATTTGGCCGGACCAGGGAGTTTCCATTCCCGTTATAACCGATCACCTGAGTCGTATCTATCGTTGTAACACAGAGGAGGTGCTATCTAGACCCTGTAAGGTAATATAACAGTGGGCTTTATATTGAAAATTTTGAAGATTTTTGTGTGTCTCGAATTATTTTATTTGTTGATGAAGGTTGGAAAGCGGATTTAATTATTGGAATTAATTATAGTTTTAACGCTCCGCCTTCACACTTTTTTTTCCTATTTTTGATTTTATTAGTAAAGGGCAATCGACCCTATTGTAGTTGTGTGGATATATATATAATCCACGGTTTATTTATATTTAGGTTAAACGATTTAGTACGGCGTAAGCAGATTCTGATCAGACATCCTGTCGCCTAATAAGCCTTTGTAGTTATTTGTCCATACACTTTATCGTATGTTTATATTTATCCTTATTTTATTTTATTATAGCTTTGTTTTGTTTTATAAATGTGTTTTGTATTCTGTGGAAACCCTTCTGTGTTGCATACCAGTTTTTTTTTTTTTTGCAAATTTACCGATAATTTAAGTTATAACGTAACGAAGTTAGTTTTTCTTTATTTTTGAGTAATAACGTTCTTAATATTTAGTGTTTTATTTGATTTTTTTGTTTTGTTTTGATTATTAGTTAACGTCAAATTATTTACACTGAGGTGTAGTAACGTAATTTTATTCAGTGTTGATCACGCTTTTATTTGACTAGCGTGCAGTGCTTTTTGAAGCCCTATTTCAGGTTATTTTGCAGAGTTGCTGTAGCGGACACCTGAGATTGATTACAAATAGGCAAGCGCATGTTTTTGGATGTTTAGACACGCTATGTACTCGTAATTTTGGCACGACAACCCTTATTTTTGTCTATCAAATATCCTGGCGCCCTTAACCGAACCGATTTTGACTTCATCCCCTATTTTGACTGACGTACGATTTATTATTCTGGATGTGCAAAATTATTAACATCAATCCACGATCCGCACGCTGACTAGTCGAGGCAAAAGGCCAATTTATCTGTAATCCCGTTCTACCGCCCGTTTATACCGTTACATTACGTGAATTAAATTTTCGTATAATACCTTCAATTGTTGGCCAGCCTATACCATATATGGCGTGGCATCAGAAAGCATCAAAACAATTTTATATGTTGGAACAATATCGGGAACAAAAACTGGATGAAAGTCTCATTTACAAATCTAACTATTGTTGCATTATTGGTTTTATCAAGTACTTTACAAGAAATCAAATATGATTTGGCAGGTTGTTCTTCGTTTAAATAACCTAACATTAAATTTGCAACATAACGTCCACGACAATCTGTAGTTTCATTTACTATGAAATAAACATATTTATTTTTAACAATTTCTTTTATATGTAGCATGGTTCCAAGATATACCCCATTAACATAATTTTTTCTAAGTGTGCTTTCATCTGGCACTTGCTTGTTACTATTTTTTTCTAAAAAAGATCTGAAAGTATGGTGTTGAAGCTTTTTTAAGGGAATGTTAGCCTTAACTAGAGCACTGCATAATTCAAAATTGAATTCTTCTTGGTCGTTTCTTTTGGATGTTTCACCACGTAAATATTCTCGCAGAAATGCTTCAGAGAGCTTGGTTTTCTTAAGTGTTTCTAATTTTCCCTTATGCAGAGCGGTCTCAATGTGTTGCGTAATTTGGGATTTTCGTTCGCATGCGATCTAAACCAATATTCCTAATTTAAAAATAAATTAAAACATAATCGATTAGGTTTCATCGTTGTATTTTAAATATTTCCCGCGTTATCTTATAAAACGATGCATTTAAATACAACGTTTGAATAGAAAACTAATACCTGCTCTGTATTCACTAAAGGTCTCGTTCATTGTTGTCAGTGTTTAAAATATTTTTAAACAGTATTCTGGATTGTCACTTACCGCTTTTCCACATGATGTACAAAACACCTTTTCACCGTCCATTCGGAGTGCAGGGACATTTTTTATCCATACTGAAACTAAATTCTGCAGTCTGCACTACTGTTCACTTGCACGTTTTAAAAAGGAATGGGCAATATTATTCCTTATTTTAAAATAGGGTTTTCCACTAAGCAAGGTCATTTGGATGTTAGGGATTAACTATGTATATTTTACTCATCAACTCTTTCCATACAAAAATTTAAAAAGCACTCAAAAAACCGTATTACCTCTTTGCAATCCGGAAGTATTAGGATTTAGGATAGTTGTCAACTCAGACAATAATTAAAAGTAAACAACTACCTGCCGATGTTAGACACCACCTTTTAAAGATACTTATTTTAAAAGGATATAAAAATTTCTAACTTTGAACAACAGTCCCGAAAATATTTCATAACCTGAGTTTCAACGCAAAAATTGAAAAAAAATGTTAAATTATGCAAAAAAAGTGAAAAATATGCGTAAAACATGAAAATATGCAGTATTTGGCCAAATATGCAGTTTTTGACCAAATATGCAAAATATGCAAAAACTAATTAGTGCCAAATAATTATAATTAATGCGATTCGTATAAAAACCGAAACGCGTGGGTGGTACTATAAAATATAAGCAATATGCGGTTTGCATAAAATACGCTCTCTAGTCATCACATACAATCGTATGGTGTAATATGAAAAACATGAGTTACAATTATTTTCAGTAGTAATATCACAAGAGTGTGAGAATCACAAATTACAGTCGTAGTTTGTGGTGAGAATAAATTGACAAATTTTCGAAAAGCTGTTGCCAGGCAATAGACACGAGAGCCCGTAGGGCCATATACGTATAAAGAAATATACCTCTGACTACCTATTTTCCCAATGAGCGGAAAGCGTAGGCAAGAAAATGAGAGGTCCCGCTACACCGTAATGTTTTTAGGCATTAATACGCAGGCGCGCCAGTACTTCGTTAATCTTCGAGTCGTATATCTTCGTGCCACTTTTACATCGCGCATTTAAATTTAATGGCGGTCAATGTTATAAATGCCAAAGTGATAAATGCGATGTAAACCAAACGGTCGCGTATGCGCGTAGATAAATAAATACATTACGGTGCAGATATCTATGCACTGTAATGTTTCTTACGAGGTCAAGCCAAGCATCACCTGTATATTTCTATTATACTTATATGCGTAGGGCTCGAGTGGCTATTGCTGAATGGCAACAGGGTAGAGAAAATATGGAGAATTATTTTCTAATTTATCGAACTCTCGTATGGTATTCGTTGGATTATTTCTGCCGTTACAATAAGAAATGCGTTTTCAATATTATATTTTTATTTTAATAAATTAAAGTTTCTGAAGTCAAAGCAAAAAATACGTTGTCATTCAATAAAAACAAAATACTTAAAATTATTCTCGTTATAATAAATACTGATTAGAAAATATACCCGATTGCCAACGATTATAGACTGAAGGAAGGATAGCTCATTTCGGTCGATCTCTTAGTTGAAGTCGCTGAGCGGTCGGAAAGCTGTGACGTCACCATCAGTGCACTTTTGGACTCGTCTAATTTAAAATGTATGACTGTTACTTATTTTTTAAATTATTCCGTTTGGCTTTATTGATTTTTAAAATAAAAGGTATTTTAGACTGTTTAAATGACCATTTAATCAGGAAGAAAATGAAGTTCGTACAAGCAATATACCTAAATGGAGTAATAAATTACAGTATTAGTTTTACTAGAAATCTGAACTGTTTTGGATGGGGGAATGCGGGGATTTATATTTCTTCAAAACCAAACAAACTTGTAGAACTTTAAATTGAATTAACTACTTGCCAAACTGTAAAAATAGGTACTTCTTAGAATTCCCAAATCAAATAATGTGGTTCAGAACAAGAACACACTCAACACAATACAATTGAAACGCAAAGTCTATCTTGCATGAAACAAAATAGTTTTAGGCGTCTTGTGTCTTTAAAAAGACAGTTGTTCTACATGAGTTAATTCACAACCAGTCAAAAAAGCAGAAAGACTCGATAAAATGCACGAGCTCTTTTGGCAAACAAATGTAAACCACACGTAAACGAAGCGTTCAGTACCGATGGTGACATCACAACGCAGCCGCCGCCTGTCCAATGTACGTTAAAGGCAAATGAGCTATGAGGTAGATCAGGGTAACTGGGCCCAGGGGTAACTGGGCCATACCATTCGTATTTTCGCGGTATTCGTTGTTTTTGACTTTCCCGCCTAGAGTGCACTACTGGTATCTAGAACCTTCCAGAACAACAGCCATTGTTTGTTTATTTACATTTTGAGGTTAGCTATGGACGATTAAATTTTCACGTGAAAAATCTTGTTAACATCAGGCAGTGAAGGTGTCATCATACGATCGCGGTAAGTGTAATTTCACGAATTTTTTCAATCTGAGCAGATGTGCCATTAGTAGAAGCATTAGTTTCAACAATATCTTGTGTGTTTAAAGTGGATTCTTTATTGTTAGAAAATAGGCGGGAGGGCACCCCTCTCGGGTAACTAGGCCCGCTGCTGGGCCCAGTTACCCAACTGGGCCCGCCCGGGCCCAGTTATCCTAATAATTTATTTTTATTCCCAGAACCATTAAATTTTTTACTTTCTTGATCCATTTCTACTTTCATCAGGTTCATTTTTACTTTATTAACTTATTAACAACTATAAGATGTTTTTTTGTTTTTTGTTTTTGAAGATGGGGAAAGACTGGGTTCGCGTACTTACTTAACTAAATTTCTGTCAATTTTTTACTTTCTTGATCCATTTCTATTTTAATCAAGTTCATTTTTAGTTACTTTAAGTATTAATTTATTAACAAGTAAGTAAGTAAGTTGGTTTGTTTTTTTGTTGCAGATGGGGAAAGACAGGGCCCGTGTGACTACAAAAGGAGCGGATCAAGGGGGCTCCTATACGCGAGAAGACTTAATTAAGGCTATGCACGATGTCACCAATAGAATTCGTGGACAAAGAGCAACTGCGCGTCACTACTCCATTCCACGCACAACTGCGGCATTACCTTGCAGGAACCAGAGGGGTTAAAGGAATCGTGTCTGAAGGAGGACGTGGAGGCGGAGGTAAATATGCATTACCATTTGACGTAGAAAAGTCAATTGCAGTTAGTCTAAAAGTACTCGAGAAGTGGGGATTTGGCCTCAGTAAAGATGAAACGCTGGATCTTATTCAATTGTACGTGCTGGCAAATAAATTAAACTCACCTTTTAAGAATGGCCGACCCGGCCACGATTGGTTCTATGGTTTTAAATCCAGACATGGCCTGTCTATAAAGAAACCACAAGGCGTTGAGTACGCGAGGCTAGCACAAGTTAACCCTTTTGTAATAAACGAATTTTTTGACCTTCTAGTGAAAGTGATTGTAGAAAATAAACTGTACGATAAACCGCATCTCATTTTTAACTGTGACGAGACCTCCTTTTGTCACGACCCAAGCAAGACAAGAGTTGTCGGAGCAGTTGGCGCAAAGTCCACCAGAATGATTAGTTCTGCCGGACGCGAAAACACAATAGTCCTAATAGGTTGCTCTGCGACAGGTCTAAAACTTCCCTATTAGCTGTTTTTAAAGGGAAAAATATACTAGAAACCTGGCTCAGTGCTGACCAAGGAGAAGAAGCGAAACAGACTGGTTTCGCTGCATCAAAGAATGGTTGGATGGAATCTGATATATTCTGTAATTGGTTCAAAAAGTTATTCTTGCCCTCTTTCCCTGAAGAGAGACCAGTTTTGTTAATTTTTGATGGTCACTCTAGCCATGTTTCAGTGCCTTCAATCGAGTTAGCCACTGAAAATGAAGTTATTTTGCTCAAATTACCTCCTCACACTACACACGTCCTACAGCCAATGGACGTGGCAGTATTTAAAGGTCTGAAAAGTTCATAGATAAAAACTTGACCCAATGGCAGCGTAATAATCCTCGTCGCAAAATTCCCAAGAAAGAATTCGTTGATCTGCTGAATTGCATTTATGAAAAACTTGATCAAAACCATATTAAAAACGGATTTAAGGCTACAGGGATTTATCATCCAGATTTGAAAGGTCCAAATCGGGAACTCGCTGAAAAAAGATGCACTTATAGGCCAGAAGACGTCAAAGCTTATGAGATCGCTCAACGAAAGAAATCTCAAGCGAATGCTGAAGTAAATGCTACAAGTTATGTATCGACCACTTCTCTTCCATCTTTATCCACAAATTTGCCTAATACTTCTACAACCGACGTACAACTTCAATCTGACAATTCCTTTGCAATTAACGCGCAACCGCAGCCTGAAACCACTACCACCAGAACCACAGCGCTCCAGTCTACCACCTCCGTCATAGGTAACGTAGAGCCCCATTCCAGCTGTATCTCACAACATCAGCAAAGCACCCCCACTATTGGTAATGCACAGGTACAGGTAGGCACTCACTCCATAAGAAATTCTCAACTGAAACTCAACAACACTACCGTCGCAGCCAACGAACAGTGTCAACCCAACGGTTCATCTGGTAATACCGAGCCTGTTGTACCGAAAACTTTTGAAGACGTCATCATTGAAATGTTGCGCTCCAAGAAAAGAGCCTGTTGTACCGAAAACTTTTGAAGACGTCATCATTGAAATGTTGCGCTCCAAGAAAACATCTTCAGATGGTGAACCAACAACTGTGAAACGAAGAAGAATAGCTACTGTAGCTGAAATTATAACAACTACAGAATACATACAAAAGCTGAAAGAAGAAGTGGAACAGAAAAAAAGCCGCTGCAGAGGCAAAAAAAGCGAAGAAAGCCAAGCAACTTGAAGCAAAGTGAGCCCTAAGAAAACAGCTGCTAAGAAAACAGTCGATGAAGAAACTGCAGTGCCTGGTACGTCTGAAAAAAAAGCACAAGAGCTGCGTCGCAAGAAGCCAGCAAAAAAGACTACAAATGGAGAGAATGATATGCCTGTAGAACTTCTCAGCGACGACAGTTTTGCTATGGACGAGCCGGATGAAATAATGTCTCTAGAGCTTCAAGTTCTGAGAATGAATATGCAACTCAGTGACTGTACATTGAAGGCGATTAATGTCTCTAGGTTCAAGTTCTGAGAATGAATATGCAACAGTGACTAAACTCAAGGCGATTATCCTGTAGTATTACGACAAACTCAAGTATCCTGGTCGTAGAAGTTGATATTAATACAAATCGTGCCAAAATAAAACATATGAAGAGTGCCGGCTTGCACTGGAAGTGGCCTGAGGTAGATGATATTTTGTGGTATGATGAATCAGATATCATTAAGATTATTCAACCTCCTCAGCCAATCAACAAACGAGGGATATTCAGTGTCCCAGGAGTAAAAGACCTCCATTTCGAGTATGAGTAAGATCTGAATTATATACTTACTTACTTACTTAAGTACTTCCTCTTGCTCTCCCATGCCTGGAATTGTAACCAAAGTGCCATTATTAAGTATACTTACTTATTTAAAATAAGTTATAACTTAAGTTTAAGTACCTAAAGTGTTAAGATTGTAGTCTTCATTCCAAGTGAGATCTCAGATTTATTTTAAGTACTTACTAAGACTTTCCGCAGATCTCACATATATTAAGAAAATAATACTCAAGTATTTCTCAACGTTTAATGTTTAAGTATAAGTATATTACTTACTTTAGTTATTTAAGGGTAAACTTTCTGTCTTGCCATATGGGTCCTCCATTTGCAAAAGGTGCATTTGCAAGTGGAGGACTCATACTTAAGTACTTTCCAAGTTGTTATAGAAGTAAGTAAGTACTTAAGTTTTCTCTGTTTTTGAATAAATATCAATTATTTATATCATTTCTAATACCTGAATTTCTCACTGAACTCTAACTACAGTCATTACATGTCCTGTTTCACCCATTTAAGATATTCAAAAAATTTCAAAACCAAAAAAATTCAATAGAAGAGAGTACTAGGAGTGGACCCAGTTACCTGAGCAAAATAATACAGGCTCTTGGGAGAAACTAAGAGGGGTGGGTCCAGTTACCCAAATTTACTGGGTAACTAGGACCACCTGCAATGAAAAAAAATTTTTCTTAAAAAATTGCATAATTTTTTTTTTCAATAAATTCAAAACAATATTTTCATTTTCAACTCTTTACCTGACATGCCAGTTCAAACCGTTTTTGATTATGACAATTTGCTTCGGAGCTATGAATGGTTAAAGTGCACAACTCAGAAAAAGTTGTAAAACTATGGCCCAGTTACCCTGATCTACCTTACTTTAGTCTATAGTCGATACCCGATGGCAGCATTTAAAGCTGAAGAATTCCAAAACACAATTACTTATTTATCGTGATTTCTTTTGTAAAAATTAGAGAACGTTGATTATCGTAATGATAACGGTTGAAAAACAATATCCTGTAAATGGAGGTTATGAAGTATTAGCCAAATGAGAATTAAATTCGTATGCGTTTATAGGTTTACTCTTTCTACTTCATTGCTTATTCAATACCGTATGTCGATTTCATCAAATGCACCACGAATGTTCACCATCCTTATTTAATTCCCAGTTTTAAATGAGAAGACAGTATAAACGAATTAGATAGCTAAATTCATAAATTAATGACGTAGCGGTAAACACTCCTGGCGAAGATGATGTGTAAGTATTAATTACAATATATATATATATATATATATATATAGTTGATCGAAATCAGCACCCACTCCGTCGCGTCCAGCGACGTAAGAATATACCTTGTTGGTCGCGTCACTCATCATCGCATTTATTCGTTCCTCTTTCCTCTCGCTTCCAGGTGCCAGCGATCAGATCGAATTATTATTACACTCGGAGTCGAGAACGCCAGATTTGGGTTACTTAAAAACATACGGGTCATTTTTTTCTTGCACCGTATTGAGTTCGAAATATCAAAGCGGGCATTTCGATTTACTTAAATTTTATTCAATCATTTGACATCAAAAGGACATTAAAAATAATTCTTAGTCAAGTTTTAATGTTTGAAAGGATACGTAGGACAGTTCTAAATACAACAAGTTCTTAAATTAGATGTCAGGTTCTGTATACAAAATGAAAAGAAAACGTTTCTTGCAAAGCTTACATTCCACACATGGGTTGATTTTATAAAAAAACTCCCGAATTATTTATTACCAATACGGCGACTCATTTTAATTTTCGAAATCGCCTTGTTACACAATTGATTTGACTTCAGTGAAACTAAACTTAAACTTAACGCAAACAAAAAGGGAAAGATAAGGGAGAAAAAATTACAAGCACCTTGACAAGACAGTTTTATTAGGATATAATAATAATTTATGTATGACTTTATCGCCGTCGACTCATTTGGGGGTAGCCGCACGTGCAGCGGGGTAAGCGATTAGGTACTAACTTGTTAGTGTTTCATAGGAACTTACGTGTTTTGCTGCGATTTTGAGTGTTTTCTCCAGAAAAAATCGTGATAGTTGACTTATTGTAGTGTTAGTATAGTGTTCACAAACTTTTTTATACAAATGTTTATTTGTCAACACGTTGATACACGTATCATTATCAAGATAAATATTCATATAAAAAAAGTGAAATTGTATTGTATTTGAAACATTGGTGCTATTACATATGGAATTCCATGATGTAAAGATAAAGAATATACATAATAATAAAAGAAAATATATATATATATATATATATATATATATATATATGAAATTTCCAGTAGTGTTATTGTGTACAATGTTGTTTTTCCAGGTTTCTTATCGTGGAACCACATTCCACTTATTGTTGAAGAACTTTTGGCGTTTAGGCGATGTTTAAACCAGGTCCTACTGGTCATATTAAAGTCTGCTGCTTCGATCTGCTTCGGTACTGCGTACCGAACTGACCTCCTCTGCTTTACTGTTGATTTAATACACTGCTTGTCTTGTTATTGGTCCTGTTGATTTCTCCACTTTAACTTTCTCTTTTTCATTTGGTTTTATGCATTTCACTTTTGTTGTTTTTATTTTTGTGATTGATTTTTCTTTTAATAATGGTTTCCATGTCTTTGGTAAACATTGTGTGTTATCCCTTGTGTTTAAGTTATGCGGCCGTTTTTCAATTTCTAAGGCTTCTATTATTATTCGTTGTGTTTTGTATTCTATGTTGGCCAGCATTTCAGTCTTATCCCAATCGATGTTGTGTGATGATGTACATGCTGTGTTGAAGATGAAGTGGTTTGGTTCTTTATCACCTCGTTTGAGTGTGTGTGTGTGTGTGTGTGTGTGTGTGTGTGTGTGTGTGTGTGTGTGTGTGTGTGTGTGTGTGTGTGTGTGTATGTGTGTGTCTATATATACGGGGTGTCCATAAAATGTGGGAAATCTCTCGGATTTAGATAGAACACGAAAAAATAACAAGACAAGTTACTATGAATTTTTTCCTCCAGACCCTCCCTACGGAGATGTAGGCCCTAAACGACGCCCCTGGAAATAAGATTTTCTGGAATAACTTTTAAAGTACTTGACATAATTTCATAAAAATTCAGTATGATGGCCACTAGTAATTGCTTCTTAAAATAGTATCCTTGAAATATATTTAGCTTGTTTAGTTTACCAGGGATGGACTTAAGTTGTACACCTTAACGCCTAAATTTTTAACACCCTGTATGATAAAGATCTAAAAAAATATTTTTGGGTAGTTTGAACCTTTCTCTAAAAAAAGGTATACTTGTTTAATATCGATAAAATTAACTATTTTCGAGAAAAAAAAACAAATTTATGTTTCATTTTCATTTAATTAAAAACTTCATAAGTGGGTTTAACTTGGGCTCCGTGAAGTCTGATACACTCGCGAGCACAACGAATTGAGGACTGCTGTACCCGCCACAATAACGCCACATCGTTCCTTAGCACATCACACTGAAAGGTGATTCTCTATAGAAGCTGCTCCCTAGTATCAACCGGACTGGAATACACCCAAGGTTTTGAGGTGTCCCCACAGGTAAAAATCGAAAGGCGTCAGGTCGGGAAATCTAGGAGGCCAGGCGATAGGTCCACCTCTACCTATCCAACGGTTTGGATAGACGCTATTTAAGTGTTCCCGCACAGCAACGCTAAAATAAAGTGGTGCCCCGTCGTGCATAAAGTACATGTTTCGGCGGGTTTCAAGAGATAAATGCTCTATTAAATCTTGAAAAGCGTTCTGGGGGAACTCCAAATAAAGTTGTCCATTCAATCGTGCCGGCAATACAAATGGTCAAATCAAAAAATTGCCAATGACTTCTGCCCAGATATTAATTGATTGACACTGATGTTGATGATTATAAACAATAGTTACATGAGGAGTTTCATTAGCCCATACGTGTGAGTTGTGTAAATTCGTGTAACAATTTTTGGTAAAAGCTACTTCATCTGTAAAAAGAATAGTGCTAATGAAGTTTTCATTATTTCGTTGCTGATCCAATAGCCAATTTGCAAACTGAATTCTTCAGGAAATCAATTCATGCACTTTTTGCAAATGATATGGGTGTAACAGCTGTTCTTGAAAAACAGCTCATGGGAAAAATGTTTTAAAACGTACCGGTAAGCAGTTTAACGGTGACGATACAAATTATTATACCTTATTGTAGATTCCGCGCCAGACGTTAACTATGCAGGTCAACTAGCAATAATATTAAGATACTATTATAAGGGAAACATATACGAACGATTTGTAACCTCTCCACAGATCGAAAATCACACCAGCGAGACTCTACTTACAAAAGTAACTCAGTTTTTAAATGATGCAGGTCTTCCTATTGAAAACATCCGTGGGTAACAGGTACAGGTTTACACTCACGGATAAAAAGTCTCGTATTACTTCACTAGTAGATTCTGCTCCTTGCGCTTTAAATTTGGTTAGAGCTGAAGCAGTATCCCGTTGTAATGAAAATAAGAGGATATTTCGGAACTATTCAACAGATTTACACCTTTTTCTCTGCATCCCCACACCATTGGAAAATATTGCGCGAAAGAGCATCACTGAAAGTTTCTCATTACGAGTCAGTTCGCGCGGTTAAAATTGGCTTTCAAAAAATACTCGATGCTCTTTAGTGTATATTTAATGCAAGCTCTAAAAAAACAGAATGCAGATTATATATATATATATATATATATATATATATATATATATATATATATATATATATATCAAATGAGAACAGAAGTTGAACAACGTTTTAGTAATGCTAATAAAAGAGTGAGAACAATGATATATTTGGACGAAAAAAAGGGAAGAGATAATTTTTCTGGAAGGGACAAGTTTCGCTTAGAAGTATTTAATGTTCTCATGGATAAATTGAGGGTCAAACTTGAAAAAAGAAATACTGTATATAAGGCTTTTCAAGATAGATTCAAATTTGTTATAAACTTGGGCAAAAAATACTCAATTATTGAACCCGAACTATTAACGTCGGTTACGTCATTGTATAAAAATGATTGGCGAAGAGCACCTTAGTGAATGTAGTCAATTCTAGCATTGTTTAGTTATATGACGTTTTGAACAAAACGATTATATTACTGCTTCTGGAATGTTAAAACTAATATTTGACAACAATCTCATTGCACATTTCCAGATTTGTATACAATGCTTAAAATATATTTTTTTCTATTTTGCGTTCATAATGCTTTAATCACGATACGCGAGTGACGTCATTTGCGTATCGAAATGTGTTTCATTACGATACGCAAACTGTATTGTTATCGGATTGGTAATACTGTCAAAATTTCACAAATGTCAATGTTAACACTTAACATAACCTAACACTTTAGTTGTTAAATACGAATCGAGAATTTCAAATTAGCAGTTCTACCAACATACAGGTAAAAGTAGCAAAACTGACAACTTTGTAATGTTAATATTTGATAATTAAAATGCAATCATTCTCAAATTTTCATGCAAAATAGAAAAAATAGTATAAGAAACAAGTTATATAAGACGCTTTATCGCACTTGTCGTTTACAAACTCGCTGCTGCGCGGCTCATTTTCTAATGTTCGACGCTTGCGATAAAATCATCTCTTATGAAACTCGAGTGGTGAAGCAGAACTTCCGTTTTCAAAAATGGCCTGTATCAAAAATAAATACAGGTCTACGATGATGGATGAAAGGTTAAACAGAAATTTAGATAACTTCTTAAGAGGGGGAGGGGGGTAGGTATTCATTTAGCCAAAAAACCACGATCGCAACAAAAGTTAATGCAGTTCCTCTCCTCCTCTCAAATAAGTCATTACGGTTATTTCATTAACTAAACAGTTAGAATATGTGATTTACACAAAAACTAAACCATTTTTACGTAATTAATCAGTTTCTAACTTGTGTAAAGAAAACGATTTAAATTATACACTGTACACCATTTTAATGTGTAAACGCGTCTTTAATTATTTTTATTTTGAAAATAATTTTGGGGATTTTAGTAATTATGATGGTAATAACAAAACCACTTTCTTTTGGTAATAGTATTAAGGCTCGCATAGAAGTGGTTTGTGTTAATTTGCGAGTCTTTTTACATTAATTAGTGTTTAATTTTTAATCAAAAGTGTTTAAATTATTAGTTTTAATTTGTAATGGCTATGCAACCACATAGCAAGAAGAGAGTCTGTTATTACTATGATAGTACGTAATACATTTATATTTACTTTCCCATCGCATTTAGCCCTTTTTTTAAATAATGTAATTAGTAACAATTTTAAATGAAACTGAATTTATTTTTTTCGTATTTGTTTATAATATTGGTTAAGTACGGTTTTCCAAAGTTTAACTTGAGAAATTTACGATAGACTACGGTCACGGTTGTAGATTCTCGCTCCTGATTGGCCGATACAAATGGAGCGTCATTGGCATTGAGCTTCTACGGTACCTAAGTGTAGTCTACCGAAAATTTCCGTATTTTTTTCGTTATATTTTAATTTGAATTATCATTTTAGGTGATATCGGTAATTATTATTATGGTCAAGGACATCCCATGAAACCCCACCGTATTCGCATGACACACAATTTACTACTAAATTATGGCTTATATAGAAAAATGGAGATATATGTAAGTTTTTTGTAATTTAGCTTTAATCTCTGTTAAAGTAATTAATTATTTAGAGACCACACAAGGCAACTGCTGAAGAAATGACCAAATTTCACTCGGATGACTATATTAAGTTTTTACGATCAATTCGTCCCGATAATATGTCTGAGTATAACAAACAAATGCAGAGGTTCAACGTTGGTGAGGATTGTCCTGTGTTTGACGGACTTTATGAGTTTTGTCAATTATCTGCGGGTGGATCGGTTGCTGCGGCTGTAAAATTAAATAAGCAAGCATCGGAAATATGCATTAATTGGGGGGGTGGTTTACATCACGCGAAAAAGTCGGAAGCGTCCGGTTTTTGTTATGTTAACGATATTGTTCTTGGTATTCTTGAATTATTGAAATATCATCAGCGAGTATTGTACATTGATATAGACGTTCATCACGGTGACGGTGTTGAAGAAGCATTCTACACAACAGATCGGGTAATGACGGTTTCGTTTCATAAATACGGAGAGTATTTCCCAGGTACAGGTGACCTTCGTGATATTGGTGCTGGGAAAGGCAAATATTATGCTGTTAATATACCATTGAGGGATGGTATGGACGATGAGTCTTATGAGAGTATATTTGTACCTATTATAAGTAAAGTAATGGAGACATTTCAACCGAGTGCTGTTGTTTTGCAATGTGGTGCTGATTCCTTAACAGGGGACCGTTTAGGTTGCTTCAATTTAACAGTACGAGGGCATGGTAAATGTGTAGAATTTGTTAAAAAATATAATCTTCCATTCATGATGGTTGGAGGTGGAGGTTATACTATCCGAAATGTAAGTCGTGCTTGGACTTATGAAACTTCTGTTGCTTTGGGTGTTGAAATCGCAAATGAATTACCGTATAACGATTACTTCGAATACTTTGGCCCCGATTTTAAACTGCACATCAGTCCGAGTAACATGGCAAATCAAAATACACCAGAATATTTAGAAAAAATTAAAACTAGATTATTTGAAAATTTACGTATGTTACCACACGCACCTGGAGTTCAAGTGCAAGCAATTCCTGAAGATACAATTCACGAAGATTCTGATAATGAAGATAAAATCGACAAAGATGAACGATTGACACAAAAAGATTTGGATAAACGGATTGCTCCCGAAAATGATTTTTCTGATAGTGAAGATGAAGGTGAAGGTGGTAGGAGGGATCAACGAAGTTATAAGGGTAGAAAACGACCGAGGCTCGAAAAAGGGGTTGATAGCAAAGATATTAGCTTAGATGAGAAATTGATCAAAGATGAATTAAAATCAGAGAAAGGTGTGTTATTTTTCTAATAAAGAATTTTAATGCAGTTTTGTGTTATAGATGATAAGGAAGATTTAAAAGGTTTGGAGGATAGTAAGAAGGATATGGGTCTTACACCGTGACGAAGCTCTTACTCGCAACATTCTAAATTTACGTGATCTAGTGTAATTCTTTTTGTTTGTGGTGTATCAACTGGATGTGCAAATGTTGATTGTTGTCGAGGGAGCAAATGAATTCTTGTTTTAAATTCTTAATTAGTTTAATTTTAAATGTATTAATGAACAATATTGTTCTTTAAACTGTACAAAGCCTTTAGTTTAAGTATAATCGAAATATTTATTTCAAATTAAAATGATTACGTGTCCTTAACATTTATAGGTTGTAAATACATTTTATTATGTATGTTCAGGCAATGCCATATTTATAAGTGTTTTCATACCATTTATTAAATAAATTACTCTTAAATATTTCAAATTATTTTTTTGTTTGCATGAAGTACATACAATAGGTAAAGTATTACTTTGGCCAATAAAATCATTTAAACCCTCTTGTCAGTTTTAACGGGCCTACAAACGTTCACGACTGGTGAACAAAACTGTTGAAAAAAAATCGAGTTCAACTTGATTTTATTTGTCGTTAAACTCCCAAGTCTGCAATGTGTAAGTTTTTGTAGTAGTGTAGCTGCAACAGTGTATTATTTGTACTTGCATATATATTAACAGAGAGAGCAAGGAAATTTATTTATAATAATAATAAAAGTTGTACAATATGATGTATATGTGCTACATTAGCAGAAAGCGTATCGGTGTTTGTGGAAAATAAAATCTCGGGAATATAGTGATTGCATTAACAAAGCATTGTTTTTAGCTTTTTAATAAATTCCAACACTTCGAAGGAAAAAAATAAAACTATTCGCGTTCTGTTATATCTTCGACTACTTGATTAATTAGCTATGTCTTCCATAGTTTGACAGTAAACTCATAGTACTAATATATTTGTTCTACCCTACTGTTGCACTTATGTAATACCTCCCTCCTTAATTGAAACTATAATTACTTAAATAAGATGGATGTCTTAACCCCTTCGCTATCAGATGCTATTTACGTCGCGCCTGCTGTGAACCAGATTTCATCAGTCGACTCGCACATTGCAAACTTATTCAGTAATAGAAGGAAAATATTTTTTCGTGTTTATTAGAGAAACTTTAGAACATAAAACATTAATAATACTAAATAAAAAATGTTCTTGTGAACACAATGGAACATAACATTTAGAGCAAAAATTTAGGGTATATTTTTTTTTATATCTTATAACGAACTAGCTTATGTTCTTGCTTTTGGGGGTTTACTTTTTTATCATAAGCATTTTTTATTTCTTCATAATCGGGCACATGTGTACCTAAAATATCATCGCACAAAAAAAGCGTGTAAGCTGACATGGGAATTTGCTTTTTATTATTAGAAAATGAATATAAGACTCTAGAATTCAGAACCATTCTTTGTAGCATGTGAATTCAGTGACAAAAGTGGTGGTGTAGATGTGGCGAGAGATGCCCCCCCCACCTAAACAATGTGAAACTTAGAAACCAACCTGTGTAACACATTTAACAATACAAGGAAGTGACTCAACCGTTTACATCATGGTCCGTTGCAAAATAAGCCATGAATCGCACGTTTGCATCATGGTACCGGGCTGGCGCATAACTTGAATCAACCGTTTGATTCATGGTAGTGAAGGGGTTAAATGTGTAGACCTTCTTAATTCGGAACTAGTAGATGGTTCGTTGGACACGTGGGATTCACTACTTGCAGAGATTTCTGTGATATGGGTGTCATAAGTTTCTTCATTATTCAGAGGTCGATACCAGAGAAGGTGATTAAGCTTGACGTAAATAGGGTGTTTCTGGAGGATTTTCACATCATCAAAGTATCTAATAAAATGCAATTAGGTATTTTTATGAGAAACGAGTTGAATCCAAGGTTATTTCTGGTTTTGCTCTAGACAAAATTTGATTTATACAGGGTTGCTGTTACAGATGGAACCAAAGCTTTAGTACTTAAACAAAACTCAAAATTTCCGAATTTAAACTAAATGTTTTTGCACAAAAAAAAAGGAGTGTTTAGTCTGCAGGCCGGTTGGTAGTATAGTCTCTTGGCAGGATGGGCAGTGCGCTATTCTACCGAACACATAGTGATAGTCTTATTACCAGTGTAAATGTACCAAATCCTGAATATGTGCGAAATGTGTTTTTACTTCAAAAATCTGAAAACAGTTAATTTTTAGTAATATAATATAGTTACTTTGGATAAGAACAATTTATAAAATAGAAAAACGAGAGCGTGAACTTTTTCCAATAAATCAAAATATAATGAACATAGAATATTAGTAAATAATATTAAAAGTCTAACATGTCTACGAAGTTTCTGTGTATCAGATAAAAAGAAACATTTTAATAACAAAATTAAAATTTTAATATATCCGTGGGAGGCTCTTATTCATAACAAGTAGTTAGTCCCAACATTTTCTTGGTTAATAATAAATTGTGGCACGTGTGTATGTCTAACAAATTCTTATTTTTCCTTCTTATCAAATTTAGTACTGAAAAGACACGTTCTGCAGCAGCACTTCCACGAGGCAAGCATAAAATACATTTTAAAAAATTATACAAATTGGAAAAGAAATTTGCACCTAAAGGATTTTTCATAGTTTATAACATTTTCCAATTCCATGTTTTCATAAAATTTTTCCTTAGGTACAGCTAACATTTTTCCATTCAGAATTAAGATTTTCAAATAAATTATCCTTTACCATATTGGGAAATCGTTTGATAAAGGTATTATGGAAAGGGATTCCAAATGAGAAAAATAATTCAGGGATTCAACCAAGTTAGTTCTAGATACAACTCGTTTCCGAATGGAAACCTGTTTTACTTGCGATGACAGTTGCATATAAAAATATGTTATAACCAGAAGCTAGACAGCAAAGCATTCCAATATTGCGCATGGCAAGAGTAAAAAAATGGAAATTCCATCTACGGCAACCTAGGTTACCGTAGATTTATTTTGATTTTTTTTACTTAATCATGATCAAGAGTAAAAAAAATGGAAATTAAATCTACGGCAACCTAGGTTACCACAGATTTATTTCCATTTTTTTACTCTTGATCATGCGCAATATTGGAGATGCATACTGCAACGATCATAAATTGATAACAATATTTGAAGAAAAATATGTATTTAACATTTTCAAAATTCGGTAAACAACATTAATCGTTATTGATCGTAAATTATTTCTTTTTGGACAACCTCTCGCTTTTTCTTCCTTAGTCCTATTACTATTGTAGTTATTCCCTTCGGACGACCGCGCCTTTTCATTAAGGGTAGAAGCATACGACAGTGCTGCCAATAACAATTTCTCAATTCCCCGAAATGATATTTTTCGAATAAAAACACTGTTTTGTTCAAAATTTGTTTAATATACTGCTAAAACTGTTACAAAATACCATACTTTATAACAAAACTAACTCTTACATCTACAGATTACATCCACACTATTTATTCAAAACAAAGTAAGGGCCACGTGCTCATGCGCAATATTGGAATGCTTTGCTGTCTTTAGCGTCTCGTAGTAGGTTGAGAAGCATACTGCAACGATCATAAATTGATAACAATATTAGAAGAAAAACATTCTATTTAACATTCTCAAAACTCGATAAACAACATTAATCGTTATTGATCGTAAATTATTTCTTTTTGGACGACTTCTCGCTTTTTCTTCCTTAGTCCTATTACTATTGTAGTTATTCCCTTCGGACGACCGCGCCTTTTCATTTTTAGAGGCAATTTCACTCATCTTACTTCATACTAAAGAAAATATAAACGTGTAGGAAACTAGAAACCTTTGAATAAAAGAAAGGTGGAAGCTTAGAATATAAAATACCTCTTAAGAGTGGAAGCATACGACAGTGCTGCCAATAAAAATTCCTCGATTCCCCGCGTCAGTGTTGTCAATTCCACGAAATGATATTTTTGGGATAAAAACACTGTTTTGTACAATATTTGTTTAATGTACTACTAAAACTTTTATAAAATACTATACCTTATAACAAAATTAACTCTTACATTTACAGATTACATCCACACTATTTATTCAAAACAAAGTAAGGGCCACGTGCTCATGCGCAATATTGGAATGCTTTGCTGTCTTTAGCTTCCGTAGTAGGTTGAGAAGCATACTGCAACGATCATAAATTGATAACAATATTAGAAGAAAAACATGTATTTAACATTCTCAAAACTCGATAAACAACATTAATCGTTATTGATCGTAAATTATTTCTTTTTGGACGACTTCTCGCTTTTTCTTCCTTAGTGCTATTACTATTGTAGTTATTCCCTTCGGACGACCGCGCCTTTTCATTTTTAGAGGCAATTTCACACATTTTACATCACACTAAAGAAAATATAAACGTGTAGGAAACCAGGAACCTTTGAATAAAACAAAAGTGGAAGCTTAGAATATAAAATACCTCTAAGGGTGGAAGCATACAACAGTGCGGCCAATAAAAATTTCTCGATTCCCGGCGTCAGTGTTGTCAATTCCCCGAAATGATATTTTTGGGATAAAAACACTGTTTTATACAATATTTGTTTAATGTACTACTAAAACTTTTATAAAATACTATACCTTATAACAAAATTAACTCTTACATCTACAGATTACATCCATACTATTTATTCAAAACAAAGTAAGGGCCACGTGCTCATGCGCAATATTGGAATGCTTTGCTGTCTTTAGCTTCCGTAGTAGGTTGAGAAGCATACTACAACGTTCATAAATTGATAACTATATTTGAAGAATCATATGTATTTAACATTTTCAAAACTCGGTAAACAACATTAATCGTTATTAATCGCAAATTATTTCTTTTTGGACGACCTCTTGCTTTTTCTTCCATAGTCCTATTACTATTGTAGTTATTCCCTTCGGACGACCGCGCCTTTTCATTTTTAGAGGAAATTTCACACATTTTACATCTCACTAAAGAAAATATAAACGTGTAGGAAACTAGGAACCTTTGAATAAAACAAAGGTGGAAGCTTAGAATATAAAATACCTTTAAGGGTGGAAGCATACGACAGTGCTACCAATAAAATTTCTCGATTCCCCGCGTCAGTGTTGTCAATTCCCGAAATGATATTTTTGGAATAAGACACTGTTTTATATAAAATTTGTTTAATATACCATTAAAACTTTTATAAAATACTATACCTTATAACAAAATTAACTCTTACATCTACAGACTACATCCATACTATTTATTCAAAACAAAGTAAGGGCCACGTGCTCATGCGCAATATTGGAATGCTTTGCTGTCTTTAGCGTCTCGTAGTAGGTTGAGAAGCATACTACAACGATCATAAATTGATAACAATATTAGAAGAAAAACATGTATTTAACATTCTCAAAACTCGGTAAACAACATTAATCGTTATTGATCGTAAATTATTTCTTTTTGGACGACTTCTCGCTTTTTCTTCCTTAGTCCTATTACTATTGTAATTATTCCCTTCGGACGACCGCGCCTTTTCATTTTTAGAGGCAATTTCACACATTTTACATCACACTAAAGAAAATATAAACGTGTAGGAAACTAGGAACCTTTGAATAAAACAAAGGTGGAAGCTTAGAATATAAAATACCTCTAAGGGTGGAAGCATACAACAGTGCGGCCAATAAAATTTCTCGATTCCCGGCGTCAGTGTTGTCAATTCCACGAAATGATATTTTTGGGATAAAAACACTGTTTTATATAAAATTTGTTTAATATACATTAAAACTTTTATAAAATACTATACCTTATAACAAAATTAACTCTTACATCTACAGATTACATCCATACTATTTATTCAAAACAAAGTAAGGGCCACGTGCTCATGCGCAATATTGGAATGCTTTGCTGTCTTAGGGTCTCGTAGTAGGTTGAGAAGCATACTCAACGATCATAAAGTTGATAACAATATTAGAAGAAAACATGTATTTAACATTCTCAAAACTCGGTAAACATTAATCGTTATTGATCGTAAATTATTTCTTTTGGACGACTCTCCTTTTCTTCCTTAGTCCTATTACAATTGTAGTTATTCCTTTGGGACGACCGCGCCTTTTCATTTTTAGAGGCAATTTCACACATTTTACATCACACTAAAGAAAATATAAACGTGTAGGAAACTAGGAACCTTTGAATAAAACAAAGGTGGAAGCTTAGAATATAAAATACCTCTAAGGGTGGAAGCATACAACAGTGCGGCCAATAAAAATTTCTCGATTCCCGGCGTCAGTGTTGTCAATTCCCCGAAATGATATTTTTGGAATAAGACACTGTTTTATATAAAATTTGTTTAATATACCATTAAAACTTTTATAAAATACTATACCTTATAACAAAATTAACTCTTACATCTACAGACTACATCCATACTATTTATTCAAAACAAAGTAAGGGCCACGTGCTCATGCGTAATATTGGAATGCTTCGTGTCTTTAGGCACAATATAAAACCACGAATCTTAAATTACTCCTTTATGGACGACCTCTCGCTTTTTCTTCCTTAGTTCTATTACTATTGTAGTTATTCCCTTCGGACGACCGCGCCTTTTCATTTTTAGAGGCAATTTCACACATTTTACATCACACTAAAGAAAATATAAACGTGTAGGAAACTAGGAACCTTTGAATAAAACAAAGGTGGAAGCTGAGAATATAAAATAACTCTAAGGGTGGAAGCATACGACAGTGCTGCCAATAAAAATTTCTCGAATCCCCGCGTTAGTGTTGTCAATTACCCGAAATTATATTTTTGGAATAAAAACACTATTTTAATCAAAATTTGTTTAATATACTACTAAAACTTTTATAAAATACTATACCTTATAACAAAATTAACTCTTACATCTACAGATTACATCCACACTATTTATTCAAAACAAAGTAAGGGCCACGTGCTTATGCGCAATATTGGAATGCTTTGCTGTCTTTAGCTTCTCGTAGTAGGTTGAGAAGCATATTGCAACGATCATAAATTGATAAGAATATTAGAAGAAAAATATGTATTTAACATTTTCAAAACTCGGTAAACAACATCTATTGCAGTTATTCCTTTCGGACGACCCCGTCTTTTCATTTTTAGAGCCAATTTCACACATTTTACATCACACTGAAGAAAATAGAAACCTGTGGGAAACTAGGAACCTACGTTCAAATTACGCAAAAATTGCAATTCTTATATTACAATTGTACACTCATTTTGAAATAGGAAGAACTCTGTCAAACAGTCTGCCATTTTGTTTACTAATCCTTCGTTGTGTATATTCTATACAATGAATTTTAAGTTGGGTCAAATCGCGAAGAAACTTTATTCTCGATTACAAGTTGACTTGGTTTAAAAGATCCTATAGACCGGAGTGAACTAAATGCCGTTTCGTTTTCAGCTGCTTCTAAGCCTGAAGTTTCATCCTTGTTCTTTGCAGCTTGGGTCAACTCATAGAAAAAAAGTCATTTTAGATTACAAGTTGACGTGACCAAACACATCTTGCGGAGCTAGTGAAACCTCATGTCTCCTCGTTTTCAGCTGTTTCTGGTACTGAAGATTCATACTTATTCTTGCAGCCTGCGTCAAATCAGGGAAACACTTATATAATCACCCATTTAAACTATGAAGATAACTTGAAGGGCACTTTGTTATTCTTAATAAAAAATGATCAGAATTAACGGATCTACCTATCCTATGAAAGGCATACTGGGTCAAATGACGGAAAAAAATCCATTACTATCTCCCAGTCTAACAACATTTAGAGAAGCGCGACGCAAATGTGTTAACCGATCTAGTGCTAATGTGCAGGATTATGAGCAGACTACCTAAAAATTTTTTGAGTTAAAGGGTGTATTGAGAGCATTGATGTCCATACACGAAGTATTGATTTACTTATGGAACGTTTTGAGTCCAAGTTGAAGACAGGGTTAAGTGGACAAGCCTTACAAACTGCAAAGAAGAGTCCTGAAGCACCAAAAGCCCGTGGCGTGAAGAGTCGAGATGCAAACTGTAAGAAGACCTTAAAGTGTTTTGTATGTAAAGGTCCCTACTATGCCTCATTTTCTCCTAGCAAATCTAAAAGATAAGGTATGAGTAAGCTTAAGGAAGAGAAAACAAAGCCTGGTTTCCTATGTTATGTGGCAAGCAGTAAGAGTAACAAATGATTTATATCTCACTCCGGAGCATCGTAAAATACGTATCCTTTAAAAAAAAATTTCAGGCATATCGTATCTTTCGGCGAACCAGTGAGTGTTACTGCAGCTAAGGGTGAAGACATTCAAGCGTTTGGCGAAGGTCACAAGATAATAACTAGCCGTGAAATTGTTTTCATGTCTTATAAAGAGGTAAATGATGAAGAAAAGAGCATAAAAAATGAAACAAAGTGAAACATTTTCCCGTTACTATTAGACACGATCAAATTTCCTTTCAGATTCGAAGTTAAGTCAAGGGAACAATGCTATTCAAGCCGTTGTTGATGGTCATAACGGTGACAGTCAAAGTAGCACAGATGAAGGTAGCGACGATGGCAACCGACCACATCAAAGTAGACGTCCTGCTCACCTAGACGAGTGCGTATCTCTTGCTGAGGTTGGTCCGGCTTGTCGTGAAGCAGTGAAAAGTTCTGATTGGTGACATTAACAGAACGCAATGAATGAAGAGATGAAATCCCTTGAAGAGAAAAAAGTATTGAAACTAGTTACTTTACCGTCTATAAGAAAATCAGTAGGAGTCATGTGGGTTCTTGCCAGAAAGACCAGGCCAGAACGTTATAAAGCGAGAATTGTAGCGAATGAATAAGCTCATAAGTATGGAGGTGATTACTTTGAAACATTTAGTCCAGTGACAAGGTTCGACACCATACGGTCCTTAGTGAACGTAGTTGTGCAACAAAGTTTATGATGATAACATCGGACAAGTTTGGATACTCAGACGCAGTTTGTATAGATTAAAGCAGAGTCAAGATGCTGGAATCAAAAACTGTTGGAAAGTGTTGTTGGAACAATTCTTGGTCCAAAGTTCTTCAGATCCGTGTTTATACACTCGTAAAAGAAATGGAGAAAAACTATTCTTATAATTTTTGTTGATTGCTGGTTTAAGTGAGCATCAAGTTGTACGTTTAATTTTACAATTGGAAAATCAGTTATATATGAAAGTTACAAAACCAGATTATTATCTCGGTTTGCACCTGAAGTTCCGTTCAGATAAGTAGTTGGAAGCTTGCTGTACATAACTAATATGAGACCTGACATAAGTTCTGCTGTGAGTTTGGTTTCTCGAAAAGTAAATTCGCCTAGACTGAGGATTGGACTGACGTGAAGCATATCATGCGATACCTGGAGGTTACGCTGGACTAGTGACGCATATTACGCACGTGGAGGTCGCGCACAGGGTACTTGTGTTTGTTCGCTGAGAAGGGTAGTCTAAATAAACAAATATCCAACATTATCTAATTATGTAAAGTTCGCTTGTCACGGCACCGACCCGTCATTAGTAGAATCATGAATAATTTTCGTACCCTGCTTGCTGGTGCTGAAGCATGTCTTTGTGCACTATTTTGCAAATCAAGCAGTGTATGTGGCTCTAGTCTTAATCATCCATAATGTATTCCACCAGTATCTGAATCTTCAACATCAAGCATGTTGCAAGTATATAATAATCTCGACGGTTTTTTCTTATAGAATTGCGTAGAACAACATGCCACGACCACTTTATCGATATTTTCCAATTTTATATTAATAGCCGTGCGAAATATACCAAACTTGGCGACCAAAATGTCAAAAACGTTTGCTACTATACGACGATATCTCGATAATCTGTAACAAAATATTCCCTTATTATTATTAAAGCTTATTATTGTAACGGGTTCAAACGGCACTAGAACATCGCACGAAAATAGCTGAAAGAGCCGACTAGTTCGTCGTGAGGTCGTGGGTATTATTAAAATTTTGTAGTTACGATAAAACGCTGATCGGATAATGTTTTGGATGCTACCCTGTTTTAATCCGGGTAAAATGTGGTATACAGTGGTTCCACTTCCATTACAATCCCTTTTTCTGTGGTTGACTGTTTTCTCCTTCGTATTCGTGCCTGTTTTATTTTCACTATATATATATATATATATATATATATATATATATATATATATATATATATAATCCTACAAGTACAGTGTGTTGCATACTGAACTATACAACAGTGCCCATATTTTATACGTTCCCAGATTGCCAAAATAATCCCAACACTACTATTGTGCTTGATAGACCGGTTACTATAGAATGCGATGAAATTTTTCTTGAGAGAGTGTTGTCTGAGTCTTGTTTCGTTTCTTCACCGTTTCTCAACTCGTTGAGTTGATCTGTTGCCGATAATATTAGTGCCTCTTTCTGGATGTTTTTTTACTTGAGATTGATGTGTAACCGTTGATGTAGAATAGTTTGTGATAACTATTAATCACGAACACCGTATTTTGCAGTGTTGGACTCAAAATGCTTTGTTTTGTTTTTAGCAAGCATTCCTACTGTATTTTGATATTTCCTGTTTGGTTTAACGTTGTCTTTCCTGATTATATTGCACATTATCGTTGTCTTGGTGATGTCCTTTGTGATACCATTCACGTGTTGGGCATATACAGCTGTTTCCAGATTTTTCTATGCAGTTGTTAAACAGTTTGGACTCTGCTCTATGCTATTTACAACTGTAGATGTGCAAATGACTTGATATGAAAATATAAGTTAGGTACCATTGTTAAACATAAGTTTGTTTATTTTTTTCTGTTATTTCGTGTGTCATTACTATGCTGTCAAATATGTTGATTAAAACCTTCTCTTTGCAAGGTTTATCTTTCTACACCTCAACTCTATGCCCTCTAATCAACATACTGTTTTTGTATTCTTCCTTTGACAGTAGAAAGTATAATTGGTTGTTATAATCGACTGCCGTGATTTAGTTTTCTATTTCCATCAGCCAGTACGTTCCGTTTTCCATCCGCTGTGAGATTGGTGTTCGTGATGCCGATGTCACTAGTTCCTTTATGTGTGCTTCCGTGATGAGGTCGTTAAATCTGCCACTGCCACGACCCACGTCCAATACATTATTGCACTGCTATTTGATGTGAGCTTATTCGCGGGTTAGTTGATTTTCAACTATGGTCTTGTACCCTTTTTCCATGGTGTTAATCGTTTCCATGCCCAGTTTTAACTTCTTTCTGAAACTCTCAACCTAACTGTTAATTCTTGTTCAACGCGTTGATGTCCTTATAGACTCTGTCATTCACTTACAAATATTGATGTTAGACGGTCCCCTAACTTTCCCCTTTTCCTTCTTGAGTGAATAATTGTGTGTATTCCACTTTGAAACCACTCTGGTTGTTTGCCTAATTATGATTATGTGATAGGTTAGCTCCTTTCAGTGTACATCTCATATTCTTTGTAGCTTGTTGACATAACTTATCGAAGACTTGTGTGGTGTTTATTGCTTCCATTATATCGTCTTCTATACTACCCTATTTCTCGAGTTTCCTACGTACTCAATATACAATCTTGGATCTGGATGTATAATTGTAGCTTCAATCGTTGTGATTGTTCCATGTCGGTGCCATCATCTCTTTACATGGTGGCCGATATTGTAGCGTCCCCCAGGTACGCTATGTTGAAAAATGTCATTTGAGCTTATTCGCAATAATGCAAATTCAAGAAAAAAACAATCGCTGAGTGATTTATCTCGACTTTATTGGCAATAATGCTACTATTACTCAAATTAATTGCTTGCCTTACATTGACTTTTCTAGCAAAAAGGTTTATTAAAACATTACAATTTATTTACAAGTCGAATATTTAATTACTCGCAAACCTCAAATCTGATCAAAAAATTGGCCGTCTAATTAGATAGGCTTGAATGAGCTTAAGTATTGCATCATGTGGGACGGGTAAACAATGAAACTACTCAAATTTAAATTAACGAGTTTTGCGCAATGATGGTTCAACCCGTTAATGTACTATTTTGGGAAGGACTACCAAGAAAACCCAATTTATTCATATATAAGTAAATGCACAAGTACATTAATAAATCCAATAACACAAAAAACAATGAAAGAGTTCAATATATAACAAAACACCACTAGATCAGGTTAAAGTATGTACAAAATTATAACATTAAGAAAAAAAAATAAAAAGCAGTTTAGCTACACATAAACACAATAAAAAAAACCAATGTAATCACACCCACAATTGTGTCATAAATAAATCAGAATAAAAATAGTAATACCAAACATGTGGCCCTTTAAAACCAATCATACTGGTCTTTACGTAAATAAAGAAATAATGCAGATTAAGGTACACATAAAATATAACAGTAAGATTGCACAGGTGATAATAAGGCAACTGCAAGGCAAAGGCAAAAGAAAATAGCAAGGAATTTATGTGTACACAATTGTTTAGTGACTAATAAAGCACAAAATACATACGTACAATTACAATAAATTACATATAAAGAGAAATTAGTTCGCAGGGCAAACAATTCTGCTTAAACAAACTAAAACAAAAAAAACTCATTAAAACAAAGCCTAACAAGAGTAAGTGCAAATAAATAACAACGTGACCGATACACAAGCTTGAGCATTAGAAAAATACAGCGTCCTTTTCTCAAGTTACACATCCATAAAAGCAGTAAACATATAGTACGAGGTGTTGTAATGGTCATGTGGACCCGTGCGTATGTAGATCAGTCGGTAATTCCCTATTTACAATTATAACCGACAGCTATCTTTCGCACGTTTGTCCACGCCCACATCTGCATAAATATAATCAACAAACAACAATGCTAATTCGCCCAACTACATGAGGGAGGGAGCCCTGTACTGTCTGACGCTAGCCCCTTTATTTTAACAGATTTCAGCTTAATGAGCCCCCGTGCGTAATAAAGTACTTTTTGTAAGGCAATCCTTGATTTTTAATACGTTACATAGGCTTGTAGAATTATTTGATGCGAGCTTTAATTTACATTAAAATACCTACTTACGTTTTGAATTCCTTTAATTGATCACAGACACAAATGGTTAACATACGCCGTTTAACTTAAAAATGGTGACTGTTATTTATAGATTAATATTTTAAAAACACATTAAAACTAACACCCAAAAGACAAAGACAAATTCGTGTTGGTTAATTCAAAAGAAAATGTTCACCCAAAAAATAATTAAAGACAGACTGTTTACAATGAAGGTATTTTAATCAAACAAACAGATCGATCTTACTCAATCAAAACTCTAACTGTAACTGCCTTCCCCTCCGATTTCAAAACTAAATATATTTACTCCCGAAAATAAAACCCCGCCTTCCAAAAGTAATAAAAACAAAACAAGAAACATTACGTTGGAACAGTTTCATATTAATTATTGAACGAAATCTTAATTTTAAAAATATGCACTCGGTCATAGAAAAGCCTATCAATGGCGATTGGACAAACGTTTATTACAATAACAAAATTTTCGCGGGCCGCTACCTACAATACTATATTTTTCTTTAGGTTTTTCAGGTAATGTTTAATACCTTACTTAACTGCTCAAAATATTTTGACATGTGATAGTCATGATCTATTTGCAGTTTCAATAGCTCTTGAAGTATGCTTAATGCTCTTTCCCAACATGCCTCCAACATAATCCTCGTATGTGATTGTTGTAGACGCTGGCTCTTTTCCTGACACTCATGACAGGGGTTATGTTTGGGTTGAAAGTTTCATTTTGCTTTACTAATGGGACAACTCCTGTTTGACCTCTTGATTTCCCTAGATTGGGGTTGATTCCTTTTTCATTGTGAGGAACTTTTCACACAATTTCGATTTATTTAAAAAAAATCTAAATTTCTTATCCACTGTTTTCTAGGATGTTTTTATGTATAAGGGGAGTAAATTCTTACAGTTACACAGAGGTAGACTTTTCTGTTCTCGATGGAGTGTTTCCTTTCACTGGTTGCCGATGTTAGTGACTTGAAAGACCATGTTTATTTTCACTGGTTATCGATGTTGGTTGGTAGAAGGACAATGTTTACTTTCACGTGTTCCCGATGTTGGTGGACACGAAGGACCATGTCTACTTTTACTGGTTACCCATATTGGTGGCTCGAAGAACCATGTTTACTTTCACCAGTTGCTGGTGTTGGTGGCTAGAAAGACCATGTTTACTTAGGTTAGTTGAGATTTAATGTGTTGGGGATGCAAGGGGTACACAGTCAATTGTTCCGATTGTCGACTGGTCCTTGTACCATGTGAATAATTGAACTAATGGTATCTAACACAATACTGTTTATTAAATCTAGTACCACAACTATTTATAGTAATTCTCCTATGGTCCTATTTGTAAAAAACAAAACGATTGCAAGTTTGATGTGGCACATAAATTCTATTACATTATGCTACATTACGTTCTTGATATTATTGACTTAGTCATACTGCTGGCTAATGTTTATGTTACAACTTCTTTACGCTATATTATGAAAGTTGCTAATTAGCTTAATTATTAATAATGATTCCTGTTCAATTTGAGACCAAATTGATTAAGATTAGAAGCCATAATGAAAACTTGATATAGTATATACAACTAAAGTGATGCGTATTTAAATACCCTCCCTTAATTAAATACCTGTCATTTTAGTTTATTGGAAAAATATAACGTCTTTCACCTAACGAAATCTGATTACAAGAAAATGTCTGCAATAACATAAATAAATATGAAAAATTAAAGATTCGTGTGTTCATGCATCACTTTAGATAGTATACACTACAATTTCTCATCACATTAGTGTAGACTTGTTGTTCTTGCAGATGGTAAAGTGTTCGGCAACTATAATAATAATAATCTTTATTATTACCTACTCACCATCTTTGTTTTTTACAAAGAATAAACTTAATTAAAATTAAATGACAATAAATGGCGGAGTTCAGTATGCTAGCTTTACAACTTTAAAACTAAAACTAGTGTTCACTGTTCTTCCACCCAAGTAAAGAAGCAGTGAATACACACACACACGCACGCACGCGCGCGCGCACACGCGCACGCACACGCACGCGCGCACTCACGCACGCACGCACTCACGCACTCACTCACGCACGCACGCACGCACTCACGCACGCACGCACGCACGCACACACACACACACACACACAAATATATATATATATATATATATATATATATATATATATATATAAAACTGGTTTTAAAGGAGCGCAAGTTTGAAATGGATTTTGAATGAGAATATGTAGCGGCAATATAATATGAAAATGACTTTTGTGAAATGGATTTTTTACAAAGTATAGAGGTAGCTAGGTTTATATGTAGTTAGAACTTATGAAATAATGTTAAAGTATGCATTTGACGCCTTTCCTAAATATCTAGCCAATCAACTACAGGCAATTTATAGGAAATCATTTCATACTTGCGTATTCCAAATATGTACCCTAAACAAGAGTTTTGTAGTTGTTGGATTTTGTTAATAACAGAAATTATCCATACACAACGTCTTCATAGTTTAGAGGAGCTAAAACAAGAGTATCCGTCAATATAGTCTTTGTTTGTTGTGGAAGATTTCTGTATGCATACAGCTCCTTTAGGCGTCCATATCGTCGAGTTAGACAATAGTTAACATGTCGTTCAAATTTGAGATCATTGTCTATAAACATACCTAAATTTTTAACTTCATTGCAAGTGTATTATTGCAGTAAATACTAATATGTTCTTGAGCGTAATTTTTTAACGGTTTAGGCCCAAAAAATATTTTTTGGGTTTTTTTAGAATTGACCCTAAGGCAATGATCTTTCGCGTATTGCACAAATGACAATAGTTCGTTGTTAATAATGTTGGATGCATCTGGATGAATTTTGGGATTAAATGTATGATATATTTGGCAATCATCGGTGTACATATGAATTTTGCAATTTTGAATCGCTGAGGGGAAGTTAAAGGTATATATGGAATATAACATTGGTCCCAATATTGAACCTAGCGGCACTCCACAAATCAGAGTTAACGTGGAAGATTCTTCACCATTAAGGGTTACTTTCTGACATCGCCCAAAGTGGTAATTCTCAATCAAATTTTTGGCGTTAGTGTCAAATGCAATATAATGTAGGATTGCAAGCAGTAACAAGTGATCAAACGCTTTTGAGAAATCCAGTAAGATTAATGCTGTAGCTGAATTATCTTCTATACCTTTAACTAATGTTATCAGTAATTTTAAGAAGTGCAGTAGAACAACTATGCCCTGATCTAAATCCAGATTGCATTTCAGGAATTATTTTAAATGTTTTACTTTGGGACTCACACACGTTCAAGAATTTTTAATATGGCAGGTCATATATGGATAAGCCTTAAATCCGATATAGATTTAGGAGTAGCCAGTTTAGGCAGGGAATTATATTAGACAATTTCCAGCAAGAAGGATATACTGAATAGCGGATACGAAAGTTAACAATGTAACATTTGAAAAATAGATTTTGAGGACAACACATTTGCAGCATTTTAGCATTAATTTAATTGCAACCAGTAGCTTTAGGCTTTAGGGAATTCATAATAATGAGTATGTCATCTTCCGAAATTACTCTAAAAGTAAGTTTGTTGTTAAAAGATATTTTGGTGTTAGTGTTGTAATAATTTATTAGATCGAAATTTATACCTTTGTAGGAAGTTGCAGCATTGACAAAGTAATCATTAACGCTATATGTGCATTTGTTACATTTAAAGGAATTTCATTTTTGTTGTCGCTTAATACATCATGTTTTTTCAAAGCTTCCCAGATACAATCAGGACTGGGCAACTTGCAAATATCACTTAAGTAAGTATGCTTATAGCGAGTGTACAATAGCTTCCTAACTGCTTATAATAGTTCCAGTTACTGGATGATTTACATTTTTTTAATTTCAGAAGTTTTTTTTTAAAGACATCAATAGCATAATGTTATCAGTTAACCATCGATTTCTTTTTTACCCAAACATGTAAACTTTATTGGTGCGTGTTTATCAAATAATTGAATCAGTAGTGTGTTAAAAAGAGTTACCTTAGCGTTGATGTTATTTAAATCTAGAATTAAATGGAATGGCGTGTTAATTAAGTCGCTGCTAAATCTATTCATATCACAATTCCTGTAATCTCTGAATAACACCTGCGTTGGAGATTATTATGGAAAGTAATCTATAATCTCACACTCTTCCATAACAAAATAGTTTTTTATTAAATTAGTGTTTGATACAATAAATAAAGCATAGATTTTTCTGTTACTCTTGTTGGCACATTAGCTATTTGAGTTAGGTTATAACTACTTATTACTGCCAATAGTTGACAATGAGGTGGTGTTTGTGCAAGCATGTCAATGTTAAAGTCGCCAGTAAGAAATAACTCAGAGTAGTTAAGATAAATGAAGCGTATAGTTTCATCGAGATTTTCAAAAAATATATTATTAGCATAATAAGGTGGTTTGTAAATTATCCCAAAAGCAAATTCTTGACTACCAAGTTTAATAGACAGCCATATACTTTCACATCTTTGTTCCGGAATGTTTGTTATTATGTAAAAAAGTAATGATGAACTCACGTAAAATGCAATGCCACCTCCTCTAAAGCCGTGTTTACAATCGACGCGGATTGAATGATAACCATTAATACTTACAGATTCACTAGTTACATTTAAAGATAACCATGTTTCTGATAAAGCAATTAAATGAATATTTTTACCTAAAACAACATCCTTCAAGGACTCTAAATTTGAACGTATATTTAAGTAAATGCAATTGATGTCCATCATTGAGTCAGGAAAAATTTCGCATTTGCACACACTCCGCTGTTAAGCCAATAAACACTGCACACTGCAATAACTGTAGTTATCAAATAATAACAGTAATTGTGTAAAAAAGATATTAAAAACATATTTCACTAAATAATTATTATATCCTAACTAAATTGGTAAACATAACAATATGTACAAAATCAGAGAAAAAAAAATTGAAAAATAACTGCGTATTATATAATTTTATACCAAGTTAAGCATTGAATTTTAATGTGTATTGATAAATAAATTACAAGTAAAAAAAATATATTTTAATTATAAGGGTAACCTAGTAATTACATAGCATGCAAACATGCATAAAATAAATTTGATCCGAGAGTAACAAACACAAAAATATTGTAATAAGGGTATAGTAAATGTATTTTATAGAAATTAATCTGTACAATTCATATCATCAACCACGATGCCCTATTTTACATTTCTTTGAGACCTTCTAACTGGGCATCATCATTTTTATCCACTTCCTTATCGTGTAATAATTCCAATTGTTGTAGTGTAACCAAATATTTTTTCACCATTTTTCGTTAAGACGCAAATTCTTCCACGAGTCCAAGCATTTTTATACCCAAATCTTTCCTTTGCGAGCGTTAAAAATTTCATAATGCACATTCCTGAACCTCTAAGTACTTTCTTGTTCATCCAAGTACTGACTCGTACACTATAACTTGAAAATTTAACGATGATTGGCCTATCTCTTTTATTTCTTGAACCTAATCTGGGACAGAGATCTATCATCCATTCCTCACATTTTGTGTTAAGAGCATTTAATTTTCTGATTACGCTTAAAACTAGAACATTTACTGATTCGTTATCCAGTTCTTTCATCCCGTGAATTAATAGAAAATTACGTTTACATCACTAATCATAGTTTTAAGGGAAGTTAAGCAATTATTTACGTGATTTGGAAACTTTCAAAGCTTTTCGTAAGTGTTTCTAAAAATTTTTGTACATTATGCTCACCAGGCAGTGTTAACTGTTCCAATTGTTTTTTAAAATCTTCTAAGGTGCTCGACCACTTATCTTCTAATGCGTGAACATCCATTTTAAATACCAACATGTTTGATATAAGGCAATAAAATAAAATTTGCAATTAAGTTTATCATGCACAATTCTGTATTCACTTATCTTTAATGCACTTTATCAACAATAACTGTACACAAATATTATGTAATTAATTTTAATAATGCTTTAAAAATATTATTTAACTTTATGGCAACAAAACAGCGGAGCGCACAACAATATGTCCTCTCTACTTGACAGCCATTAACAATATCAAAGCAATAGAGACACTGGTACTGTATATACATAGTTTTCTATTAAAACAACAAACAACTTGAATATTATATATTTTAACTGCAAACTGTAAATTAATACAAAAAGTAATAAAGACCAAATACCCCCATAAACACATCTAAATCACTTTAAAACTGAAAACGACTAAAATTTGGAGCCCTGTACTCTTCATGACTGTTGGCAGTATTTGAGTGAACATCTTCAACCTCATCGTCACTTTGAACTACCCTAACCCTAACATGATTGTCGGATGTATCTAAACGTAATGATTGAATACGTTGAATCGTTGCTTCTAAATCTTCTTGATTAGGTGATTCACGTCCACTAGCAGGTGTTTGAGGTGTATTAGATGGAGTGATTGGTACTAAATTATCAGTACGTCCTTCTAAAGGACTATGAGAACGATGAGATTCTACATGATAAGTGTTTTCAATGAATGGATGAGATTGGTCAGTCTCTGTGCGTAAACCGGCAACACCTACGGGAATTACATTTAGCTTTAGATGTTTTAAAATATACATTAACCTTTTTTTGGTACATTTGCTAAATCTCGTTTTATTCTGCGCCTTCGAGTATGATCATGTCTTCTTGTTTGAAGCATCGTATCTAAATTAGCATCGTATAAGAATCCTGCAATCAGTAATTCACATGTCCGTTCACCCGATTTATAACAAGATTCCAGTTCACGGCTAGTTCGTTCATCATACTGCCACCAACCTACAGTTTGAGAGAAAAAGTATACACAATTAAAGTTTAAAACAGTTTAATTACAATAAATATACAGAGATGGTTATTTACTAATTCCAGCAACACCTTTAACGTTAGTAGTATTACAAAGAGTATCACGTTTAATAAAACGAGTACGATTTGGACTTTTTTTAGGATATTGAACTTTGTTTACAAAATTAATAACGTAGGTTTCTCCACATATTAAAATCTCAAATGTATCTAAATTTAACTTAAACGCTTCCTCGATATCTTCATTTGTTCGAGAATCATATTTCCACCAACCTTGAATAATGCAATCTCCCTACTTAACAGCTATAAGTAATGTTATACTCACCATTACGTCCTTCGTAAAACCATTGATACCCATCATCAAATCGCTCAGCGGAATCCGGATATTGTAATAGTTTCGGTTGATCAATAAAATCTCTTGGAATTTCTTGTCTACACATCGCACAACGCTTACTTTGATTTGCAATACCCTTAACACATAAAAAACAAAATATATGTCCACAAGGGAGTTGTGCGGGATGTATGCACGGTTGAAGACAAACGGCGCATTCTAAGTTATCCGTCGCTAAAACAAAGTTATTTAAATAAAACCAATTTCTCATCATTTTTACTAACGCTTTTCTTTTGGGCCCACTTTGTCTACATCTGTATGAGAACTTCCTTCTGCCATAACGACGCTGAGCCAGTATAGCATGTTTTGTAAATGGAAAAATTTGGTTATTTATTCCATAATTTTAGAATACATCGTATTTAATGATACATTGGGAAATCCAGAAATAAATAATCAAAATTGCTTTTATTAATCAGGAGGACAGTTGACATATAAAGGTTAATGTCAAAAGTATCAACAACTTTCTAATCTCTTCGATGTTGCCATTCATTTAAAAATGTAGTTTTGAATACTTCTGGAAATATCTGGTGTAAAACAATACTCTACCTTCCAACCTACAAAATAAAAATGAAAAGAAATGAAGTAATGCATTTTTTTAGGACAATTATGCAACCTCTATTACATACGTTCATAATGAAAACAGGCAACATTGTAAAAACAACAACAATAATCTACGCCTGATAGAGTTTTAGTCATTCTGCCTGGTAAAAAGGTTGGTTGCGCAGGGTTTAAGTGGACTGTCTTAAAGAATTTAGGCTGAGCGTAAACTAATCACGATCTCGTTTTACAGAAGTACAGAGGCGTAGGTACTGCTTTTCACTATTTCAATTTAAACATAGCTTGACCACCGTGAATAACCCTTTTACAGCTGCAATTCCGTATGAAATAGATGTATGTATTTTAATTAATTATTAATACTAATAAGTATTAATAAATAATATTAATAGTATGCAAATTAATATATGATTATGAAGCAAGCAAATATGTTCTTCACTTTTAACAACTTTGTTTACATACCGATCTCTACAAAAAAATCATTAACAAAGGCACTTGCGTACGTAGAATATCGAATAATTACCGTCAACTTTATTTTAATTACTTTCAGTTACTGTTGAGATTTCTGCCAGTGATATTCGTCTCGTTATAGTGTAACTGAATATTTTAAAGTATAACTGTGAAAATGTCAATATTAGATGGTGGAAAGTAGTGCATAATAATTTTAATTATCTTACAACACTATTCCCAAATGAATCAACACTAGAAATTAAGCAACGTGTTCGGGACTGTTCTGGAGTACCAATAATAACGATTGAACGGATTATGAAATAAACAGAGGTAACGGGTGCCGAAAATAATTTGCCAAAAACGGGGAGAAATAAAATAGGCCTGATTTCAAAAGTACCAGATTATGAAATAAACCACATACGGACCGTTGTCTACACTTTTCATAATCCTAAAATCTGCCGACCTACAATTGATAATCTCCAACAAAAATTAGGAAATGAACTACAGTGGACGTTGTACCGACCACTGAGCAAAATTGGATTCAAGTGGAAAAAGACATAGGACAACAGGAAACTTATTGTAGAAATGAAGATATATCAGCAGTATGGGTAAATTATTATTTAAGTTGAAACATTTTAGAGATGAACGCAGACCCATCGTGTACTTACGTTCACGTTGCACATACAACTCCCAAGTGTTGGAGTGATGGAACATCTTTCGGATTTGGTGAACATTGTTTACGTTAGTGTAGATTTTACGACGATAACATGAACGCGAAAAATTATGAAAAATGGTTTCGAGAAAAATGAATACCTAATTTACCTCCCTGATCAGTAGTGGTCTCTGATAATGCACTTTATTATAATAAAGCCCCCACATCCAATTCCTTAAAGGCGAATATGATGTAATGGTTTTCCTACAAGAATATAGCTTATTCGCTAGCTATGTACAAACCTCAACAAAAAGGAGCATATTACCTACAAATTTGATCGATTGTTAGAAGACAACGGTCATACAATTTTACCACTGCATCCATATCAACCGGATTTAAATCCAATCGAATACATTTGGGGAATAGTGAAAGGTGATGTGACAAAACATAACACTACATTTAAACTCGACAATGCCCAAATTTTAGCGAAAAATCCATTTGCGAAAGTGACTCAAGAAACATGGAAAGATGCTGCAACCATGTAAGTACAACCGAAAATGCGAATGTACTTGACATCACAGTGGAACTGTTCGTTATAAACATTGGTGAAAGTATATATTAATGTATATATAAATAACGGAATAAAATGTTGTCTTGTTCAAGATTCTAAAATAATTAGCATTTTAAATAAAAATTGGATCGTTTTTGCGTACGCCACTGAAAACAGTAGTACTTAAGGGCGGAGTGATTCGCATTCAGATTAACGATTATTGCGTTAGTTGAAGAACACAACATTAAACTTTACTTTAGATTAATTAAGTTATGAAAGATCTGTCACAATGATAACAGGCAGAGTACTACTATAGACTTGCGTTTGGTAACTAGTTTCAAACAATTAAAGTAATTGTGCTTAAAAGTTTATTGTGTTAAATAAAATTTTATATTAAATAGTATATTATACAACGACTTGCTCCACTCCCTGCGGCTCGTTCCGCAAAAATATTTCTCGTAATTAATAGCCCTTATATGCGAGTTGTATACTATGCTTTGCTCTCGAGCATAAATATTTTTAATTTAATTAAAATACTTAATTCATTTAAAATTAACACGGACACGTTGATCTGTCAAATATGATGAAAATGTAAATGATTTGTTTTCAGTTGTTTGATAAAATGCTAATTAATCTAGTTATCGTCAAAAACACACCAGTTTAAGAGGAATTAACATTTATGTTAACCATAAATTATAAGGAAATTTTATTTATTAACATTGAATTAATTGTAAATTTAGAACAATTTTTTATATTTAATGGTGGCACTTCATTTAGTTTAATATCATGTAATTCGCCGATATTTCCTTCAGTAATAACATTACTGCCGCTAATATTTGTAATTGCATTATAAATGTTGTTAGCAGTATTCTCTTTATGTGTGGAGTCATTAATGAAACCTTCTGCTACCGTTGTAGACTTCCAGCCCCATGTCTTTTCAAGTAGTAATATCACCACCCGCATCAACTAAAATCGTAGCGGAAGTTCTCCGGAAACTATGCCCAGAGTACCTTTCTGGGTTTGGTAGTTTCAAAAAATTAGCAATATCTACCCATTTTTATAAAAGAATTAATGCCAATTTTTTGTTTTGTAAATTTTGCGTTTCTCATCTGGAGACAAACTATGTCACTTTTCACTTCTCGCTTACATATTTCGTAAAACTCGCCAGTTATTGTAAATTTGCATATAATTTTTGTTTTTGTATTAGGGACTGTAACAAGTAGTGTTGTTCCCAAATCTTGAATTTCGCTAATTTTCATGTTATATAGTTCAATTCAGAGGCAAGCACCCAATATTCCCATTATTAATGCGATTTAGAAAAGATATATGGTTAGTTCACATTAGTAAAAATATTTAACGCTTACTTTTGTTGGAAGATATTTATCATCTGGCGCAGATTTCAAAAATCTGTTATGTTCAGCTGCTTGCCGAACATCGAGTGGCGTTAACGTTAACTGCTCTTTAGAGGTAGACGGAATATCCGTTTTACTTTAGTTTTTTTAGCAAATTTCGTATTTAGTATAGATTTGCGAATGCACTAAATTTAATTAAAAATTAGAGAAAAGTGATGCATTATTGTTACATAGACGTTTTCATGGTAACAAACAAATGTGCATTGCTAAGTCGCTTCGATTTTATTCAAGCGTTAGTATTATTCGCAAATGCGTGGACGTCTAAGAGAGAGAAAGAGAACAATTCTCTTTTACAAACCGACATTCTTGGTATTTGACGGACACCATGACAATACATAAATTAACCGTGATTTATTTTTATTAATCCCGTTGCTAATGACAATAACAGTGATTAATGAAAATTAGTGTATAATGTATGCTATAGTCCGTAAAATGAAAACGTAATTGAAAATTTAATAATATAATTTATTCCTATAAACAAAATTACCTTATAATGAACTACTTCCTAAATAAGTACATTAAAGAATATGGGTCATTCATATATCATTATTTTACACAATGTAGCAAAGTCTACAAATATGTATGTAAATAATTTAATTTTGTTCAAACCATTTATCATTTTAAATTTTAGTATTTTTGCAATAAATAAAAACTACAAGTAATAACTGTAAATAAGCATGTAGTTTAATATGTACTTTTAATTAGAAGAATGTAATATTTACATAAAAAGTTTTACAATTAGAGTAGAAGAAATTAACAAAAAGGATCTAATTTACAATGTTACAAGATTTACAAGGTTTTATTGAGAATTAAAAAAAGTGTACGTAAACTTAAAATTAAAACATTAACTATCACTGTCATTAACACAAATTACCAATGGTGCTACTGTTATATCTAACACCTTTTCACGTGACCATCATTGAGATATAATTTTTTTCTATTTTTTCTATGTGTAATAGTTATTTTCCACACTTCTCATCACATTGTTTCAAAGCCACCTGCCACATTTGTAATACAGCGGCATCAGAGTAACCTTGTCTATCCATGTGCTTATCATAATATGATTTGCAGATACCCCAAATATTCTCAATAGCATTAAACCGGCAATGATACGGAGGTAGTCTAAGCACGAAATTACCAGATTCATTAATAATGTCATCTATAACGTATCGCTTCAGTTGTCTATGTTGTTTAGCAACGTTCAACAAATCTACCTTTAAATCCGTGCCAGGAAAAGAAATTTTGTTTGTTGTTAACCAGTTTCGCAACTCTTCCTTTTCCATGTACTCGAAGGCGTTTTCTCTATAAGCCGAGAATGATATGATGCATTGTCCAAAATAATTAATGACGGTTGCTGTAGATCAGGCAACAGCGCATGTTTCAACCACTTTTTTTATGATTGTGGACCTGAACAGGCTAAATTTGGCCTATCTTGCTAAAGCACTCAGGAACACTTAGGAGGATGGATAGAGGGATAATGAATTGCCAATAGATGCCTATGAACAGCTACCTTAAATTTTCTCATATCATAAGTGAGAGGAAAGCAGGAACTAGGGAGATCATTCCAGAGTTTAGAAGCCGTGTAGAAAATTGTGGATTGCGCCCGTTTCGTACGACAAGTGGAGATTTGTACTGCATACTGATGATGTGAATGAGCGAACTGAGTGTTTCTCGCAAAGATAGCCCGAGATGGTATCAAAGAATATAATTCAGCAGCACAATAGCCGTTGTAATAATGATAATACAAAGAAAGAACTGAAACCACCCGTCTATACTCAAGGGACTGTATGTGAGAAGTTAAGGACGGGTCATTTATAAGCCTAATCGCTCTCTTTTGAATACGATCAACGATATCGAGAGCGTATTGGGGAGCACTAACCCAGATGAGGCCGAATTTGGGCCTTATACAGCGGAAGGAGTTGTCGAGAGGTAAAATACTGCTTAGATCTGTACAAAAAGCCTATTTTACGAGCAGCTGTTTTTGTAGCTGACAGAAGATGGTCAACCCATGAGAGATTTGAAGATACAGTCATACCGAACAGAGTAACAGAGTCCCCATTCGAGAATACGTTGTATGTCTTTGTTGATTGAATTTGCCATTTCAGCTTTAATTTCTTGATTTGACGTAGAAGCTATCACTATGAATAGACTAAGATGAACAACAGTGAAGAGTGCTATCGTCAGCAAAGCAATGGATGGGGTTAGTTGTTGAAGAAATAAGGTGATTTATGTACAGCAGAAAAAGTGTAGGCGCTATAACGGATCCCTGTGGTACGCCCGCGTTAATACTAACTTCTTTTGAAAAAAGCCACCAACTACGACACGTATTCGTCTTTTATCAAGGAAGCTAGAAACCCAGTTGATGAGCGTATCATTTAACCCAAACGAGATGAGTTTGGCAAGTAAACACTTATGCCAAACTTGGTCAAATGCCTTTGAGGTATCTAAAGCGACTACAACTGTTTCACCGGGCTGCTCTACTGTATTGTTCCAAACTTGGGTCACATATGAAAGAAGATCACCTGTTGAACGACTTTGCCTAAACCCATATCGGTGGTCACTAAGGAGTTTGTTAGTTTCAAGGAACGTGAGCAGTTGCTGATTGATGGCCTTTTCCATGATTTTAGACAAAATGGAAGTGACGGCAATTGGTCGGTAGTTTGAGGGATCGGTCTTATCGCCTTTTTGGGAATAGGTTGAACATTTGCTAACTTCCATAATGAAGGGAATTCCCCAGAAGACATGGAGATCGTATAGAGGTTAGATAGGACTGGTACTAGTTCGGGGGAACATTTCTTTAAGGCAATAGCTGGGATACCGTCTGTTGCAGCGTCCATAATCGTGGTGATCACTAGATTTTGATTTTACCACAAAAACTAAATACAGTTTTCAATAAAACCATATTTATTACCAGCGCCTAAAATGATAAATCTCTTCCCACTACTTGAACACTCCACATTTTTTACACTTTTTGGTGACATCTTGCCAAGATCTCTTTTGTGATCCCCTAGAAAAGGTCCACGTTTCATCTATAAATACCATCTGAAGTGGTGAAGCCGATTACATATTTTCATGGTATTTTTTTAGGAGCTGCACCCGTGCTTTCGCCACATTTGATTTTTCACAAAGTGCTCTGCGATTGCAGTCTTGTTTATATTTAAATCCTATACTATGTAAAATCTTACTTATAGTTGGTCTGAAAGCTGCCAGTAACCCTTTTTCTTGTAATATATTACTAATTGTCTCCAACGTAACCACTTTCTATTCGGAATACATGTCATAAATTATGTTTCTTATGGTATGTTTTAGCCCTTCTTGTATATCATTACTTTTACACTTAGTTCGTGGTTTTCTGATAGTTTTTGGCAATGAAATGTTTGTGTAACGTATTGAGGCCAATTTTTAAAGCTTCTGCGGTTCTTTTGTTCACTGCGTTAACGCTACACAGAGGACCAACATTACCCTTTTCGTGACAAAAATACTCATACACATTAAACACGAGTTCATGGCAACGTTCGTTTAAAAACTTTCCTTGAATTTTACGGTTGTTATAACAATAGTGTACAAACAGTACTAACGCAAATTTGAAATCTCTAGATCTCCATTGTGTAAAATAATGATATATTGATGACCCTACATTCTTTAATGTACTTATTTAGAAAGTAGTTAATTATAGAATAATTTTGTAGTTGAAATATATCACGAAAATTATTTACTGTGTTGTATTCAATTTAATAACATAATTGAATTCCAATTCTGTTTATAAAAATAAATTATATTATTATATTTCAATTAAGTTATAATTTTTTTTATAAATTGAAGGAATCTAACATATTTAGTTTAGTTACAAACACGCGAAATAAACTTTTGAGAAAGAAACGTAAAACAAATATTACTATATTCTAACACACCTGATACAAATACAGATGTTTTAAACGTATAGTGTCCGTCTTAGTTCATCACCCGCAGCGACGATAATGTAGCGTTCCATTCTCTCTATTTCCAGATATTGTGTGTTAGAACGAAATACGTACAAACTACGAGTGTGACGCCAAATAAAGCGCTAAGCCGAAATTCATTTTACGGACTATATTAAAATTGTCTGCCGAGACATATAACGACTACATTATACTATAGTTGTGGACAAATATCCTTTCGTTACGGAAAACGTAGTTATATGTTGCAGCCGTAGGTATCGTGTGTTGCCTACCAGTTAATACATAAATAGCAATTTCCAAAATGATAGAATAAAGTAATAAGATGATTCACAATTCGTCAAAAATCACGTATCGTAAGTAAGTAGGTACGTTACAAATTGTTTGACGTTAGCTTGAAATATGTTACCAAGTATACCTGTAATACAGTACACAAATACATGGTGATCAATGAATCCTTCTGGGTTTATTTAAAATAATCAATAATAGACGTATCCATAACAACACCAAACTATTAAATCAATCAACTAGAAGTATGCCATTAATTGTAAAAGATTATAAATGGAGGCAATCTGACAATTTTATAACAATACAAGTACCACTTCACGGTGTACATCAATCAAAGGTAGATTTATTTACTTCATCACATTACATAAAAGCTTCATTTGAAAAATATTTTTTTGAAGCATTCTTATTACATGGCATCAACACATCAGAAAGCAAATGTACGAAAACGGGATCTGAAATTGTGTTCGAACTGGCAAAAAGTAAAATTTTAAATTGGGATAGTTTAGAAGTGAGTTTATCTAAAAAAGAGAAATTAGAATTTAAAAAAACTATAATTGAAGAAGAGCATTTAAGATTTCAAGAAGAGTGTAAAAGGAAATCTGATAATGAACATGAATTGAAGAAAGTAGCAGTTAGGGAACAAATAACACTTGATACTAAATACAGAAATGAGATTGAGCAAATTAAGGCTGATGAAAAAACTAAAGCCTTGGGCGATGTTTGTGAATGGAAGAAAAGTCATGACAGTGATAGAGAATCAAGTGATGAAGAGAAGGAACCGGAGATTATTGTTCCAGTTCGAAAAATTGTGAAGAAGAATAATAGAATTGATAAACCAACATTAGCACCCTTACCTAGAAAAACAACAACGGTGCACGTTGATTTTACAAGTAGACCATTTCCAACTCCTAGCCGAGAGTCTTATTTAGCAGAAGAGGAGGAGTGGTTGCGTAAGCAAGCTGAAGTAAAAAGATCGGTTGGATTTGTTAGTGAAGATCTTCGACCAGAAGAAAAAAACCCGCAGTGGCTAAATGCAAAAGGACAAGAGTTTCTTAAAGCCGGAAACTATTTAGGTGCAATTAGTGCATTTAGTTTTGCCATTAAATTATGCAGCGAATTTCCGGATTTATACATTGGACGATCCGAAGCCCACTTTTACAAGGGTAAATAATTTTTAGTTGTATGTGATAAGTAATTCTGACATTTTAGAGAATTATTTTAAATGTGCGCAAGATTGTTCCTCTGCTATTGACCTACTTAGACCAGCTGTTCCTTCAAATTTGGAGCAACGCTTAACCTGTCTTACCAGGCGTGGAATGGCTTTACGGAAAATGGGCTACCTTAGGGAATGTATCAATGAATTACAATTTGCTCTTACACTCAAATCAGGAAATCAAGAGCTGAAAGACGTATTACGTGAAGTTAAAGAAGAATTTGAGAAATTGAATGATCAAAAATAGTTTTAGTAAAGTATCTGTGTATAACAGTTCGATTAAATATTAATCTTAGTACCTTTTAGTAGTTTCTGCTGACCGCTATCCTGTACATTAGCCCTTATTACTTAATCGTTCCAATTTTCATGAAATTCTATTAAATCTCATTACTCAATAGTAGTACCCGGACACCTTGACTGTCGTCTTGGATTTTCTGGGGAAAACCCACCTTTCACTTTTTTATATGCCCACGTGGGAGACTATATTTTCCATCTCTATGGTTTTGTAAAGAACCAGCGTCCTTTACGTATGCGTTTTAGAATAAATTATTTGCGGACCATCCTATATCTAAAATTTCAAAAGTTTACGCGATATTGCACAACGAATAATTTATTAATGCACCTTTATAAACCCGCGACGCGCGTGAAAAGAGGATCGATGAATCGAAGTAGATTCAAGCCAAGCCGATATCCAGCAGCCGCCACCGTACCGTTTGCTTCGTGTAAGCACCGACCTGTTATTCACCGTCGAAGAGTCCATCGCGATCGTGTGATAACGCGCACCACCTCGCACCGGGCAACCTAAAGTTTAATCCTGTACTGCCATTGATAGACACGTAAGTTGTAAAGTTATAACATCTGACAATTTACAATCAAACACTACAGAACGTAAATAACGCCGGGCTGAGTCTCCAGGAGTTATACCAAGTACACTAACACCTAGAGTGCCACGAAGGGTAGACCCCGACGTCACTCGCAAATACAAAGTACACTAACACCTAGAGTACCACGCAGGGGCAACCCCCGACGTCACATCGCAAACACTTGAAGGTGAAGGGTTGTTACAGGGCTGTAAAGACCTGCGACCTTTCTCTTAGTCTATCCGGTTAAGGCAGGTCGTCGCCTACGTCTTCTGAGTATTACTGAGATCCTGCTCGAAACTCATACATACAATACATACAGACAAACACAATAACCGTACATGGTGTCTTTAATCGCAGGAGAGTACACCCGAAATCGGTTGTATAAATTGGTAGTCAATATAACCATCGCAAACACCTAGTGTGAGATCGTTTGTAAATAAATTAGATAGTACGTAAATTATCCAATATTTACCTTAAACCTATTAAAGTCGTTTTAGAGTAGTTTTAATATCAAGTATTTTGTTCCCTTGATTGATTGTAGATAATTAGACTTAGTATAGAAATCCGTAATTAATTCCGTTAAATAAATAATCTAATTGCCTAATCAAACCGGTTAGAATTAAAGAAAGATAGTCCCGAGATGTCGCATTTGCATACGTGCATTTCGCGTGTATTATTTCCTGGGAGTACGACATACTCGCTTCAGCGCTCCAGAGTTACTGAAGAATAAATGATTATGCCATGCGTATAGGCCGAGAACGATATCGATTTTCTCCGTCCGAGGTCGTTACACTGGCGCCGTTGAACGAAACTACTTAAAGCAACGGTACCAGCTTCTGTAAATACAGGACCGTAACATAAATTTTACCTACTAGGTAAGGAGTAGATTAAAATAATATCTCTGTTCACAGAAGCAACTACGCACACAGTAAATAGCCGCCCACCAGGAGAACGAGCGTGAAGAGCCGCCAGGACCAAGAAGCACAAATACATTTTAAGTTGTTATTAATACCAGTTTTTTTATTGTTAAATTTATTTAATATACGTTTTAAAACGCTTTAAGATATTTATTTAAGGTGATAGTGTCAGCCCACTAGTTAAGACGAACCACACCCCGTTTATAATAAATTATAAACACGATTGAGCAAAGCCGAGGCAAAATAAAACCGCGTTGGGTTACCAAACCAGAAGGCGCGTAAATAATAATCATTTAATTAATACCGTAATAGGGGGGCATTACAGTTTCTTTTCGGAGGCTTCTTTCAACCACTAATTATTTTTGTTTTTTACTCGCCCTCGTGTAGGACGTGTTTTTCACCCCTATTTTATAGCCGCCCACGTGTGAGCTGATATTTTTACCCCTATGGTTTCTTTTCGAGGGCCAGCCCTTGATGGAATTTTCAACCCTAATTAGAGTCTTCTTGACAGCAATTTTTATACTTGCTCATATGCAGGTCTTGGGTTTGGTCTTGGACTTGGGGTTGGTCTTGGACCTGGAGTTGGTCTTAGGGTTATTTTTGATAGACAGCTTTAACCCTAATTAAGGTCCTTTTGGTTGTATTAAGAGCAGTACCCCTGGAGGTTAGGAAAACGCACACGCACACAATGTTGGAAATTGCATAATTACCCTAATAAGATATTATTAAAATTATCGTCCCTATTGTTTTTTAAAATGGTCATATGCTATTGGGTACGTTCGGATGATCTTTTACCTAAACGAGAAATTTATTTATACGTTGTATTTCTAATAAGGAGGTCCTTGTAAGACACGTATAGGGCTTTCGCCCCCTGGCTGGATATGGTATGGGAACCCTAACCTTATAAGACAAGTGTAGAGCGTAGCCCCTATCGTGGCCCCCTTGGTGCAACTGCACGCGGGTTCTAACTTAATCTTACAGCTGTAGGCCTTCGCCCAGCCATACAAAATTTTATCCTAATAAGGAGTCCCTAGCCTTGTAAGACAGGACTTGTATCAGGCTCTGAGCCCTGGCCCCTTTGAGTTAAAATTAATTTTAGTGCCATCTAGTGGCGTATGGACTAATGAACATTTTCTATAATAGAAGTTGATAATGCACACTTCTCTCTTGCTCTATCTTGTTTCTCTCTCTCTTTCGGCTAAGAAAATATGGTCTCTCACGTGGGCATATAAAAAAGTGAAAGGTGGGTTTTTCCCAGAAAATCCAAGATGGCCAAAGTGTCCGGGTACTACTCTCAATCAAATTGAGGGTTTTCCTCACACAATTAGATATATTGTTGGACTTCCGAATTTACTAAATACGTTACAGTAAAATCCGACGTGGTCAGCACACAATTTTCATCTGTCATATGTCAAAAAGTATCACACGAGATAAAAACGGTACATCTTATCTGTTACCTACCTGGTCAACTTAAAAAATATCTGCTGTGGAACAACACACCACCTTTGCACCTAGAAAGTGAAAATTAAAAAAAAATGAATGAATTCAACTTCTTTAGGATAATTATGCAACCTCCTTTGCATCACGTTCATAATGAAAATGGGCAACGTTGTCCAAACATCTGTAATAATTTATGTCAGATAGACATTTAAACCTTTACGTCAAATAATAGTATATTAAAAAACAAGTTTCATAAGACCAGTCTTGAAGCACGAATTTAAGGTTAAAAAACGAGTGGCATAGTCGCAGATTTTTTAAAGAATGAGTGCTTCAAGGTCTCTTGAAACACGCTTATTATGCTATTTTTTGTAATTTGCCAGTTTTTAAACAAAAATTTCTAAATTTTGGAAGTTTTTGCTTATATCGTAAACCTATTAAAAAACCATCAATTTAATTTAATAAGTTAGAATAATGTACAGGGTGGCCAACTATACATCGTAATGGCTTGCGGAAAAAAAAGTTTTACTAAAACGGCCAATACAAAAACCTGGAAAATATTTTCATGTTTCTGAAATGGCCGCTAGGGGGCGTAACTGCAATCTTGAATCTAAAAAGTGATGTTTCTGTGAATTCTGCTGTATTAACCTAATAAAAAAATAACTAATCTTTGAAGTCGAGGATAATCTGAACTTTTTTTGTTTGGCATTTTTTGACGTATCTATAAAAATAAAGTGGTGGGAGTAATCAAAGCTTTCCTCAAATGATCCCCTGTACCTTCGAAATGGCTAATCCGATTTTAACAAACTTGGGCGCGTTAAAAAGAGCTTTTCTTGGACTACAAATGTTAAAATAATTGAAGTTTTGTTAGTTTCACATGTCGTCGCTAGAGGGCTTTGTTCGACATTCCGACAGAGACGGTTAATTTTCGCAAAAAAATTAAATGCATTGGTATGACTTTTTTTCATGAACAAGTAGCTAAATGATGTCTAAACAAGCTCGCGAAAACCGTATCTCGATATCCTGTTTCTACCCTAAAATATCGGCCAAAGAAAACTTCATACGAAAATCCCTTAAATTTATTTTTTTTTAACTATATTTTTTTGGAATTGTTTCTATTATGTAAGTTGTGGCCCTAAAAAGGACCGATTTAAAGGAGGAAGGTTTTTAATGCCCCCGTAAATGCTCGAAATGCTGACCATCACTCTGTGCAATGCTGAGGCCTCTTATGGGTAGACAACACTGCAGATTCAATTTCGACTCTGAATAGGTTATCTAGAAATTGCGATTTTAAATGTTTGTAAATTTATTCACCAGAATAAAATCACCCTTTTTGAAATTACTACGGGCAAGTAAGCAATGCTAAAAGTTACACGAAAGGCCTATTTTTTGTTTGTTTAAATGCATATTCACTATGGATATATACAAAAAATACAATTAATAGAAGCAGGCAATGGAAACAGATACCTAAACAAAACATACATAATCCTCAAATTGTCAATAGTTGTCAATACTTTCGCGTTACTTTGAGCAATTTTTGTGCTTTCAAAATGCGTTTTACGAATAATGAAGCTGTTGATATGCTTGCGGTTTATTTTGAATGTCTTCAGAATGCCGTAGTAGCTAAAAGATTTACGGCATATCCAAATCGGCGTCCATGCGATGTAATTTTTCCCGATTAGGCGAGCTTACGAGTCAATGGTGTTTTCGGCATTTAAAATGATGAATTCAGGAAGACATAAGAAAATTAACACCGCTGTTATATTTATGAAATCTCATGTTGCCAGGATTACCACATTGCAATTTATGGAAACGGTTCAAAATATTTTAAGGAAAGTAGTTCTAAGCACAAAAGTTTAATTCGTTTAAATTTTTAATATTTAAGTAATACCATAGTTGGCATTAGACCTTGAAAGAAGATTTTGATCAAGGTTGAATCAACTATAATTGATTATGGTTGCAAAACGTTCTAAGATTAGGCAAAGACTTGGATTAAATTTATGGTTGCTAAAGGCAAATTATTGGGATATTTTAGCACTAAATCAATGTATGTTTATTTTGCAATCCATTTTGTTTTAACAAGCAAAATGTTTTGATTGAAGTAACTATCTTTGTATTAAGTCGAGGATAATCTGAACTTTTTGTTTGGCATGTTTGACGTAAAATCAAAATGGTGGGGATTCAAAGGTTTCCTTAAATCATCCTTGTATCTTGAAACGGCTAATCCGAATTTAACAAACTTGGGCGCGTTGAAAAGAGCTTTTGGCAATATGGTTAAAATAATTGAAGTTTTGTTAGTTTCACATGTCGTCGCTAGAGGGCTTTGTTCGACATTCCGACAGAAACTGTTAATTTTCCCAAAATGGTCAGCATTTCGAGCATTTACTGGGCATTAAAAACCTTCCTCCTTTAAATAGGTCCTTTTAGGGCCACAACTTCATAATAGAAAAATTCCAGAAAAATATAGTTAAAAAAAAAAATTTAAGGGATTTTCGTATAAAGTTTTTTTGCCGATATTTTAGGTTAGGAACAAGATATCGAGATGCGGTTTTCGCGAGCTTGTTTAGGCATCATTTAGCCACTTGTTCATAAAAGTCCAATTTAATTTTTGCGAAAATTAACCGTTTCTGTCGGAATGTCGAACAAAGCCGACGGCATGTAAAACTAACAAAACTTCAAATATTATAACATTTGTAGCCCAAGAATAGCTCATTTCAACGCGCCCAAGTTTGTTAAAATAGGCTTAGCCGTTTCGAAGATACAGGGGTTATTTAAGGAAACCTTTGAATACCACCACTTTATTTTTAGACATCAAAAGTGCCAAACAAAAAAGTTCAGATTATCCTCGATCAGTTATTTTTTATTAGGTTAATATAGCAGAATTCACAGAAACGTCACTTTTTAGATTCAAGATTGCAGTTACGCCCTAGCGGTCATTTCAGAAACTTGAAAATATTTTCCAGGTTTTTGTATGGCCGTTTTAGTAACCTTTTTGCTCAAGCCTCTACGATGCATAGTTTCCCAGATACAGTACCTCGCATTCTTAGTCGGCTACCCTGTACAATGTTTGTACTCTTCCAGTTTGTAGTCGCATAAAAAGGTGGATGGAATTCTTTATAACGTAAAAGGAAAGCTTCTATTCCAATAAAATTTATTCAGTTTGACTAAAACTTTTGATTTGTTTAGAAATTGAATTATTGTAAAAATAATTCTTATTTGTACACCAATAGTTTTGTAAAATTAATTACTGTTTTCCAAAATCATAATCGTAAACAAAATTTTAATAAAAAAAATTAATAATTAAATTGAACGTACCCTAATTTAAAAATAAATTTAATTTATAAAACTAAACTGATAGAAGTGAAATAATTTTCTTCACTTGAGCCTTATGTAATATTAAAACGAAGGTAATACAAATGGACCAGGCTATTTTATAAATCAATATTGTAACTTTGGAAGTCTTAAAAGAACTATTTCACGTTCCGACATATGAAAATTAAGCTACCATTTTCGTTCATAAGCGAACACCAGTTTAAAACTATTGTCTTTGCAAGTGCTCAGTTTTCTTTTTCAGTATTCAAATTAAAAGAAAAACATTTCAGTATTCTATAGCTTGAGAAACGTTGTGATACTCACTAGAAAGTCGTAAGCAGGTATTAATGTTTGGATCTGGAAATTATTGAGAATTTTGAGGAAATCAAAGCACAAATTACACCTTTCTTAGGAACTCGAAAAAGTTATCAGTTTCGCAGCAAATATAGACGTTGCTACTAGTTACAAGAAGACATATATCGGATGTAAGTAACATCGTTGCCATTTTGTATTATAAATATTTTTCAAAGATTAAAGTAAGTTATTTTGTAATTATTTTATTGAAAATGTGTGTGTTGAGTGTTTACTAAGTTAAGTCAGCAATAGAGTAATATACTTATAGTTAAAATGTAATTGTGAAATCATGGAAAATTTTATTTCTAACATGGAAATGTTCTTTGTCAAATAAATTGTAAATTATAAACATTGGTTGGTATATGAAACAGACCTTAGTTAAACCTGCACAATAACGCATGCGTAGCGTCCTAACTGTATTAATTAAAATGCAGCTTGTCAAAATGTCGATAAACAATCTAAAATATGTGAGTTCAATTCTGTTTTGTTCAAAAATAAAATGATAATGTTGATAATAACACCGGTTCATTTACCTTACAGATATTTATACTATGTTGTCGCACAAACATTTACACATATGATCAATTAAAAACATAAATACAGGAAATCAAACGAATAATCAATGAAATAAATGGGTTATTAAAATTAAATTTCACTCACGTGTTACTATATTTTCCCAAAGATGTTTTCATTTGGCTGGTTCCATATTAGAATATCGTACGTAGACTTCTTCCTATGTGTAGCCGATGATACTGCTTTGCTGTTCACAATGGTGCTGTATAAACTTCCACTATTCCTCCAAATCCAATTTGTTGATGAACGACCTTCCTTCGTGGTAAATGTGATGTACCGTAATATTGCTTATATATTTTCAAATAAGCACTTTATTTTAAATCGTATATTCAGATGTTGGCAAAATTTTCGATATTAAATTTATATTTTATTTTCATATAAATTTTAATTAATTTCACTTTTATTTTAGATCCCGTTACGGAGTTTAGTTTATTAACACTATGTTTCGCTTTCAAAGAAAATAAACATCAACTCCAAATAACTGAATAATTTTATTAACATGAAGAAAAAACACATCAACCGATATTTGAACACGAATTCAAATTGAAACAATTTTATTATAATTGACAATTTTATCGGTAACCTAAATGTTAAGTTTAGTTATAGGTTAAAACAATTTTTCTGAGGTCTCGACTCTTTATTGATCGCTTTTCAATAATCCGATACGTAACTTGTAACTTACATGTTAACACCAACACTATTAACACTTTGACTTGTTAGTCATAAAAATTTCAAAAGGCAAGAGAGCGAGAAATCAGGAGCAATTCCTTTTATACATTTCTCTTAGCTACCAAAATTTCAACTTTTTCTGTACCATACACACAAAAGATCCAAGCATCTGATTGGTCTAAACAAAATTGTTAACTTAACTAAAATACAAATTATGCTATAACTTTCTTAAAATAAGTCGGATTTACTTTTTGAAAACAGATTCGGAATCAGGGCAAAATTCCGCATAAAAAGATACCTCACAAGCCCTATTTTGCTTCGAAGCTTTTCAATTTGACAATTTATAATCTAATTTTACATATATCTAAGAAATTCTATATTTTACACCTAAACTAATTACATATTCGTAATCTACATGAAAACTGTATCAGAATACATTTATTTCAAACCACATAACTTAATTTTAACAGAAATTCCTTTTCATATTATAATTTTAGGTAGTTATCCCCACGTTTCTAATTTTCTGTTCATATAACTTGTACATTGTAAATTTCTTTATGAAAACGAGGGAAACTTTCTATTAATTGCTTTTATCATTTATTTTAAGCTTAAATTATCCTAATAAAACTATAAATTTAATTTATTACAATTTTACTCATAACGCGTTTACAACGTCCAAATCACTTGAAATGTTACTTTATGAAGTTTTTATAACTGTCTTTAACATTAACACTGTTTACTTTCACTCTATAGTCTAAAACTCTGCCCATTCAGAAATCCATATTGTTTAACACATCTATGTAAGTTTTATACACAAAATGTAATTTTGTATAAAATATCTCATTGTAGACATGTTGTTCATGTTCTAGTTAATGTTTATAACGCACTACCACTTCTCCTGCACTTTTTGTACACTTTGTCTGTGAATTATAACTATACAGTATTAGTATCATAACCCTTTCTTAAAGTTTATGTAGTTCTTGCATTGTAACTAAATCCTTACATGTTCTACATACTATTATAAATCTACTTCATGTGAATAATATCTGTAAGGTTTCTAAATTGCTTAAATAATTTGAATAAACTGTAAAATTGACTGAAATAGGTTCTACGAAACAAATCGTACTCACAAATATCAATCGTTCTCACTTTCCTCACATGCCACTGGTATAGCTCATTGCTTTTACGAATAAACAAACTTGTGCAAATTCGACAAAGCCTGTTTCGTTAAATTAAAACCATATTCTCTCACTACGTTACTACTTTACTTATAAAAACGCAGTGTATATTCTCCAATCTATTTAAATTTTGCCCACTACAAACAATATAAGCTTGTTAACTCTTGCCCATGTATTAATCTTATTCTAACCATCTCAATATATATATATATATATAATATATATATTTATATATTATATATATATATATATATATATATATATATATGTAAATCAGTTCGTAAACAAGCTTGCTGAATCAAATACACTTGAAAGGCAATGACCGATTTTCAATAGGTCACACCAGCTTATTGGATTGGTTGTTGCGAGCTTTAATCTACATTTAATACCTACCTACGCTTGAATATAATCCTTTAATTAATCACTTAACAGGATGGAGATTATTTATCGATATAAGTTGCTTATACAGCCGCTTTACTCATTAGAACTAGAACAACGTGATTATTGATCGGTATGTTTCTTTACACATCCACTTTGCGGATTAAAATGAAAACAGGGTGGTTATTTATCGATGCAAGTTTACTTATCTGACTACTTCAATGTAAAAAAAAAACTTACATTGAAACCAAGAAAAAAGAAAAGTTTTTATTAAAACGAAAACGATCATCACTGAAAATGATTTTGTTCACAAACTCGGTATTCACTTCTTATTGCTGAAGGATCCAATTGGTAAACTCTTCGCTGTGCATGGTCTGTTGGAAGAAGTTGTTGAGTCAATTGGACTTTGTAGGCGTGAGAATACGCTGAAGGGTGGCTGTTGTAATGTCCAATTCTTGTGAACGATGACTAATCGATGTCTCTCGACTTTCGGCCACACTCTCTCGAACTGCCGTGCTGTTTTGTTCTGAACGACATCAACGAGCTCATGTCGTGTGTTTCACATCACTAACCGAACCAGTACTTCCGAATTTTTCGATTATTCTTTTCATAGTAGATGAATTAGGAATATTATTTCGACCGAATATTGGACCCACTTTACGAATGGTGGCAATCAATCTTTCACCATTTTGATAATAATGTGTAACAATCAGGACACCTTGTTCTATCGTATAATTCTCCATGTTTACTAACTCCCATCTGTCCACTTGCGATCTGTCACGTCATAATCACGTGTCATTATGACTGTCAAACATGGCGCGCAATTCAAGTCTTGCGCTCTTATTGAAACACCCTTTAGAAGAAACAAGAACTATTAAGTGGGAATATTTTCATATTTTCATTGAGAGAAGTTTAAATTCTATAGGTCCCGAATTTCAATGTTTTCTTTTGATTTTTACGTGTGTGCTAATGTAATTAATTACCAACCGGCGACATTTTACCAAATCTTGTGCGTATACTTCTTTTTCTTATCAACCCTTAATTATATACATTTCAATCTTAGTTACCTAAAATACATGAAATAAAATATATCTCAAGGAACATTATCAAATGACGACTTATTGACAAGATATTAAAACCCTTTAATTATCTTTTCTTTTGAGGTAACAAATGCTATTTCTTGTTGCTTTTACAATAATAAAATTTTCTCGGTTCGCTACCTACAAGACTATTGTTATAGTTCGTTTTAACTATTAAATGCCATTGTACACATTTTGAATTTGTTCCTAACTTTCAGTATATTTGAATCTTGCATTATCGTTTACTTTTTTTATTTTTAGTTTCAAAAAAATGGCAGGTTATTTCTCCAACGGGATTTGAATTGTACTAGCGCGTTTCACAATTTCATTTGTTTCGTTTGAGGTTAAAGGTGGTTCTCGTGAATGAAAGAAGAATCCTTTAAATTTTCCTAGTTTTGTGACCTTACCAGTTAATGTGAGATTTATCAAAGCTTAGTTTATTAATGGTGTTTACTTTGTCTTTATGGATTTTCTTCTATAAATACCTTTAGATGCATATATCTTTAATTCACGTGGACAAGCTTAGAAAAACTGTACCTAATCACTCTAATTGAAACCGATATCTTCGTATTTCATCAAGCAGTCTATATTTCTACACTCTCTTAAGCAAATACTAATAAGCATTTTATACTATATTTTTTCTATAACCTGATTAATTCAGGGTAAGTTTTGCAAGACAACCGGTGATAATAAAACAAAAAGGTATCTTTATGACATCTTGTAAGGTAATAAAGTGATCACTGTATTTTGTTAACTAAAAATTAGAACATATGTTTACTGACAAATGAATAAGCGCAACTGTTTGTCAAAAATTTTGTATAGTCACACGAGTTAGATGTGCGGCCTACCGTTATTAGTTGAAATCAAATATTTTACTGAACTATTCAACTTTTTCTACAATTTAATCAATAGGGTTATAAATAATAGTGTTTAATCTTTCATTTCGTGACTTCGAAGGGAAATTATATGTTACCTAGTCATCAACTATTGAGTCATCTTTGTCTATTTGATCAACTTTAATTTAATAAATACAACTATTTAGTTTGACCAGCACTAAGTTTTACTCGATTAATGTGTGTTTAACTTTCTTATGTGCTCTTTTATGTGTTCTTTCCCTGCTTCACTCCCCCAGTTCGTAGCGCAGGGACTGTCTTATCTAAAACTCCATCGCGTCTTGGGTATCTCCATACTGTACAGTTACGCTACCTACGCATTCAGTGCGTGTGCGTGTGCGCGTGCGTGTGTGTGCGTGTGCATCTTCCTGTGCATGTGCTTGCATTTAGCTATTTTAGAAATATTTGATAACAACCGAAAATTGCCACTAATAACCCCCCCCCCCCCATTTCCTCTGCTAGATTTCTCCCAAAATCTAATCAGCTACAAGCGAAAGGAAAACAAACTTGAACGTAAAATTTTAAGTACGTAGATGTTTTCGTTCTGGAGCTGCCGTAGATACTAACATACATCCACACACACACACACACGCGCGCATGCATGCACGCACATACCTACATATGCATATGTAGGTTGGAAGGTAAAAAATTATAATTAAAATCATTTCATTTCTTTTAACTCCCACTTTGTAGGTTGTAAGGTTGTATGTTGTGTAACGGTATAAACGGGTGGTAGAACGGGATTACAGATAAAATTAACCTTTTTGCACCGACCAGTCAGCGTATGGGAGTGGGTAAGATGTTGATAAATTTTGCACATCCAGAATAGTAAATCGTACGTAAGTCAAAGTAGGGGATGAAGACGTAATCAGATCGGTTAAGGGCGCCAGAATGTTTGGTAGTCAAAATAAGGGACGTCGTGCCAAAATTACGAATACATAGCGTGTCTAAACATACAAAAAACATACGTCTACCTACCCGCAATCACTACCAGGTGTCCTCGACAGCAACTCAGCAAACCACCTGAAAGAGGGCTTCAAAATAGCACTACACGCCTGACAAATAAAAGCGTGTTAATCACTCAATTATGTTACGTTACGTTACTACACCTCAGTGTAAATAATTAGGCATAATATAATAATCTTAACAAAACAACACAAAAAAAATCACCCTTAATGGATGCCTCTAAATGAATTCATAGTCAACTAGAAGTCGAATAAAACACTGAATATCATTAACGCTATCACTCAATAAAGAAACTGTAACTTCGTTACATTAAAACTTACGCTCCTAAATTACCGGTAAATTTGCAATTAAAAAAAAAAAACTTTTATGTAACACAAAAGGGGTTTTCACAGAATTAAAACAAATTTATGATACCTAAACAAAGCTATAATAAATTAAAAAATGTATATAAGTGTAAACATACGATAATGCGTATAAAAAAAAATAACAAATGCTTAATTGGCGACGGGAGGTCTGGCCAGAATTCTGCGTAACGCCGTTCTAAATTGCTTAACCTAAATATTTCGTGGATTATTAAACCACACTACTTCAGGGTCAATTGCCTTTTAATACAAAAATGAAGAGTGTGAAGGCGGAGCGTCAGAATTATGATTACTTACAATAATTAAACCAAAGCAACAACTTAATTTAAAAGGTAACCGACTCCGCTTTCAAACCTTCGTTAACAAAGGAAATCATTTAAAGCACACACGCACAAGATCTTGAAGATACTCAATAAAACACAATGTTATACTACCTTAATGTCTAAGTTAGCACCTCTTCTGTGTTACCACAATCGAAAATGAACCCGATGACCAACTACTGCTATTACGGATACGGAATCTCCCTAGTCTGACACAAGATGATGAGTGATAATGTTGACTACTTCTTTTTTTTTTCAAACGGTTTCTTGATTGAATCTCGGTAAAGTGTTACTGCGTTAATTAAAAACTTCTTTTAAAATAATGAATTGTGGGCTCAACTTGCTCGATAACTTTTATCTTTTAAATAGTTTTCTTTACACTACCAATCCCAAAAGGTTATTAACTTTATTTATATAAATCTAGTTTTAATATTCTGCGAAAGTTTCTTTGTACACATTTTGAATTTGTTCCTAACTTTCAGTATATTTGAATCTTGCATTATCGTTTACCTTTTTATTTTTAGTTTCAAAAAAATGGCAGGTTATTTCTCCAACGGGATTTGAATTGTACTAGCGCGTTTCACAATTTCATTTGTTTCGTTTGAGGTTAAAGATGGTTCTCGTGAATGAAAGAAGAATCCTTTAAATTTTCCTAGTTTTGTGACCTTACCAGTTAATGTGAGATTTATCAAAGCTTAGCTTATTAATGGTGTTTACTTTGTCTTTATGGATTTTCTTCTATAAATACCTTTCGATGCATATATCTTTAATTCACGTGGACAAGCTTAGAAAAACTGTACCTAATCACTCTAATTGAAACCGATATCTTCGTATTTCATCAAGCAGTCTATATTTCTACACTCTCTTAAGCAAATACTAATAAGCATTTTATACTATATTTTTTTCTATAACCTGATTAATTCAGGGTAAGTTTTGCAAGACAACCGGGATTAATTTGGTAAATTCATTAATTTCTTTAAACAAAAATTAAATTATAATTAAGCGCATATAACTACATATATATGTTGATAACTATATATGGGTTTTTACATGATATAACTGCGTTATATACAATTTTGTTGTTTTTTTTTTATTTTTAGGTTTTACATAAATTTTTCTTGATAATAAAAACAAAAAGGTATGTTTATGACATCTTGTAAGGTAATAAAGTGATCACTGTATTTTGTTAATTAAAAATTAGAACATATGATTACTGACAAATGAATAAGCGCAGCTGTTTGTCAAAGATTTTGTATAGTCACACGAGTTAGATGTGCGGCCTACCGTTATTAGTTGAAATCAGATATTTTACTGAACTATTCAACTTTTTCTACAATTTAACCAATAACTATAGGGTTATAAATAATAGTGATCTTTCATTTCGTGACTTCGAAGGGAAATTATATGTTACCTAGTCATCAACTATTGAGTCATCTTTGTCTATTTGATCAACTTTAATTTAATAAATACAACTATTTAGTTTGACCAGCACTACGTTTTACTCGATTAACGTGTGTTTAACTTTCTTATGTGCTCTTTTATGTGTTCTTTCTCTGCTTCACTCCCCCAGTTCGTAGCTCAGGGACTGTCTTATCTAAAACTCCATCGCGTCTTGGGTATCTCCATACTGTACAGTTACGCTACCTACGCATTCAGTGCGTGTGCGTGTGCGCGTGCGTGTGTGCGCGTGTGCATCTTCCTGTGCATGTGCTTGCATGTAGCTATTTTAGAAATATTTGATAACAACCGAAAATTGCCACTAATAACCCTCCCCCCCCCCCATTTCCTCTGCTAGATTTCTCCCAAAATCTAATCAGCTACAAACGAAAGGAAAACAAACTTGAACGTAAAATTTTAAGTACGTAGATGTTTTCGTTCTGGAGCTGCCGTGGATACTAACATACATCCACACACACACACACCACACGCGCGCATGCATGCACGCACATACCTACATATGCATGTGTAGGTTGGAAGGTAAAAAATTATTATTAAAATCATTTCATTTCTTTTAATTTCCACTTTGTAGGTTGTAAGGTTGTATGTTGTTTCACACCAGATATTTTATTTTTGCCTTCACACCTACATATAAACATACCGGCTAAAATTAGGGTAACTGGCAAAATTTACTCTAAGCTTACATCAATTTTCTCTTGAATCCTTAACTCGATTTTGATAATTTTTTTTAAATTGTAGGTTGATTCTTCAAGAACACGTTATACGTATTGACGATTTTTAACAGTTGGTCGAAATGCCATACACTGTAATGTACCCACACCAGTCTAACGAGTGCGCAACTCGAATGCAAAAACAATGTTAATACGCGAACTTACTTAAGCCAAATTGTTGTTATAAGAAACCAGGTAGAACTACTTACGTTGTGTGAAAGTTGTTACGGGATATAGTGTTGCGGGTATCTAAGGAAGGATAAAATAAAGGTAATACTATATAACACAGTATACACATTTATAAACAAGTGCAATGTAGTTCTGCTGTTTTTATTGCACATAAGTAAAATAACTACCAAAGAAAAACCTTATCGCACACTACAACAAGAATAACAACATAAATAAAATACAAGTATTGATTATAAATATATAAATCAATGCGAGTTTATATTCTAAGGTTATTAACTTGTTATAACACTACTCTCACCTTAATAAATCAATGTGATAATATTGTAATATTTAATTCAGGCTTGTATCTCATAAATGGTGATCACCCTGTTACATAGTTAGCTAACTGTAGTGTAAGTAACATCACTACACGTTAAAGGTCTGCATTTACAATTAATGTACCAAAAGGTAATATATTTCAAACAAAACACGCACACGATAAACCTACTTTAGTGTCACAGCGGTTATCTCGGGTATTATAGCACTTCTACCCGAGAGCCGACTAATGCCTCCACTACATTTACAGGTGAACATTCATCTTAAAATATGACACATTATAGGTGTGAAATGTCAAAATAAAATACCTTAAAAGTGAAATTAATATTGTAGTAAGGCCTTTCAGGTTCGCATTTACTTATATTTTCAATTAATTTCTTTCCCCTCTCTTCAAGTAAATTACTATTTATTACTCTAAACTAAATAATTTATTAAGCTTGTGTTGTCACTTTTTAGTTTATTTTCTTTAAATTTTGTCATTTTTTTATTTTGTTTTCTTTAAATTTTTTTTAATTAAGAAGGTATCTACGTTTTGATACTTATAAATTTAATCTTTTGATTAATCGTTAGTTATCTCATTTTGGACATTAACTTCCAATTTATTTGTCTTTTTGTTAGAATTGGTCTATTTTGAAATACGTTTTATTTTTATGTTTTCTTTATTTAATTTAACAATTGTAGGTTTTGTTTTATGCCACAACATTCTTTTTTCCCATTGGTTTCTCTTTTCCTTCAGTTGCCAACTCGCCTCTTTTAGACATCGTTATCAGGCTGGGATAACGGTGATTTCTTCTTTTGAGGAATCCGCTTCTGGCGCCCTTATATCTACCTTAATTTTCTTGACTCGATCCAAACCGACTGACCGGCAACTCCTTCCATCAGCAGGTGATGTTACGGTACAAACTGGCAGTAAAACGAGATAACAGATATACTTGGCTTCAAATAGTGGTTGAAACGACATAACACCGGAAAAGAACGCCAGAGTATTTGAAATATCACGATAAGGGTTCTAGTGCCTAATTACGTAAGTTCAGAGCTTGCTCAAAATAGCCAATTAACTCACTTACCTAAACGTAATCTTCGCTGGTGGTACTGGGACCAGCAGATCTCGCCGATCTGAAAGGCTTCAAAAATATTTGCACGCTTAACTAAAATAATTGCGTGCCGCAAAAATCAATTACTAATTTGATAAGAAAGCAATAATCTATTGTTACGTTACGTTACTTAAAAATTCGATTCTTAAAGTAATTTCACTTCAACAATTAAAAAAACACTTTAATTCGGTACACAACCACTTGAAATTAAATTCCTCAAATCGCAATTAACTATACCCAAGTCATAAAAGAAAATAATGCAATGGCATTGGCCTCTAAACATTACGTTATAATTAAATAATCACTTGAAAAGCTTCCGACCGTAATTGTTTCGTTTAAACTAAACACAATTTAGTTTAGATTAGTTAATTAGATAAACAAATTAAAAAAAAACACTAAATATGCGTATCGTCAGATGCTGTGTAATAATAGGTTCACATTAAACAAAAAAATGTCCAATAACCTAAAGATATGTAATTAAATAAATAACCAAGCGTCGGATACAATATTGTTTCTATGCGAGTTGCATCCAAAAAAACAGTGCGTTCATACGTTTGTACACACATAACATAATAATGAAATAGACACAAGAATTTATTTAACTTTGTCAACACAACGATAAAAAAGCATACAAATGTTACCTTACTTGGGGAGGCCCCTTTGTTACGCAGACACCTACGATGGACTGAGGGGGTAACCTCGATGATATGATTGATGCTGAGGCGACGATCGCAACTTCCAGTATCATTCAGCTAGTGACTGCTTCCTTTTTCAGCTCGCGTTTTGATTCAAATTTCAATTGATCATGTGTACACTAAGATTTATATTAACACGAAATTCGTTCATTTTACTTTAGTTTATTCTAGTTCTGCTTGTTACTTTTCATTCTCCGTTAACTATACACAAAGGCTGGTTTATTTACAGCGGGTTACTGATTATTTTTACTCTAATAAAGTACAAGTTCTGAATGATTTCAAATATTTTTAAATTACGAAAAGCTATTTTTATTTACAGCAGATTATTTGGTTATCGGCTAACTGCGAACTGGTCTTGTGACGGTTGAACAATTATATGATCCCTTAAATGGGCTGTGAGGGGATGAAACCCCTACTACGAAAGTTCCTTCGACACAGACCTTGGTGAACGTCACCGCAGTGACGCTTCAACGCCTGAACTACTTTTGCTCTCGTGAAAAATTTCACTCGTCGCCACATTCGTTTTTTAAACCCCTTCCATTTAATTAGCCAATTAAAAAAAAAGATTATCCAAATTTTCTAAGTACGCGCATCCACGAATTCAAACTCGAACTGCGTCAGAAGAAATTGCAACGTCAACAAAACATACCTCTTATCCAAACCTTATCTGAGTAGTTGATATATGGTAAATTGAAATTTTTTTAGCGAGTCTCAACGTTAATACCTCGTATATAAAGCGAAATTCTTTGTTTAAAACCAAAGTTCTTACCGAAATTCTCCGACAACCAGCCGACTAAAACGTTTGGACAAAATGCGAATTATGCTTTACGTTTAAATACAATGTAATAATTTTAATGTGTTCTTCAATTTAATTTTATGTGAGCAATCTCAACTCCATTTAACGAATTTACCTAATTTAAAATAAGAAAAACATTTATTTACACAAAACTACCCTTATGTACAAAGAAACTTAACTAATGCCTCCTCTCCAATTAGTAAAAGGGTTTCCCTAATATCGATACCAAAAACGTAAACCTGTTAAACTCTCAATTTACTTTGATGTACAAAAAGAGCTTCATTTTTGTTTTAGAAAACAACAAAAAAATTCATAAACCTTTTAAATGCGTAAAAGACAAAAGAAAATGTTACAATAGAAAAGCTTCTCCAGAGATTGATGCGTTATTAGATTCACTTACGAAATTTTTATACATTTAGGATGTACGGTACTAACAAATAATTTTTTCTATTCTCTTCTTGTTTCTGTACGTCACATAAAATATTTTGGCACCTAACGTGTGGGCCTCCATTAATCTTTGTCATTTCTAGCATTCTTCATATCCTTTCATCCTTTTGTTGTTATCCAATTTTTATTTACCCACTCTCACTTTCGATATTGCTGTAGTATGGGAATTAGATGCGAATAGATTAGTTAAATCTGAGATTCATTATCAGTTTCAATCTAGAGGTTTACCGAGCGATATGGATGTCGAACTTTTACGCAAATCAATACGTAACGCTTTGAAGCTAGATGCTAATAAATCCCTTACTGCTGCGGACCATGAAATACCTTTTGCCTTTCTGCTCTAACGCTAGCTGAAAAAAACTTTCAACTTCACTTTTTTCATTTACTGGTGATGTCTCTTCTACCTTACTTCTACGCTTCAGTTCTCTTCTTGTGCATGCTCAACGTCGTTGTGAGCTCGTGAAACCCAGTTGCAATGAAGGAATGTAACAATAGAACTGAATATTATTAACTTTTGAAACTTTTAAGTCCGAAACAGAATCTAAAGCTAGAAAATTTAAAAGATCAATTTTCGCAAAGTTTTCCCATTTACCATCTTCTAGTCCTTATGTTGACAAACACGAATCTAATGATAGTGAACCTGAATTAATACCTTCGGATTCAGATGAATTTCCTAAACAACCAAGTCCCTCTATTAAACCTCCTGCTATTCCTACTACTTCCTTTAAGCATTTCTCGATATCTAAATTAAACTTGACCTTCTCCGGAGACGGTACTCTTACTAGACTTCCTCACTCGCTTAAAAGAATTACGTGTTTCTCGTGATTTATATTCTCAACAATTATATTGTTCCTGTTCTGAATTGCTTACCGGTAAAGCCCTGTTACCTTTTCGTGCTCACGAAACCTCCTTAACGTCTTAGAAAGACGTAGTCTGTTTTCTAAAATCCGAATTTCCTCCTGTGGACTATGACGAGCGCCTTATGGATGAAAGTAGAAGTCGTACTATGTGTACCTCTGAAACCATCGGTATTTATGTAGCAGACTTTGTTTCAACGTCTATTTCAACCTTTTTCGGAAGATAAACAACTTCAGCTTATTCCTTGCAATCTCACTCCATTTTACCAAACAGCATTACCTTTAACCGATATCACATCTATCTCACAACTTCTCGCATTGGGCAAAATATTAGAACACAACAAACATAATGTAGAAACCTTTAAACCTCCTCCTTATAGAAATTTCCAAACTGCTCGAATCTAGTCTTGCACATGTTGAGTCTGGTCGCTGAATTTGTGGAGCTTTCCTTATTCTATAGGCCTTCAAACCAACTTCTTTGAGTCTTCTGCTAATGCTCCGATTACTTATACTAATTCCACGAACTTCTTCCATCTCGTTTCTTAATTGTGGTACTCTTTTACGCTGGTTTCGTAATGTTTGCAAGACTACAAATCCGCCTCCGTCGTCTTACATTACGGTAAACCGTGGATTTTGATTTTCCTAACACATCGGCAACACAAGAGTAAGATCCATCTTCAATCAACGCTACGCCCCTCGTCACATCAGTAGGATTCAAATCACCCATGTTGGAGTTTTAACAATCAAAATTTTGAATGTGACTTGCTTCACGTTCACAATACCCGATGATATAAACAAAACGGACTCCCCAGGAATCAATAAACAGAGCGCCAATACACTAATTTCAACAAAATCATGTAGCACCCCTAATAGCTGCGATATCAGAGTGAATAAAAAAATGAAAATGCTCAGAAAAGATCAATCTTTAATCTGGCATTATCAAATAATATCAAATTACATTCGATCACTCTACAGTGTCTCAAAAATTAACAAAAAAACATTACTTTACTTTCAGCTTTGTATATGACATTTCGACCAATTGATTAAAATTAGCAGTAGGTCTAACGTCTTCTCAAAGAATCAAACTAAAATTTAAAAAAAATTATCAAAATCGAGTTAAGGGTTCAACAGAAAATTGAGGTCAAACTTAATGAAATTTTGCCAGTTACTCTAATTTTGTCGGTGTGTCTATATATGTAGGTATAGAAGGTTATGCAAACGACTTTTTTTTCACTATCGCTAAATTGTGTGTGTGTGTGTGTGTGTGTGTGTGTGTGTGTGTGTGTGTGTGTGTGTGAGTGTGAGTGTGAGTGTGAGTGTGAGTGTGAGTGTGAGTGTGAGTGTGAGTGTGAGTGTGAGTGTGAGTGTGAGTGTGAGTGTGAGTGTGAGTGTGAGTGTGAGTGTGAGTGTGAGTGAGTGAGAGTGTGTGTGTGTGTGTGTGTGTGTGTGAGTGTGAGTGTGAGTGTGAGGTGTGAGTGTGAGTGTGAGTGTGAGTGTGAGTGTGAGTGTGAGTGTGAGTGTGAGTGTGAGTGTGAGTGTGAGTGAGTGTGTGTGTGTGTGTGTGTGTGTGTGTGTGTGTGTGTGTGTGTGTGTGTGTGTGTGTGTGAGTGTGAGTGTGTGTGAGTGTGAGTGTGAGTGTGTGTGTTTGTGTGTGTGTGGGGGGGGTGTTTAATTATTTTTATATTTCAAAAATATAAAAATGCCTATATACAGACGTTAATTACATAGATTAATTACATTGTGTGCAATTTTTTGATACGCCGCATAATTTAGCGCCAAAAAATTCTTAAGGTAGAATTTAAGTGTTTGTTAAATTTTTTTCAATATCGGAACAATGTTTAATTTTATAAGATAATGTGGAGACATATTTTTTAATGAAAATTTAATTTTACATAACTTTTATTGATGAGGTTCTTAAAATAAGAGTAAAAATTAATTAAATATGATTGAAAATGTAAAGTGTATTATGGATATTTCTATAGAAGCTTTTTTTAAGTTAGTATTTAGATGTCTATTAACCTCTATCTGATGTGTAATTATAAACGTCTTTTTCACGTAGATTATTGTTTTTGTTTTTACAATGTTGTCTATTTTCCTAAATAATTTATTATAAAAGAGGTTGCATGATTATGTATTCCACATCAGACATTTTCTAATTGGACACTCCTCTTACGTTAAGTTTTATTTCCGAGAATACTGTTTTTGTAAACTTTTGCCAATCGGCTATTATCTTGTAATAATTTCTGGGTATTTTAGTTAAAGTACTCAGAAATGGCAGCCATTTTTAGTAAGTGATTGTTCCACATTAGTTAATTGATATCGGTAGTTTTCTGTTTACGGAATTATATACATTTAATATTTATATGCAGCAGTTCTTAGTGTAAACGTGTCTTAAAGCATTAGTGACTTGAGCAGTTTATGTTGGTAAAATGACATAGTTCTAGAACAAAAGTTTCTAGAATGGTCTAGGACTTTATGTTCAAGCTATTTTTACAAAATATTTAATTAAAGTTGTCAAATATTGCCATAGTTTGTAAGTTTTTTTTTATTAAAAAGCGTATGATTACATGAAATTGATGAAACCTGTTCATTTTCTAGGAGTATATTCGCTGGCAAGTACGTAATAATAATTACATCCTTTTATAATGGCGTCCCAGTCAACCGGTGTGGGTAAGTAATCTACATTAATATATATAAAAAAATTAATATATCAAAATATTATACGTGTTTAAGTTTTAAAATTAGTTTAAGTAATGTTTTTTTTGTGATAGTGGTACCTCGTAACTTTCGATTATTAGAAGAATTGGAAGCGGGACAAAAAGGTGTAGGAGATGGCACAATTAGTTGGGGTTTAGAAAATGATGATGATATGACTCTTACACATTGGATGGGTATGATAATAGGCCCACCTCGTACACCATATGAAAATAGGATGTATTCAGTAAAAATTGAGTGTGGAGGTAAATATCCGGATGATGCCCCCACTGCTAGATTCATTACTAGAATTAATATGAATTGTATTAATGGTAATTCAGGAGGAGTAAGTATTGTTTGTGTGTGTGTGTGTGTGTGTTTAAATGTTAAGAGTGTATTGATTACAGGTAGATAGCAGGCAAGTGCCGGTTTTAGCTAGATGGCAACGTGATTATACCATCAAGACTGTGTTGCAAGAATTGCGTAGACTTATGACGCTCAAGGAGAACATGAAACTAACGCAACCTCCAGAGGGCAGTTGTTTCTAGCCCTCGAACCCCCAAACATCATCCCCCCTTCCCTCTGTTGCAACTTGCCCAATAAGCCTTGATACATGTAGAACTCATTCGTGCTGCTTACTTTAGCAGTCTATTTTAATTTTTGAATAACGTGTAGTTACCGTAAGAGACTTTGAACAATAGCTGGTTGCAACAGAGGTTTTCGTATGTGTACAGCTTCAACAGCCACATTGCTAAATTATTTTAGATCTTTTCGTAGAATGCTTTTATGTTAAAATACAATTGGAGCATTTTTAGAGCTGTATGCCTATGTAACTCTCTGTTCATAAAATAAATTTTTACTATAGGATGTGTTGCCTGTTATTTACGCTGGTTTAATTTAATCTTAAATGAATGTTATTCTTATCGTAAGTTTGTGATTATCAAATAAATTTGTATTTATGGAATCTTTTTGTTTTATACACGTCAATAAATCTTAAAATATTTATATTTATTTTATACTTTTAATAGGTTTAAGTATGTTGCAAACAGACAGATTTCATGACTGTTAATCATATCTTGTCAAACAATAAATAAACTGCACTAAGACATTTATATCAGCGAAGTGATCAAGTTTAATACATTGACAATTTTTCATTTGAATGCGTTGTGGGGACATCTTTTATCCCACAATTAAGTTATAATGATGACCTTATGCAAAATGATTCTAATCCATCTGAAAACCTTACTCGGACCACCAAATTTTATGCATATTCTTATAAATAGGCTTAAAGTACCAAATACATATATAAGAAAATTGGCGCTTTGGCTGGAAAATCATTTATATGTTCTTGAGCGATTGTGAATGAATGCTTTTTCTTAAATTCATTTGTATATAAAAAAGCATAAAGAAAACTAGTGAATATATTTAAAATAATATCAGGCCCATTTTTGATCTAATTGTTCATCCAATTGCCAATAAAAACTATTCTTTACATAGAAATAATCCGTGAGATTGAAGAAACAGAGTAGCCTTGAAATGTCACTCACATTCTAGACGTTACTATCATTGAGCTAGCACATTCAAAGCTTTGTACCTATACTTCATTATACATGCAAATAGTATTGCGTGATTAGAATTGATGACCAACTGACCATAGAAAACAATGTAATAATTATCAGTTTTGTAAAATACTTTCACTGCAAACGTGTACTGTGGCATCGTTCAACAATCTACTAGCTTCTTTTTAATACTTCCTTATTTAATTTTTTAGACTACTCGGGAGCCTTATTCCTATTCACGGATCGGTTAGTTTATTGCATTTGTATGTACATCGCCATAGGGCATTAAGACTATGTTGTGATTACGATAAGACTGCCAGTTATAGTGGGCGTCAACGCTTGGTGTTCAGGTGGAGTTTCTCAAAGAACATCAGAATGTTGTGGAGTAGTTTTTCAAACTCTTTGTGTATCACATCAAGAACAGAAGGCTAGGAGAGTAGGTGCACGTATGTATTTTCTTTTTCTTTGTTAGTATGATCATGCTTATGTTAGGAACTACTTATTTTTAGCTTATTCTAATGCATCGTTATGGATTCTTTAAGAGTCCTTCTACTCTTCAGCCCTGCTCAATCTCCTGATGATTTTGTGTTATTGTATAGATTAATGTGTTGATTTTATTTTTATTAGCGTATATTACTGAGGTTAAATGTGTGCGTGTTGTTTGACTAGAGATATCGTGCTGTGTGGATTAGTGGGCATCATTGCTGGGTCGGTATCGAATAGACGGTGGGATGGGGAGGGCGTATGAGATATCAAGGGATTCTTCTATCTCCTCAGGGAGGGGGGTATTTGAGTTTGGTTTTTTTTGCGTGGGAATAGAGGAAATCGGTTGCTGTAGAGAGTGGTAAGGATCTCTCTGGTAGGGATTGTGTCACCAAAAGTATGTATGTTTTGTAGGTATGCTGTGTTTTGAAGTGGCAACTTCTGATTCGACCCCCGAGGGCGTTCATCAGAAGGTTGGTCGGTTTCGTATTTCTTTGTATGTCGAGGAGTCAGTTTAGGTCTTCGTGAAAGGAATTCCTAGGTATGTGGCTTCTTGTTAGAATATGAGTCTTTCATTGTTGAGGGATAGGGAAACATTACTGTCGGCTATTTTCTATTAAGATTGTTTCTTTTATATATAGTGGTTGGTGGGATTTGTTGAATAGGGTGGATGGTATACCTACCCTTTCGCGTCTCTGGTTATCCCATGTACTGTAGAGTTTTGTAGGATTTTGATCCTATGAATGTAAAGTTTGGTGTTTTGTATTGTGGGAATACATGAGTGTTTGTAGATGATTCTATGCATTTTGAGTAGGACCTTCCGTTTGCAGAAGGCTATAATAGAAAAGATCTGATTTGGCAAGAGCTGCATACACTAGACCTTGGTGATATATGATAGAACGTATGTAGGTATGTTGGAGGAGTATGATGCGCCCTCAATAAGCGTGGTTTTGGGATTTGCTTAGGTTTTTCTTAGTGGCAGGTAACCATCTAGGGTATTTGGAAGGGTCATAAAAAAAGGTTTGTGGTTAGTGAGAGATCGGAGCAGTGTTTCATTTCTGCAACTTCTCTTTACCAGTTAAAAACCGTAACTAAAGTGATGATGGAAGTACCGATGTAAAAAACGTGAGAAGTAAAAAAACTCCTAGTGACGGTTACCGGGCCAGTTCCAACATCAAAACTAGAAATATCTTTCGAAACATCTCCGAAGTAAACAGCAACCTAAACCCTCTTCACCACTACTTCCAATCCTGTCGTTCTTACTGTTGTTTTAACCAAAACCTGGTGAGCGGCAAGAATTCCATCACACGTTCTCATTTCCAAGATAGCAACTTAGGTCTTCGTTTCGCCTACATGGAGGAGTTTGCGCACTTCTTCGTAACAACGTAGCATAGCGCTTCGTGAACAAACCAATTTACCACCTCTCCCCCACGGGTCACAGAGTACATCAAAAACCAGCTAGATTTATATCTTACCACACCAACCAGGTAAATGCATCTGATCCTCTGGATAACTTCGACTACAATCTAGCAACAGTATTTTGTCCGATGAAGTTTAAGAACACCTAACGCGTAGTGGTAGAACGCATGAGTACCCCATGCCGGAGAAGTACAACCATCCTTACCATGGGCTCCTTAATATTGATTCTCAGAGTTTCTAAGCTTAGTAAAGGCTGCCGGTGACTCTTTCCTTATCCTTAATCTATTTTCATCCTATTTTTTTATTTCGTTCTCACTGTCTTACTATCGGATTGAAAGTTCCAAATTTAAAGAAATAGATGGCTCCAGTTTCTAGGGCAAAAACGGACTTAAAATCCTGCCCGTTCAGATATCGTGGAGGGCAGGGCGTAAGCGACTTCGGTTATCGAAAGTACTCATTTTCTGATACATTATTGTAGCATTCGCGCTAATTTTAATGTTGCTTACCAACATTATGAACAATTACACCCTGAAATTTTATTTCTATCTGAAACAGAAGTTTTCGCTGAAAACTACAATTCACCCAACTTGCAACTTCAGCAATAAATTTTACTCTAATTTTCAATACAATAAAGAACACATCGCTTACAAGAGGATTTATTCTTTAGAGAATAAAAATTCGACGTGATTTGGTTCAAACAGTATGGTCTTAAATTTGTGAAATTTTACTGTTCCAGTTATAGGTCTCCCAATGACAGCAAGACCTTAGTTTGAAAGTACACTATTTTCTGTTTCAGTTTCCATCGTGATATCTTAATTCTAGGCGTTTTTAATGTTGTCATAGCTGGGTTCAATTTTCATCTACTACTAATCCTACTGGTCATAGTCCAGAAACATTTGCTAATTAATGTAATCTCACACAAATGATTTCTGAACCCACAAGAATTCCTGATAATCCTAACCATAGTCCACATTTTCTGGACCTACTTTTTATATGAAATCTACTTATTTATAAAACTTCAGTTGTTTCCTTACTAGGTCTACATGATTATTGTCTAATAGAAATAACTTTTACTGTCCCTAATTCCATTGTTGTACATAACACTGATAAAACCTTTTGGTGTTTTAAGTCAGTTAAATTGAGTGATTTACGGAATCAAAACACGCTTTGCTTGATTAGTAACGATTTCGTGGAAAATCTCTCCTGAAATAAATCGTTTTTAGCCGGGTGTTTGCAGACCCCATCTTATGCTAAGACTCGTGGCCACCTGGTATGCTTGTAATGTATCGTTTACGAATTATAAACAATCTCGCTTATATAGAGTAGAAGAGGGCAAACGTTGATGGAGTGCCACTCTTGTATCAAAACTTTTATTAGAGTAGCATAAAGGCATACCCCTTACAGAAATGTTGTGGGAAGTTCAAACCTGTCAGAGAAAAGTTTAACTGTTACTCCTCGGAGGGTTGGCTGGAGATGAGTGCGAGTGAAACGAATGTGGTTTACCAAGAGCTATACAACGAGTTATTGCATGACATATCTACGATCTATCGTTTCGAGTTATGACTGAGCTCGCTTATTGGGGGATGGAGTCAAAAAATTCCTATCTTGTCGAGATCCTCCTTTTGAATTCCATGAAGGTATTATGTAAGAAAATATAATCCGTCCCCTCCTATTTTGTGAGAAAAACAAATTTGCCCGAAGTGGCAGATCAGTTTGGCTTATCTAGAGCTTTCCAACAACTGGTCGCGTCGCATAAACAATCTATCGATTCAGAAATATAGATCTCGCTTATAAGGGCTCTACTTTCTCGGAAGGCCAAATCTGCCGCAAAAACTAACTTTTTGTTATTGAGCAAAGGGGGTCGGAGTGGCACAGTTGCAACTTGTCGAAAGTTTTCCTATTGTTGGTCGCTTGACACACCTAAGATTCATGGTAGGTGAGTTGGTGGAAAAATACTTCTCTCATTTAGACCTTCCATTAGAGTACCATAAGACGTCTCTTAAAGCATTTTTAAACTCCTCCCCCCCATTTTGTAGGAACAGCATTATTCATCGGTTTTTCTTCCAGAATCTGTAAATCTGCAAACCTTTAAATCCTAAATCAACAAGCTACCGCTTTACTCTTTAGACAACTACGTCAAAACCATTCCAACGATTAGCCCAATTTAAAAAAGTTTCAAGGCATGGTTGAGATGTAACGCGTAACCGGCTAAACAAAAACGTGCCACTGAAGCTCTGGATAGTGCTACTCGAAAGATAGTTTAGGAAACTATTGCATGTAACACTGGGGTTAAGGCATAACCATCCGGTACGCCTGCTATGGGTGAGAAAGATTGGGAAATGGCCTCTTCCGCCTTAAGTCGTACAGATTTTTAGTATCGTAATAACTTAAAAGTAACGATGCTAAGAGTGTTCCGAGCAAAAATCTTACCGTAAAAGTGCGTAACACAAAATACGCGTGTGGTGGAAGCTAACTACAGCGTAATGGGTCTTGGTTATATTATTAAAGGTGGGACAAAAATGAAAACTTGGCTCGCACAAAAATCTACTGTAATTGCACTCGCCTCGTTTACTAGTTCTTCTTCTGCAATTAATATTTACTTTAAAAACTTTAAAACTTCCCACAATAATTAATTAAACTGGCTAAAAGTATTAATAAAAATTCTCTTATTAGACATAGTAAAGTCGAGTAGGGTTTGAAATTTTCTTTAATCTTTAGTTGAGAAGCACTGAGGCACCCAGAAGGTACCCTGAGCTTTCGACGTCTAGACCCTGTAAATATACTATGCTCCTCTGCAAATTTTTCCTAATTTACCGATAATCTCAACAAGCATATCGGGTAGCCTATCTAAATTATAAGTTGTTTTTACTCATTATGTGACATAGTTAACTATTTCAGTAGATTTCTTTTAATGAGACAGCAATGCGTACACCTCAACACACTATCGAAATTTTTTTAAATACCTAGTGTGGATGCGGTGCACTATATCAAATACTTACTGTACTGTAGTAATACGGGACACTCCTATCCTTAAGCACTGAGAAAATTGTGCCAAGAACAGTGGCGCTATCAAGCGTTTAGTAATAGCAACTGACTGCTAAAAATATAAACTATATAAAAGTCTCGTTATATGAATATAAATTTCTGAGTACTGGAACAAGAATAATTTACGATTACTGCAGAAAGGTGATAATAATTAAGATAAAATCTAGTAAAACTAAGTGTATATAAAAAAACTGGAATAACTAAGTAAATTTTATATCGTAACTAGTAACTACTTCCCATGCAAAAATACAATAATTAATCAAAAGTTATTGAACTGTACCTAACTATCAACTACAATAAAGAAATAATGTAAAATTAAAAATTTTATTAGGTATTTAATTTAAATATTTAAAACTAAATACATAAACAAAATTACAAGACCAATGTCACTGATATATCATTTTTTACGCCTTTGCATTTCTCTTGTGCAACTTAGTAGAAAAGCCATCATTATATCTTTTCACAAATCCATTTATTAAAACATTTAGAAATTTATCCATAAATGTGTGTCTACAAATATTGCACAATGGATTACTATCGGCAGTTGTATATATTGACATAAAATAAAAAAGTTGTATATATTGACATAAAATTGATTTTCTTGAAAATGAGTTTGAAAAGTAGTATATATGATATGGCCAATATCCAGAGCACATTTATTAGGAAACAAATATATGGCATTATTGTACTTCTTTATTGCAATGTGGATGGTTTTAATATTATATGTGTCTTCTTCAGCACACATTCGATCAAAATGCATTCTTCACATAATTTGGTGCAGGTCCAACCTGTAACATATGCAAGTGTATTTGCTTCAATTTCACTTACATCTATTAGTATTCTGAATGATTTGGTTGTAACACTTTTATTTCAATTTTTTCTTCAATAGAAATTGATCTAGGTCCACTTCGCAATTGCTGCTTTGTGGCTATAATAACATTTGATTTTACATAGCTACCCTTATATTTGACTATATAGAGCATATATGTAATTACATATATGATATAAACAGAGGCAATAGTAGATCTGTGAGAATGCAGGTATGGTTGGCTTCTCGGGTAAGCTCTGGATACGGTATGCTTCAAGCTTAATTTACACGGGATAGTAACTTGTGATAACATTTCTGAGGGCGACTTGTACTACCGTTTACATATAAGCAAGTTTTAAAGAAATTTCTTTCAGCAAGTACTCTACAGACATTACTTGCTGCATACTTCCAGCAAGTGATTGCATACGGGATAGTATATTCGAATACAAGAGTTCTACTGTTGAATGTCTCGCCGTAGAAGTTTGAATGATTCAAACTTTTCTTTATTTAATTTTGTTCCACCCCTGGTGTGCTTGGGTACGAAGATTATAGAGTTTCTGCTGAATTTCGCCCTCAGTTGTGTCAAATTTTTCAGTTATTCATTTTAATGCTTTGTGTTTTTTAACTCTATCCCTGTAAATTTTTGATTTTATTTGCCACAACTCCGGATATCCTTCAAAAATATTTATTAAATCAAATGTATCTTCTGTAGACCAGACACATGTTTCTCTCCATTGTTCTTGCACTATTCACAACTTTCAACAAGATTGACATAAATTATAACTTCCTAGAGCGCTCTCCCAACCGGTTTAGACCTGCAAATGATATTTGCAGCAAATATTTGCTGCAACTTTCTGGAGAAACTATCGGACACTGTTTAAATTAAACAAGTTATTTGGAAGTGCTCTTGGTTATAAACTTGTGATAGTTTTACTTGCCCGTGTAAATTAAGCTTTACGTTTTAACTACTGGTTGTGACCTCAGCTAAAGTGTTTCGTCTGAAGCCATATCTTGCAATTACCTCTACCAATGACACCCTAGGTTAATTGTTATTATTATACTTGCATATTCAGATAATTATTTTTTATACTTATATTTTATACATTGGAACATTTATGTTCTGTTGAGCCATTAATTTATAGATTAAAACACAAAAATTAATACAGAAAACAAATTTTCATTTCTCCATATTGAAGAAAACCTACATTTAGTACATAGAGCAATGTCATTACCATTAAACCAAACAAATTTGATTAGAAATATCAATTATATAACAAATATCTCATATAAATTGTTACATATCAAATATAACTGAAACTTTTGTTGACACAGATCGGATAAAAAATTTCAAATTTTGTGAAAATATCAGAAAAACTAGCTCACATATTGCGAAAGAACAAGACGTACAGAGAAGTTTTCAAAACCAATGTGAAGGTTTTTAAATGTATTTAATGTCACAGGTCGAACTAACGATATTATGGATATGATTATTAATTAAACTGCATATCCTGTAATTACTTCTGTTTCTGTTTATATTGAACAAATACTTAGGAACTCTAATATTAGATATAAAGAACACATTAGATGTTACAAATATACTAAGTGACATAGAAAGAAGAACACCCAGTAATAATCAATTTTTGGTATACAAGTGTATTCGAGTTAGACTAGTAAACGATTAAAATTTGTTAAACTGTTAACTTTTTCAAAAAAACTTAATAATGTGTTTCGCCACCACAATGCCTTATGCACTCATTAACATGTCTAATGAGGTGATTGATTTACTCCTCCACGCTATCTGTAACTCATGCTGCAGAGCTACTAGAGTTCGTGGGGGGGTGGGGTAAATTGACTAATTTTCTTCCCATAATAGGTATCCCAGACCAGCTCGATGGATGAAATATCGGGAGATCTCGGTGGCCAAGGCAACAAAGCAACTTGATTGGTCTCAAAATTAACCAAAGAAGCCCTAGCAACATGACGTCGTGCGTTGTCTTGTTGGAATGTGCTGTTAGGGATGGTTTGGACATAAGGTACAATATGGGGTTCTACGACCTCCTGGATGTAGTGCGCAGCGGTCATGTTACCTCTAATCAAGATCAAAGGTGGCCTACTTCCAATAGCAATAGTCCCCCATACCATAACTCCAACTGTGTGGTGCACATGCCTTTCCACAGAAAATTGGGAATCTTGTCTTTCACCACGCCGCCTTCTCACCCTTTCACGACCGTCATGCATGCCCAAACAAAATCTGGACTCATCACTGAAAACAATTGAATTCCATTCTTGGTCCCAATTTGCCCGTTCTCTACACCACTCTAGACGATCACATTGGTGCCCAGGAGTCAGTGGTAGCACAAAATGGGGACGGTATGAAAAGAGTCCAAAGGTTCTTATCCGGCGATAAACAGTTCGCATCCCAATCGCCCTTCCATGTTCTGCAAATCACTGGTCCGCAATCGCCCGGGTATACGAGAAGCGGTCCCGTAGAGCCAATACTCTAAGACGGCGATCTTCGGCTTCTGTGGTTCTTCTAGGACGTCCTGTACTTCTCGCTCTTTGTGTACGGCTCCCTTGGTTCCATTCCCGAACACAGACTGTCCCAGTGTTTAAACTCCGTTGCGTTCTAGCGGTTATATCTCTCATAGACGAACCAGCCTCTCGTAAGTCCACAATTCGACCCGTATCAAACTCGCTTAACTGCCGAAAATGTTGGCATCTTCGCACTCGAGGCATCGTGATTCAGTTAAAGAAGCTTTTTGTAATGTGTTTTACACGTCCTAATTGACAACTAGCTACAAATGATTTTAAGGCTACGTGATCGTAAATGTTTTTGAAAGAGGTTAACGCAAAAACTACTAGAGTAATATGGCTAAAAAATTGATGGTTGTTTATCTTAACATAATCAAACATATTCCCAAAATTTTTTTACAAAATATTCATTATTACCGAGTGTTCTTCTTTCTAAGTCACTTAGTATATAAATATACAGAGAAATCAAATTTAATGATTAATTACGTCGATACACACTGCAATCAAAGACGTCTATGTTTGGTGGTAGGAAATGTGATATTAAATGTAGGGTTTGTTACGGACGAATGCATATTTTTAAGATTTCGTTCGGGCAGGAATGCGAAAAATGTTCCCATGAAATAATTTCTTGTTTCTTTTTTTATTATTACTCGCAATAACAGGGGGTTGATTTTCGGGAATAAATATAGTTAGTTTGAAATCGGATATAAAGGCAGTTGCTGTTGAAGTTTTGATCGAGCCGGATTGCTTTTATTGTTTTAATTAGAAACTTCCGTTGTAAACCTTTTAGCAAGACTAAAACGCTAATTTGTTCTTTTCTTTTTGTGTAGGTTTTAATGTAAGTTTTTCCAAAAATTAATCTATAATTAATCGCCGCGGCGCCGATTCTTAAACGGCGTATCTTAACTCGTGGTGTTGGTGGTAAAGTGTTTTAACTGAAGGGAATGTATTCAAGTGTAAGTAGGTATTTTTATATAAATGAAAACTCGCAGCAAAAATTTTACAAACATGTACGTAACGTATTAAAAATCAAACATTGCCTTGCAAAGGTATCTCATTCGCACGCGGGCTCATTAAGCTGAAATCTGCTAAAACAAAAGACACTACAGGGCCCCTTCCCTCTTGTATTTGAGTGAATTAGCATTGTTGTTTATATTTGTGTAGAGGTGGGCCTTGCGAACGGGCACAGGACAGACCTTGGTTAAAATTGTAATAAGCAATTGCCGAGTGTTTACACACTCTCGGGTCCAGATGACCATTAAACACCTCGACTTTTATTTTTATTGTTGTATAGATGAATGGGTTACCTGGAAAAGGGGCGTTGTATTTTTATAACGCACTCCAACTTATATATCGGTCATGATGTTATGATCTATTTACATAACTTACCCTTGTAAGGCTTTGTTTTAATGAGTTTTTTTTGCGTCAGTTTGTTTAAGTAGAATTTTTTGCCTGTGAAAGGATTTCTCTTTATATGTAATTTATTGTAACTGTACGTATATATTTTGTACTTTAGTAGCCACTAAACACTGGTGTACGAGTAAATTCCTTGTCTATTTTATTTGTCCTTGCCTTACCTTATTATCACCTATGCAATTTTACTGTTGTATTTGATATGTACAGGCCACATTGTTTGGTATTACGATTTTTATTCTGATTTATTTATGACACGAGTGTGGGTGTGACTACATGTTTTTTTTTTATTGTTTATGTGTAGCTAAACTGCTCTCTATTTATTTTTCTCTTAATGTTATAACAAGGATCTCCTGGCTTACTGACACAATCAAGAGCATGATGTCCCTGCGTGATGCTGCGTTACTGAAATTTAAAAAAACAAAAAATAACACACACTGGAACTATTACAAGAGGCTTCGAAATCACACAAATTATGCTATAAATAAAGGAAAAGTATTTATTTAGATTACCATATTCGTACAAATAAATCACACAATATATGGAAAGAGCTTAAGCGATTAAACATTTATTCCAAATCACGTATTGTAGAAATTCCATCTCATCTGAACAATCCCAATAAAATAAATGAAGCTTTTGTTTTTACATCTAAAAATAGAGTCAACAATTCTAATAAAATTTTACATGGAACACCTTATGTCCGACTTCCAAAATAAGTTAAAATTTCAACAAGTTACTGATATCGATGTAATGAGTATACTTTACAATATTAAGTCTAAGGCTGTGGGTGAGGATGGAATAAGTGTGTATATGCTCTTGCTATGCTGTCCTTTTTTAATTCCGTACATCACTCATATTATAAATGTATGCATACAGTCTAACTCTGTACCTGAAGTATGGAAAGTTGCAAATGTATTTCCTGTCAATAAAAATTGCAGTCCAACGAACTACACAGACCTGCGTCCAATTAGTATTATCCCAGTACTGTCGAAGGTCCTAGAAAAGGTGTTATCTAAACAAATGATGGATCATATTAATAAATATTCTATTTTCCCTAAAACCCAATCAGGTTTTAGAAAAGGATACAGTTGTGCAACTGCTCTGTTAAACATAGCTGATGACATCTTTGCTGCTACGGACTCGGGAAAATTATCAATTTTAGTATCGCTTGATTTTTCTAAGGCCTTTGACACTATTAGTCATGATTTATTAATGAGCATACTGCATTATGTTGGTATCAGTTTAGACGCTTGTACCTTAGTTGGAAATTATCTTAAGGATAGAACACAACTAGTAATACTCAACAATAAAAAGTCTGATGCACTGCCTGTAACCTGTGGGGTTCCACAGGGATCGATTTTGGGCCCTTGCTTTTCGTCTTGTATACTTCGAATTTTCACAAAGTCTAAAGTATGTAAAGTTTCATCAATATGCAGATGACACTCAACTATTCTACGATTTTGAGGAATGTAGTACAACGCAAGCGGTAGAGTGCTTAAATAGTGATATCTACAGTCTTATTAAAACGTCTGAGGACCACGGGTTGCATATCAATGCATCAAAATCATCTGTGATGCTATTCGGTAAAAGTAAGGCAAGGGACCGACATAAATGTGCCGTACAAATTCGTGTTAAGGAGTCTATATTACTTGTTCAGGAGCAAGTTAAAAATCTTGGAGTGATTATGGACTCTAACCTTAGATTTAAGGCACAAGTCTCAGAAATGATAAAGAAAGCATTTTTAAATTTAAAACATCTTTCAAAATCGATACAGCATTGGTCAACATTTAAAAATTATCCTATGTGAGTCACTTGTCCTCTCGCAGTTTAACTACTGTGACGTTCTCTATGGACCTTGCTTAGATGCTACGGACAAACAAAGAATTCAAAAAATTCAGAATTCCTGCCTACGCTTGATTTATGGTATAAGGAAGTATGAACACATTTCACACAAATTAATTGATACACAGTGGTTAAATATGAAAACAGAAGATTTGTGCACTCTGCTACTCTGTACCATAAAATCATTACTGGCAAAATACCACCGTACCTCTACGAAAAGATAAAGTTCAGTGCTAACACCAGATTCTGTTCCTTAATTACCCTCCTCTGCATAAAACCTCACATTTTGAACGCTCTTTTAGTTATAATATCGTCAATGTTTATAATTCACTACCTGACTATTGCAAAAAACTAACCACGAACCAGTTTAAAAAGCATGTCCATCAATTCATACTTGACCGTCAAATGTTGCAGTAAAATAATGTTGAAAATAGTAAACTACTCATTCATAGTTAATCAGTCATCCTTTCTTTACTTATTCTAATTCTAGCTTGGTCAATTATGTTAAATTCATTTACACTGTGTCCACCATCACTATGTACTTTTACATTTACATACTACACATAAACTTCTCCCTAAATTGTAATCTTCCGTTCAAAACTCATGCTAAATAAAATGGGTTAAGTGGAAGAGCAGAAGTAGCGACGTATGTAACTACTAACTGAACTTCGCCCAGTTGGTTACATGCACATGCATACTTATATAGGTAATTTTATACAATTTCATGTAACTGTAACTGTGTGCATCAAACTAATAAAAGGCATTATTATTATTATAATTTTGTACGCACTTTAACCTGATTTAATGGTGTTTTGTTATATATTTAACTCATTCATGTTTTTTTTCTGTTGATTTATTAATGTACTTGTGCAATTACTTATTTATGAATAAAGTGAGTTTTATTGGTGGTTCTTTCCCACAATAGTACATTAACGGGTTGAACCATCCTTGCGCAAAGCTCGTTAATTTTAATTTGAGTGGTTTCATTTTTTTACCTGCCCCACATAATGCATCACTTAACCTCATCCAGCCTATCTAATTCAAATAACGTACCTACCACTAGACGGCCACTTCGTTTGATTAGATTTGAGGTTTGTGAGTAATTAAATATCAGACTTGTAAATAAATTCTAATATTTCAATTATTGCCAGCAAAGTCAGTGTAAGGCAAGCAATTAATTTGAGTAATAGTAAAGTCAAGACAAATCACTTAGCGATTGTTTTGTTCTTGAATTTGCATTCTTGCAAAGAAGTTCAAATTACACTTTTCAAGTAGGGTACCTGGGGGACGGTACACGTTTTGGAAACATTTTAAATTTATAAACATAATGTACCTTTAATCAACGACAGGTTGATATAGACTCATCGTTAACAGACATTTAAAATATAGATTTATAAGTTACTATTTATTAGACTTATTTGTGGAAAAAACAAGATCCATCTTCGATCGCGATTTATTTAGACCTAATGGTTTCTTAACTCTACTGTACTTTACATATTTGAAGTCTTAAATTTATCTGAAATTACAATTAAAAATTCACATGTAAAAATATAGTACATAAACCTAATTATATAATTCCTTTAACGTAAATATAATAGTTAAAATACTTATCTTTTGGGTTTTTAGTGTATTTTTATGTTTATATTCCACATAAATTAAAATATTTCGATCTTAATTACAGTCATCACTCTTAATAATTTGTAATATATTAAAGAATTACTTGATATGTTAAATATATTACCATTTACTGAGAACGATAACTGTAATTGTTATGAAAATGTTTAAATTTTTATAAAATATAAATAGAAAAATAAACGATTTAAAAACCAAAAGTTAAGTATTTTAATTATGTGTAACAATTGTAAAAGTTTACATTTTCATAAATTAAATAGCACGTATTTGATACAATTGCATAAAATTATGCAATATGCTTCCTGGTACCATTGAAAATGTGATACTTGTGAAAGCTTACATTTTCATATTCCAATTGTATCAGGTACAAGAAAACAATTATTCACAATCTTTGTTAAACTGTGGATGTTTCAACAAAATCAGAAACATTAATTTTTAAGAAATGCTCGACTTGTAAAGCACAGTACTTACCACACTAATTTATACCTTCGTGTGTTTAGCTTTGACACTATTGCAGTATGGCATTATCTAGTTGTGTGCGTTTGCTCTCCATTAACCATGCTCATTATGACAAAAATTCATTAAGAAGTGACGAACATGTTAATCATTTCCTTTATGTCAATAAGATATGTCTGCATAAAGTCGAATGATGAATATATGTGTACGATATTATCTACTACACAATTAAATACATTTTAGCTACATTTAATCGACACCCTTTAAAATAAGGATCGTCTTCCGAAAATTGTATGTTTCATAATAATGCGAGAGACAAGATCCAACTCAAACGAGTTAATCTCAAATACAGTAATTTAACAGAGTTTAAACAAAGTTAAAAATCGATATTTTATTTAACAAATAACAAAAAATTTTAAATAAACCAATTCAATACAGGCTTAGTAAAAGAAATTAAGTTCTGACATCAACATTTGAATCACAACTTTATTAGGTACATGATACACATAAATGGTGTTTAAAACCTAATTCATTATGACAAAGCACTATTTGAATATCGTTTGAAATTTCTAATTAAAATAATGAAATTATCTATGTTATTTTTTAGGTTTAAATTCTATTTTACAGCTTTTTATCACACTCCACTTATGTCGTTTAATATAATATGAAATTGCAGTTAGCATACTGAAAATGAAAATTCCTTTAATAAACATTTTCTTTCTATCGTCGTGTTCTGGTTCTCCAGCCCATTTTAAGAATGTGCCGATGTCTTTAGCTAGTTGACTAGCCGAAGCTGGTGTTCCATCTGTGTACTCGATAACTTCATCATATAAAGCTTGTGCCATTGAAATAGCACCACCAGGGAAGTATGGATTATAATACTGCCCTTCCCTCAACACAATACCAGCCGGTGGATCCTCATAACCCGTCAGTAATGAAAATATATAATCTTCTCCTACAAACCAAATTTTATAAAATGAAATCAATACTTTATAAAATACCTCCATGGCGTGCTTGCACAATGTATGTTAAATCAGGTGGAAAAGCTCCATTATTCGCCGCTCGTGCTGCTTCTTCATTAGGATAAGGACTTGGGAAAGCATCTGATAATTTTCCAGGTCTCTGGAACATCTCACCAAGTTCATTAGGTCCGTCTGTAACTTGAGCTTCCTCCGCTTCAGCTTTAGCTTCTTGTTCTGTATGCGAAACTCCAACTAAATGACGGTAGCACATAAAACGCATTGAATGACAAGCAGCACAAACTTGTTTATAAACTTCATACCCCCTTCGAATACTAAAACAACGGTGATAAACCTTAAACTTAGTAGTAGAACGTAGAATACCTTGCGTGATCAAATGATTCTGTGAGTCCTGAATGACTCCATTTGTGATGGGGTGGATGTAATTCTAAATCGGTCGCCTTAACAGACTGATCGAGAGTAAAAATTAAAGCTCCTATACCACCTGTAATTGCACCAAGAGATGCTATGAGCTAAAATTTGTTTTTTAACACACTATTTAGTATTTATACTCTTAACCTTACTTTACGATTATTTCCTGCCCATTCCCTGACAGTTGAGAAGCTGCTAATCTAAAAAAAAGAGTTATGTAATATCTATTGTATAGGGTGGAGATCATTCAAGAAATTGGTGGAAATGTCACATTATGGTTACTTTTAAACAGAATATATCTTCAAGTGAATTACTTATAAATCTGCAAGACTTAGAGTAAGAGTGGAAAGATTTATATTAGTTGAATCTGTAAAAATGGATGATTATGTAATACCTGATTAACTATATTTCTCGTATTTCGTTTAAAAAGCTTTGCTCCACAAATTCTCCCAACACTTGCGGCCATGTTGTGTTAAAAGGTGGCTAGTTTATGCTACCGACACTTTATACAATTTAATACTTTATAAATAAATATAAAAATGATACATGCAAATATTAAATTACATAAATAAAACCATATCCATAACAGAAAACTACCCTTCTATTAAATTACTGACTTTTAACCGCTGACATTTACGTAACAGCACCAGGGAATTAAGCTCTCTTAATAAAGTACTGTTGGTAGTGCATTCAGTTCTCTGCCAAAATCAATTTTTAGATTTTTTAAATTTTTTGCTATTTTTTTAAAATTTATTTAATTATGTCATATAATGATATATTTATAGTAAGGTTAGATGTCGATTTTGGTAGTTAACTGCTTTGATTTCTTTTCTTATAAGCAATGGGTAGAATATTACAGTGTTGTCACTAACACCTTTTAAACTGTTCTTCACTGAAAAAAATATCCGGTGTGGAACACACGTCCTTCCGTCCCACGAAGTGAAGATTAAAAGCAGTGAAATATTGACTTTTTAAAGATAATTATGCAACCTTCTTTGTAATACGTTCATAATGAAAATTTGGCAACATTGTAAAAATAACAATAATCTTATTTTCGATTTTAAGTTTAAAGGTACGGTCTGCTTTCAGCGAGTAGTTGAGACGTTTAAACGCGGCGTTTAATCGTGTCAATAGGTTATATCATATATCATAGGGACGGTCTGGTTTAAGCGACAAGTCGACACAAGACGCGTCGTCTCGTGGCAAAATCGGTCGACAGGCAATTTAAACGCGCGCGTTTACTAATCGCTCGCGAGTGTTCATGCAGAATGGGCTCCAAAGGTAATAGACTTAGATTTTCTAAAGCGGAAGACGAAAAATTGATTCACGAGGTGTCGACGCATCCAGCATTGTACAATTTAAATCATGAATTGTATAAGGACCAAAATGTACGGGATAATATTCGGAAAATAATAGTAAAGGGCATGGACAAAAGTGGTAAATTTCTGTAATAAACGTGTTTTCCACGATACATTGTTTGGAGAAAAACTGGTTAACAATTGATTTATAAATGTTTACCTACACCACTAACATTTTAAATGGTGTATTGTAGGGTAAAAATAATAATGTCTTCATAAGCTTTTATAACTGTATATTCAAATGATTGAGGTCGTCTGTGTGCGATGTTGTCAAATAAAAACACCCACAGTATTTTTTATTTTATCGTTATCCGTCCTTTTTCCAGTCACTGAATGCAAAACTCGTTGGAAAAGTTTGAAAGACGTCTATTGGAAAAAGAAGAAAGATATGAAGCAGGGCACTGGTTCTTCGGCGAAGGTTACAAATACATGGGTGCATATGCATGCTCTTAACTTTTTAGAGCAAACTAGGTCTAATAGAATGTAATATATTTTTATACACATATTTAATTTTAAATACGTAACAGGATATGCTTTTTTAGAACGTTAAGCAATGTATCGGTAGAAGAAGAAACAGACGCAGGCAATTCAGATATCCTAAATGACGCAGCAGAAGGTACGGACCTTAAGCAAACATTAACCGAACCTGAGATTTTCCCAGGTGAAGAAACGGAAGATATTGTAGAAGATGACGATACAAATACGGAAAGAAATTCTCCACAAACACAAAATTTGGATAAAAATATAAATGAAGGCCCATCAAAAGAGAATAGAAGTATTGCACAGGAAAAATTGGATACAAATATACATCAAGGACCTTCAAGAAAGAGGAAACTTATTGGTAATGAGCAACTTTTGGAAACAATTAATAATAGAGAAACCAAAAGACAGTGTATATTTAAGAAAATCACTTGCCACTTCAGACAGAACCCATCCAATCAAAACGTTTTTTGCCAGCATGGCTGACACAGTTATGACCTTTCCGCCTGATTTAGTAGTCAGAGCGAAGAAGGAAGTACTGGACGTGGTTACCCGAATGGAGTTGGAAATGTGGCAAACAGAATCGCGTCCCATTACATCCACCTCACGTGCCTCCCTCAGTTCAATTGATACATATAAAGATTACGATGGAACGACACAATATTCATGCAATATCCAGGAACCTCAAGCGTTTACCGATTGTGCAGATCTCTTCAGTCATTATAATTTATAATGGTGATTTTAAATAAAAAAACATGTATCTAGATAGCTAATAGTTTTACTTTTCTATTTTTTTAATAAAACAGGGTCAAACATTTCACTCGAGATTGCCGAGTATACTAAATCCTAATTATCTATTGCTGTTACGTGTTTCAACTGCCAGGTCACCGAGCCTTGCTGACCGTTGAAAAATTCAGTAAACTGATTTCTAATTTGAAATGCTGCAACAGTGGAATTTCCGCCCGAGGGCCTTAACCTAATCATGTTGTCCTTAGGCATGTCAATATCTTCTGTAGAAATTTGACTAGATGTTCTTATCATATTGTGTAAGCAACATGCTACGGTTATTATGAGATCTACTGTAGAAGGCTGTACCGCAATTGGCAAGTAAAAGATCCTGAATGTTTGACACAGTAATCCAAATGCATTTCCTGAAGTTCTGCGTGCTCGACACAGGCGGTAATTGAACACACGCTTTTGTATATCAGTGTTTGCCTGATCTAGTGGATAAGGACAGAGAAGTTGTTTTGAAAGTTTAAACGCCTCGTCGCCAACAATAACATAGGGTAATCGTATGTCTGAACTTGGTAGAGGTTTATTCTCTGGCATATATTTATCATTATTGAAAAGATGAAACATTGGCGACTTAGTGAAGATGCCACTGTCCCCTTTCTTTCCATATGCACCCACATCAATACATACAAATTTACATTCAGCGTCAACAATTGCCAGCAACACAATAGAAAAGAATGACTTGTAGTTGAAAAACAAGCTTCGTGAATTCTGTGGAGAAACAATACGGATGTGTTTTCCGTCAATAGCTCCGCAGCAATTTGGGAAGTTCCATTTTTCGTTAAACTTCACAGCTATTCTAATATAATCTTCTTTCGACGGTTGTTTCAAGAAAACAGGTACTAACTTGTTATACAGCGCTTTTAAAACATCTCGTACCAATACACTAATATAATTATGGGAAATTCTAAAATTAAATGCCATGGAACGATAGGATTCCCCTGTAGCCAAGTACCTAAAAAGAAAATTCGGTTTTGTATATTTCTACAGGCATTATTCTTAACATGAAATACCTTAGCACCAATGCAAGCTTTTCCCTGGCTGTAATTGGCCTTTGAACGCATTTACTAGAAGTTTTTTTTAAGTCAGCGGATACAAGATTTAACAGTTTGTTAAACTGACATCTGGTGAGCCTGAAGTATTCTCTGAATTTAGTTTCGTCATCAATTAAATGTCTCATTATCAGCGTGCTAAAACACTCTTCTTTTCTTCTTGGAACAAACATGTTATGAATTTTTCTACGTTTTTTATGCATTAATGATAATAGCAAAATGTCATCATCTTCTGCTTCTTCCATAAGCAACTGTGCTGCAATCACAAGTTCACTAGGAGTCATTTTTATCAAACCGAACACACTGATTGGCGACTAGTCGATCACTGAAACTGACGACGTAGACAGACCACTAGGTGCGATTGGCCGTCAGCGATTAAACGCCACGTTTAAACACCTCGACTACTCGCTGAAAGCAGACCGTACCTTAAACCTTCACTCCATAGATTGATAGACATATAAATGCTAACTTAAAAAAACAAAATCTAAAGCTGGTTTTTATAATTCTTTAAGCTACAGTGAAAAGTTAAAAAAACAACTGACAAATTTTTGCAACTTACCGAGTGTATTGGGGAGCAACAACCCAGAGGTGAGAATTATATTCTCGATGAGGTAGAATTTGAGCCATATACAGAAAAAAAGAGTTGTCGGGAGGTAAAGTACTGCTTAGATCTGTACAAAAGGCCTATTTTACAAGCAGCTGTTTTGGTAGCTGACAGATGAATAGGGTCTGAAAACTTAAGATCTGAACCATTCACACTTACAACAGGGAATGATCGATCTTTTTTGGCGGACGCAAGGTAACATTGAGTTTTGTTAGCATTAATGGATGTATGTTAGTATCCACGATAACTCCAGAACGAAAATACCTATAAACTTAAAATGTTGCGTTTAGGCTTGTGTTCATTTGGCTTAGAGCTGGTTAGATTTTGAGAGAAATCCAGCCACGGAGAGAGGGGTTTATTGGAGGCGGTTTTTGGTTTTTATCAAATATTTCTAAAACAGCTGCATATTTTAAAGATATAAATATACCTAAATATAGACCTTAACCATATCGATTTCATTTCTTTTAATTTAAGTTGGCGTCTAGATGTTTGTCTGTCGTGAAGTATTAAACGTCTGTTTGACATAAATGATTGTTTTTGCGTTTACAATGTTGCCTATTTTCGTCATGAAAAATGAGGTTGCATAATAATCCTGAAAATGTTATTAAAACCATTTCATTTTTTTAAATTTCCATTGTGTAGGTTGGAAGGTAGTGTGGTGTTCCATACCAGATATTTAATTTTAACTATACCGGGTGTCCAAAGCATTACGCTACGGCAGATTGTGGCTTCGCTGTTGATTTTTCATTAAAATCATTTATACAAAACCTACATGGTTCCAATATGTGTGTGATTCCTAAAAGTAGGGGGAGTCAACTTTTTTATTTTAAATGGAACTCCCTGTATATCATTACATTTTTGGATAGCCTAATGAATAAGCTTTTCAACGATGTATACATTTGTACATATAAAATGCAACGTTGCCAAGTTATTTAACAAAAATGTATTTTTCTCCTGAATGTAAGGCCAGCAATAAAAGTTAATTCTTGGTTTATTATCTAAGTTGAGACAAATTAGTTCAGGGATATAATTAAGCTAGGTATAGGCTTTGAAAAGATTTAAACGTTTTATTGATATATTAAATAGGGGAGAGAAGGCTCCGTGTGAAACTTTAGCATGTTCAACGTACATCAATTCTCTTATTTCAAATGGAACACCCTATATATTTTGATATGGGCGAATAGTACTCTTAAAGACCTAACTTTTATCTAAATACATTGATACCGGTAAAATTTATAGTTTTTAAAATATTTCCATTTTTTTATTTTTCTATAATTATTTTACACACAATACCAGATTAGTAATAGTAATAATTAATTTTATTAAATATGTTTAATAATAAACTAAACAATGTAATATTGAAATAATAAACAGACAATTAACAAGAACAAGAAGTAGGTAAGTCAAACATATGCAAATGTGCACTTAGAAAAATTAATAAATAAGGTTCAAACAAGCCTCCTCTTTTCTCAATGCACTGATTCAATCGTTGTCTGTAGGAACGTTGTAAATTATGCAACACTTGGGTTACATTACGAAACGTTGTTGAATTCTTTCCCTCATATTTTCTGCAGTAGTCGGCGATGTTCTATAAACCTCATTTTTAACTTAGCCCCGTAAAAAATAGTCCATGAAAGTCAGATCGGGTGATGTAGCTAGCCACTTGTGACTAAAAACACCGTCACATCACGAGCCGAATGTGCAGGAGCGCCATCTTGTTGGAACCATAGTTCCTCATAAGCGAATGGGATGTTCTCTTCATTGCACGTTAGCACGTTGTTTCGCAATAAATTTAAATAATTTACTGCATTTAAATTGTTTTCCAAAAATAGGGTCCTAATAATCTGTTGCCAACAATACCAGCCCAAACATTGAGATTCCATCGATGCTGATTGTTTCTGTATCTAATTATATGTGGATTCTTCACCGCGAATAATGACAATAATGTCTATTTACAAAATAATTGTTATGAAAAATAGATTCGTCTGTCATCTGTCAACTGTACTAAAAAAATTATGTTGTTGCAATCCCCAACGACAATTTAATCTATTTTCAAATTCATATTGTGGATGGTATTTATATTCATTAATTATATTGTGTTTTGTTGATTTTTGTAAATCATGTCCCACTGAAAATTTTCTAATACTTATTTGAAGGTTTTCTGGTATAGCTTGAAGCACCACTAGTTGAGCTTCCTCGTTGTTTACAGGTTTTGGACACGTGTGTGCGTGTGTGCGTGTGTGCGTGTGTGCGTGTGTGCGTGTGTGCGTGTGTGCGTGTGTGCGTGTGCGTGTGTGCGTGTGTGCGTCTGGCGTGTGTAGCGTGTGTGCGTGTGTGCGTGTGTGCGTTGTGCGTGTGTTGCGTGTGTGCGTGTGTGCGTGTGCGTGTGCGTGTGTGCGTGTGTGCGTATGTGTGCATGTGTGCGTTGTGTGTGTGCGTGTGTCTGTGTCGTGTGTGCGTGTGTGCGTGTGTGCGTGTGTGTGTGTGTGCTGTGTGCTGTGTCATGTGCGTGTGTGCTGTGTGCGTGTGTGCTGTGTGTGTGTGCGTTGTGCGTGTGTGCGTGTTGGTGCTGTGCGTGTGTGTCGTGTGTGCGTGTGTCGTGTGTGCGTGTGTCGTGTGTGCGTGTGCGTGTGTGCGTGTGTGTCAGTGTGTACGTGTGTGTGCGTGTGTCGTGTGTCGTGTGTGCGTTGTGCGTGTGTGCGTGTGTGCGTGTGTGCGTGTGTGCGTGTGTGCGTGTGTGCGTGTGTGCGTGTGCGTGTGTGCGTGTGTGCGTGTGTGCGTGTGTGCGTTTGTGCGTGTGTGCGTGTGTGTGTGTGTGCGTGTGTGCGTGTGTGCGTGTGTGCGTGTGTGCGTGTGTGCGTGTGTGCGTGTGTGCGTGTGTGCGTGTGTGCGTGTGTGCGTGTGTGCGTGTGTGCGTGTGTGCGTGTGTGCGCGCACGCGCGTGTGTGAGTGTGTGAGTGTGTGTGTGTGTGTGTGTGTGTGCGTGCGTGCGTGCGTGCGTATGTGCGTGCGTACGCGTATGTGTATGTGTATTCTTGTACCTTGGGCCTAATCAGTGGCCTAAGGTACTAGACGGTACCGGTTGATACTAAACTCAATGTAATTTTTTTGTTCGTGCACTTGAGCGTTTACATTTATTACCACACATTAAGGGATGCCTACAAGTAGAATTAATAAATATAGTACGTAAAAAGACTATTAACCTTGATACTTAAATCACTCAGATTTGCCCATAGCAGATTTCTTAATGCCACAACGTCGTGCTTCGGGACATACTGGTATACATTTTCTTCGACGACTACTACATTTGTTTTTTCGAACCGTTGTCTACAGAAATTCCTCCCCTCTTATAAGGTTTTTGAATCTACATATGGTTTCAAATTTCTCAATTACGTATCTAAAGTTAGCGATAAGTTCTCTGGACCATCTTCTAAATATCTAAAAAAATTTATATTAACATCATGCACCGATTCAACACTGACCAGTTTTAGAGTGTCGATATATTCAATTCAATTTCTACTAAGGACGTCTTTTACATGTTGTTAGCATTTCTTTACTCATTTTCCTCTTCTGTTCCGTTAGTAGTGACTAATAAGAGCTGTAAGATATCCCTATTTGCGGGTTTCCGGAATCTACTTCATACAATTCAAGTTTCATGACGTTGGACAAAGCCTTAGATCAGTGGTTCCGAACCCTCAAATGTCTGTGGACCATGCAGCCTGAAAGTGAATAACCACGGTCCACCCATTACATTGTTACATAATTATATCTTATCAGTTGTAAACAAATTCAAATGTGATTAAATGAAACAATTTTTCAAATAGGCCAGTCAAATCAGAGGGGTCACAAAAGGTGTTGAAAAGCTAATTATTGTTTTGATGGGTTTATTTGACGTCAAATAGAAGTACCCTAAGTTTGTAGGGTCCCTCAACCGTAGAGCACTTACAGGACACGCTATTCAGTACTTATGGAGGTGCTGGTTCCTTTATAGTGGGTATTGGTAGTAGGCCGTACTTTGTTGTTTTCCATCCCCACTGGAGAGGATCTTTGGCATGGCCCAACCACGTATGAACCTGGTGGTATGTCCGGAGGGCATGTTGACGAGCAGCAGCTTGAGTGGGAGAAAGGGATGCCAGCTTCATGTTCGTCTTGGTTACTGCTTTGGCAAATAGGTCGTACCTTATGGCGTCTAATGAGGCGTGTCTTCGAGGGTCACCGTAAATGGCTATAAGGAATTTTTGCCCAGCAGGGTCTATCTCGTCAGCACAAGCATTGCTGTTTTTGAAGATAATCGCAGCGTCTTCCAAATCCTTGTTTTTTTCCAAACTTTTCATAAACTTCATTTTCCCCTGACGCTAAAATGATGACGTGGTATCACACCCACCGAAGGCATGCAGGAACAAGATGTTTGATTTTGAAGTGGCCGAGTACTTGAAGTGTTTGGGAGAGTACAAAGTGTTTTCCTGTGCAGCCTTCCCAGGCTTCAATAATGCAACCTTTGAGGTGGCAGGTGCTAACGCTGTGAGTAGTAATAACAGGTCACTGTCGTCTCCAACAATTATCCTGCAAGGGAGAGGAGGTTTCTAGGAGAGAGATGTGGTTGTGGTTGAACATTAAGTTCAACCAGAGAAGGTTAAGGGATATTAAGGAGTTTAATAGGGTTTTCTGGGTGGTTATGGATTTAGGTATATTGCGAATGCAATATCTAGAGTATTGAGAGCGGGTAGGATTAGAATTGGGGATAGCGGGTGTGGGAATCACGGACGGTATAGGTTGCTGTCGTGTGTAGGTAGCAGGGCAGGTTTGTCTGCAGGTTTAGGTGGTTTGTGTGTAGGTTTTGAAGGTTTCGTGGAGGCGGTGTGACATGCAGAGATGTAGGAATGTGTGGATGAGGTGGAAATAGAGGAGGCGTTTGAATGGGAGCGTGCGCATGAAGATGGTGGAGGCGAGGCGGTGTGTGCGTATGTGAGTGTTGTGTGTGTAGGTGTTAAAATAACACAATAATTAAAGTTAATTTAAAAATATTTTTTATTAAGGGGTACCTACTGTTTTACCCGACGATCCTGTAGTTGGCGGTGGCGGTCTCCTGGATACTTCCGTTTATTTTCGTTCTTCGCTCCTGCTGTATTCCGGCGGCTCCTACTTGCTGCTATGCTGTGGCTCCTCTACTGATGACCGCTTCTTCGTATGCAAGCAGTGACAGCGTATAAACGCTGTTCTTTTTTTGAAATGAAGAGATTTGTAATAAAAATCACAAGAGCTCTTACGCGAGAAGGGGCTTACGTTTGATACCGAGGTTCGGACTGCCCTGCAATCAGACAAATTATTATTGCTGTATCTACAATGTTGCTAATATTCAGTATGAACATATTACGAAAGCGGTTACATAATGGTATCATATACTGTGATAATAAATTGGAAGATAACAATATTTAATAAACCATTGATTTAGTTCTGCCCTATCGAAAGTAATATATTCTCTTGGACATGAACTACGTAAAATAAAACAGTATTGATAATGCATGTGTAAAACTGCACAATAAGCGAAAATAATTGACAAATTTTTGCCCAAGAGAATTTCAATTAGTTTGTGTAATTAGATATTAGTAAAATTGTGGACACAGTTTTATTTATTTATTAAAAGTTATTTAACATACATCCCAAATGTACTAAAGTTGTAGAACTTTGGCAATTTTTTTAACACTCAAATAAAAGCCAGCACTATTCTGTTTCTTTTTTGTTTAATTTTTGACTACAGCTTAATAATTAATAAAATTCGTAGTCTCCTTCGTGGTGGAATAGTTAGAGTGCTTGCTTTCACCCGAGCGGCGCTGGTTCAAACCTGGCCTAGGTAGCCGTTTTTCTAAACCGGAGAACTTTTTACTAAAGGCGAAATTCCTTTAGTAGGGCAAAATTCTAGTGACGGACAGTGCTAATAAGCATTAGCAGTTGATGCACGTAGGGATGTCTGACATTGTCGTCTGTGACCTAAATCTCGGCCTACAAATACAAAAGAAAATAAAAACTTGGCAGGTTTAGAATTTTTTTACAGTTAGCATCTATATGTTTATCAACCTCTATCTGAATGAAAGTTAAAACGTTTATCTGGCATAGATTATTGTTGTTTTTAAAACATTTTAAAACATTATTTCATTTCCACCTTTTTGTCTGAGGGTCGTGAGTTGTTCCAAATCAGATATTTTTTTCATAATGTTAATGTACATAAAGTATTAAAAATGAATGTTATTTATGAGATATTAGCTACAATTCAGAATAAAAATAGCTGATAATTTTTTTGGTAGTATTTTTTGCCGATAAGTACTCTAGTGATCTTGTCCCTATGATCGAACGTGATTGTTCGATGTTTGAAATTTTGGATTGGTGCAATTTGATTCTGGGAAGTAGTCCATTTAAATGATGAGCACATAGTTATTTGTATTGCAAAGGCAGAAAATGGGTGTCTCCGAGTACGAGTGAACTTTGCAGGCCGAGACGAGCCAAATCATTTTATGGTACACAAGATTTTTTGTGACGACGTCAACAATTGTTATTAAAATAAATAATCAACTTGTTGTACTTTTTAAAATTTCTTACCTGCTGAAATTAAGTTGGCAATACTGACAGCTGACAGTAACCAATATAACCTAAAAATACAATTTCGAATTATTCATTACTCGAATTTTGTAGGTACCTTATCAATTTGTTGACCTTGTAATAATTTATAGATGTAATTTGTAGTTTATAAACGGACATAATAACGGATGCGTACACGTACGTACACGGTAACGCGATTAGGCTTTGTGTTACGTCAAATGCCGATTATGTTGAATATTCCATCAGTTCTGTCGCTACAACGAATACCAACTGTAATTTAGTATTATTTTTCGGAAAACGTATGGTTTACGGACGCATTTGCAGACTACATATGCCCTGTTACAGAACGAAGGTACAAACATATTTTTGTTTATCAACACGTAAATGTAAAATATCTGGTGTGAAACAACACACGACCTTACAACCTACAAACCGTAAGTAGAATAGGGGCACCTTACGCCGCCATTTTGTTTTTTGTGACGTCGCCCTTGGGACACCTTTGGTCGCCATTTTTTATATATGCCCACGTGGGAGTCGTATTTTTTTCACCTGAGAATAAAAAGATTTAATCTGATATTAGTTAGGGCCCGTTTTTTTCAAAGGAGATTGCATAATTATTGTTACACTTCTTTTAATCCCATATACAGATTGTGACCTAATTTATTTATACATTGGGGGTTTTATTCTAATAATGGGGAATAATTAATAGATACAAGACATGTAACAATGACAAGCGTTTTCATAATGAAAAGATGTCATTTAATCTGTTTAATTTATTTATTATTATTAAACAGTTATACAAATTCATTTATATGAATTGGAAAGTAGCAATCAGCCGTCGACATAGCGTTAACTAATGTGTTTACAATATTTCAAAATTTTGCTGCTACAAAAATACATTAAGGTCTAAATTATAGGTGAAATAATAATCATTTCTACTCTGATGCAATAGCTTTTTTTGTGTACAGGCATATTCTCTATCTAAGCGCACAGCACCTATACATTAGAAAAATTATGCCTGATTTATTTGTATGTTTAATTACTCACACACACACACACACACACACACACACACACACACACACACAATTTACTTTAAAATAAATAAATGAGCGGCACTTAAGCAAGCAAGTAATTAGACATTATAAATTAGATATACATCAAACTATTATTGTTAATGCACGGTGCGCGTGTTGGTTTTAGTAAACATGTAAAAGAGAACAAATAGAATTATCTTGATGTTAAAAGATAAGCACGATAAAACAGAGTAGAATATACCTGTGATTGGAGATTTTTTTTCACCGAAAATTTTTCTGCAATAGAAGTTGATCATGCACGCCTCTCCCTCTCTTGTTGCGGAACTCTTAATTAAAACAACTAAACTACTAAAAACGCTTCTATTTATCAGAGTTGAATGGTTGAAAAACAATCATTATACAGTAATTTGATTATTTCATCATTTATAACTAAAGATGTAGTGAAAAACTTATTTACAAAATCAAGCAAGACTAGATTAATAAATGCATGGTTTTTAGGATATATGGCTTGAGCGGCAGCAGAGATGGTTCGTCGAGGGGGACTTCGCACTGGAGCGGCACGAGATGAGGGTGCGTCGCGCGACGTACTCTCATCTCGTCTAATATTGTACGTGTATGCATTTCAAATTATTTTAATCATTATTACATACACATTTAAAACATATTAAAATCGTCTTTATATGGCACTTTTTACCGAATATTTATGTTTTAGTCATAATATTTGCTAAATACATATCAAAATTAACAATATATTACCACTTCATTTTCAACTTTCATACTTATAATTCCTTATCCATACTAATTACACGTTGCTTCATTGTGCTCCTAGATATAATGCTGAGCTGAAGTTCGTTTATTTTCCTTAACAGCTCGCCTAGCCTCTTCTTTCTATCGTCTATGCCTAATACCTTTCCTTTACTTCCCTCTTGTATCGTGCGTTCTACTTTCGTCATTTCTGCTAAACTGAATCCCGCGCTCCCAAGCAGGCATTTTACAGGGATCCTTGAAACCGATAACCGTGAAAATTCTTGTGAACTGATTCTATTTTAGATTTTTTTTAAGAATTGTAATATGATCCCGCACGTGCGCATTGACCTAACCTAAAACCGTGTGTTTATTTATTAATCTAACCTAATATTGTAAGTGTATTCGGTCGACCCTAATAATGTAAGAATCGAGCGAGGGACGATAGTGACGAGGAGAGAGAGGCTATATATATATATATATATATATATATATATATATAATCTATTATAGAAAATATTCTCTAATTTAAAAAACACATCACTAGATGACGTCACAAACAATCAAGTCTGTTTTTTTTAAAATAAGTGTAATCTAATTGGCGGGATCATTTGTCACGCGCAAAGAACGTGTACATCATCTAATTCGAATCCAATTAAATTTCATAAAGGTTTCACTTATGCAGGACTGGTATTTTCTCTTTCATATACATTAGATGTACTTGAATAGTGAAAGGTTGTTATTGCGGTTACATAACTGTTGAAATCAGAAAATAAATACTTTATGCTAATGATGATTGGAGGGCTCTAAACGCTTTACATTAGTCATATAGGTAAAATTTTGCGACGCGAGGCTTTCGGCGAAGACTGTTTCGGTGACCCCACTCCAACCCTCCCCGAACATAACCGAGATTGTAAGACAGGTGTAGGACGTCGCAACTTGTGCTCAGGCCTTCGCCCCTTGTCGTGATCGGAATTGTTGTGGCCCCTTGGCGGGAAATTTAAATTTTTATTATAATAAGGGGCCTGATGCTAACTTGTAAGACAGGTGTCTCTGCATGTTATGGCTGGAAATATGAATTTGTATTGTAATAAGGGATATAATGCTAACTTGTAAGACATATATAGGGCTTAGCAACTTACTCTCAGGCTCTCGCCTCCTCGGCCAAAATTTGTTTGTGGCGCCGTCTATGAGGGGAAATTTTAACCTGTATTATAATAAGGGGGGCTATGCTAACTTATAAGACAGACATAGGGCTTCGCAACTTGCTTTCGGGTCTTAGCCCCCTGGTCCCTTGGAGGGAAATGTGAATTTGAATTTGTATTTAAGTGTTTATACACTCTGATTACTTATTGCGAGACATTTGAACTTGTATTCTAATAAGGGGTATAATGCTAACTTATAAGGCAGATGTAGGACTTAGCAACTTACTCTCAGGCCCTCGTCCATCCACCATAAATCTGAATTCGTCTGTGGAGCCATCTATGAGGGGAAATTTGAACTTGTATTATAATAAAAGGGTCAAATTACTGTATAATGCTTGATTTTTAAGGAAAAGGGCCACGTATTTTATTCCCTCCCCAAGCGGAAGGGCGGGCTGCTCGGGCTTTCCAAGCGTCTTCAGCCACAACCATGGATTCCCAGCATACATACATACATTACGTATATATGCATGGTGGGATTAAGGATAGGTGTGGTCAGGATAGGATCGGAAGGAATGGAGTTAGCGTTCTAAGGAAGAAAACACTACCTCAGCATTCGCCTAAGTAGCCGTACATGGTGTGCATATATGCAGTGATCATGCCGCTACATGTGTATGAGAAAAACCCCATGGAAAAACCTCATACAAGGTAGACGGCAACGGGAATCGAACCAATTACCTTCCGAATGCTAAGCAGATCGTGTCACCACTACCCTACCAGCTCGGTTGTTTTCCAACCATTCTACTCTGTTAAATAAAAGCGTTTTTAGTAGTTTAGCTGTTTTAATTAAGAGTTCCGTAACAAGAGAGAGAGGCTTGCATGATCAACTTCTATTGAATAAAAATTTTCGGTGAAAAGAAATCCGCAATCACAGGTATATTCCACTCTGTTTTATCGTGCGTGCGTGCGTTCGTGCGTTCGTGCGTGCGTGCGTGCGTTCGTGGGTGCGTGGGTGCGCGCGCGCGCGCGTGTGTGTGTGTGTGTGTGTGGGTAATTGAACATACAACTAAATTAGGCATAATTTTACGAATGTATGGGTGCTGACCGCTTAGATAGAGAATCTTTTAAACTCAGGTGAAAAAATATACGATCCCCACGTGGGCATATATAAAAAAATGGCGACCAAATGTGCCCTAAGGGTGACGTCACAAAAAACAAAATGGCGGCGTAAGATGCTCCTGTTCTACTAGTGTAAATTAAAAGACATGAAACAATTTTAATTATAATTTTTTTAGGGTAACTATGCAACCTCTTTTTTATACGTTCATAACGGAAACAGGCAACATTGAAAAACAAAAACAATAATCTATGCCAGAATGACGTTTAAAACTTCATGTTATATAGAGATACACATAAATACATGTTAACTTAAAAAAAAAAATCCAAAGCCGCCAGCTTCTTCAAGATATTAATAGAACAGTTTAACCCTAGAAAAATTGTCTAACCACTGTCATTCACATTTAATTAATTTTTTTACCTTGCGTCATACTAAAAACCTTTATAAAGAAAAGTTATGTAAAATTAAATTTTCTTTAAAAAATATGGCTACACTTTTTCTTGTTTAAGGTATTTTTATATCTTTGAAATATGCAGCTGTTTTAGAAATATTTGATAAAAACCAAAAACTGCCCTTCCCAGCTGCTGGATTTCTCCCAAAATCCAATCAGCTCCAAGAGAAAAGAAAACAAGCTTAAATAAAAAATTTTAAGTACGTATTTGGTGTTTTCGTTCTGGAGTTATCGTGGATACTAACGTACGTCCACTCCACATACATCCAGACATCACGATCGATCTTGGCGAAACTTGGCCAAAGTTGTAAAATAAGCTAATAAGTCGATTTAGCGATAGTGCATAATCTTCTATATCTATACCTAGGTTGGAAGTTAAAAATCGGCATTCAATTTTTAGAACAGTATTTATTAAATTAGTACCTATAGTTACGTCATTGTAATGAATCTGTTGCCATGGGATATCTCCAAAGCTCAAATTGAAATCATTGTTTTACATTTTATACGTCTTTTTTCTTTAGTTATAAACTACAATTTTATTTAAATTCCTAAAATAATCGAGAAATTTTTCAACGGAAATGTGGAGGATACCCTCAAAATTCCTTCGTTACGCCACTGTTTAGGTGTATGTTAAATTTTGGATCATAAAACTATTGTAATCATAATGTTTATTTATTAAAAGGAAGTAATAATTTAAAATTTTAGTTATGTAAAAAAAATTTTTAAATTTATGCATTCCTAATGTTCGTGACGAGAAAGTAAAAATTAATCAAAGATTCTGTATTTTGATTGGTTGATCAAATTATACAATGAACGAATATGCACGAAAACTGATCGAATGTCAATTCGACGTCACTTAATTTTACAGCTGTTTTTAGTACGCCATTCTTTAATTTGCAGTTGCTTTTCAAAGAATGAGATTCTAATATAATCGAACGCATCTTCTTGTTTAGGTTTTAAATAGAAAATGAGTGCAGGAATGCCGGAATTGGGTTCAAAAATAAGCTTAATATCGCGAGCCGATATACGTTACGAGGGCCGGTTGTTTACTGTTGATCCAGAAGAATGCACAATAGCATTAGCCTCAGGTAAAATTCCGTTATAATTATTTAATCAAATATTAAATAATTTTTTATATTTGTTTTAGTGCGATCTTTCGGCACGGAAGATAGAGAAACAAAATTCCCTGTACCTGCACAAACTCAAGTTTATGATTACATCTTATTTCGTGGTTCGGATATTAAAGAAATACGAGTTATCGATAATGTACCAACTCTACCGAATGATCCTGCAATTATGCAATTATCCGTACCACCCTCACTTGGACAACAACAATTTCAATCTCAAGGTTATTTGCATCCAGTCTTGGGACCAATGGGCCCTCCGATGGGTCAATTTAATCCAGGTTATGGAAATATGGGTGGTGCGACTGGACTGGCTCCAGGTATGGGTCTTAATCAAGGCCCTCGCAACATTCCCAATAAACAGCCAAGTGAGTTAATAATATCAGGCTCTGTACCTCTCCCAGATTTATCTCCTGCGGTTGAACCACTACGACCTAACGAACATGGTAATCTAAAATTAAAATTTTTTTTGTGCTTGCTGCTTTGCATGAATTTAGATGAATTGAATTTGAAGGTAACATTCTGTATTTTTAAGTTCTTTAATCAGCATGATAAAGTTTCTGATTATAGCAAGAATTTTTCGCATATGTTGTATGAATTGATAAGCCTTTGACATTTCTGATATCAATTTTATGCATTCAATTTTTACATTCATTAGTAATTTTTTAATATCATAACTGACTGCATTATTTGATAAGCCTGGAATTTGTAGTTTGCATGTTTTTTTTGTGCTTTGCATTGCCATAATCAACTTAGATTCTTGCTAGAGGTCTCAGTGTTCTAGCTTCTTTTCTAGATTTAATCGGCGGCAATTCTCGAAGTACTACTCCAGCAAGTCTCGGATCGAGGAAATCACCAACGGCTGATCAAGCTGTTCAAGTTAGTAGTGCGAATAAAAAGGATGATAAGCGTATTTCACGGCCTATTCAACCACCTGGACGTAATTTTCAAAGGGATCGAAGAGATTCAAGAGGAGAACAGGTAATCATATTTTAATTTCTTTTGCTGTTGATTTTAATGAACTGAATTGGCCATTATTAACAATCAAAGCCTACTTTTTTATTTGATATTATTTTGTATTGAATTTTAAGAGAATTAGATCTAAAATTAATTACAGGGATCTCTTACCCTAAAATTAATCTTAATTGTAGTGAGCTGTAAAGAACTTTACACGCACATCATCTATTAAATAACTACTAATATTGCTGCAAATAATGTTAAACAGGTTGTGAATTCTATGGTACAACCAATTTTATAAACTTGGCTCCGTAACGCTACACCACTTTATCATTTGGTGCAATGCTGTAAACCTAGTTTTAGAAAGCGGGTAAACAAGTGAAGTGGATTAGAATGTTCAACTAAGCCAAGCAAAAGTCGCTACATATTTTAGTTTGCCATCTTAAATACCTACGTTGAATTTTAAGGTTATTGCGATTTGCTTTTTTTTTTTAGGTATATTCATAGTTAGAAATATCAAAAAGTTGGAAAAAGTACAAGTTACAAAAATATAACCTATAAAACTGCAACATAACGAAAGTGAGGTTTCCAATGATTGGTACCTACTTGATCTTACTGTTCAAACTACACTTGAATGTTGTAGTATACAACCACAAAACATACGTTCTAACTTTTATTTTATGTAAACACTTTCTACAAAACAGAATTGACAGAAGTGCTAAGAAGCTCATGTAAACCCATTCGTAGTTATTTAGTTTAGCGATTTGTGTATGTACTTTAATAAATGTTAATGGTTGTATACAAGTAAAAATAGCTAATACAAATTTTTAGTGAGTTCTACTAATTAACATGTGTGGGATGTATTCAACGATTACTGATATTTCTACTTAACCTCACTATAATTTCAATTTTATCTTCATTCTAGTAAAATATTTCTTTTCTCTAGTATTCCTATTTTTGCATAGTCTCTGCATGACAATTTAGAGTAAACCACTTACAAGGTTTACTTTTTGTAAATGATTACTAATTATGTTTAAATACCAACTTATAAAATTTAAGTTATTAAGTAGAATATTTTAAAATTATTGCAAATTTGTGAAAACATTGTGATTATTTACAGCTTGAAAGGTTTAAACAGATAAACATGTAACATGTTTTAAATTATTTCAGACGGTAACTCCGGAAGATATCTAATTTTTTTTTTTAATTGTAATTGCGTGTTGGTATTTATTATTAGTCTTATTAAAAATCAAAGCCTGCTATTTATTTGCTTTCATACGTGTTCATGGCTGTCTGAGAGTAAAATAAGTAATAAGATTTTTTACAATATTTATCTAACCGCAATATAATTTTATCGTGGACTAAAAATAAGGATAATTTTTCTTTGAATTAATCGAAGTAGTTCAACAGCATAATGCAATAATTAACAGTATTTTACGTCGTTATGATCATAATAAACGGCTGCATTAATCGTTAGCTACATGACGATTTATAATAATTGCTCAACCACTCACTATTTTTATAAATGCCTTTATAGAACTAATTATAATGTTAGAGTAACAAATTCATTAGATCTGTGGCACAATAGTTTGTTTTAAAATTCACTTTAGTAACTCTCATTTTCATGTTTGGTAGAACTTTCAGATGTTCAAATGATTTTATCGATAATAATTTTAAATTGCTCATTAAGATGAGTTTTTGCTAGAATTTTCATCGTCACTTCAACTAATGAAATTATAATTTTGCAATCACAACTGTACTGTTTTAAGAGGAAATTCTCAAAAATTTTCGTATGACTAATTGTAATAAACTCTAAATTGCCGGGAGGTCAATAAATAAATTGGTAACACTAGATTTATTTTTATTATAAGATTTTCACAGATTTAAACAAATATTTAAACTTTTGTTATCATATATTAATAAACCTTATTCACAATAAATGACACATTCAAAGCGATCTCTTATTTTTAAAATGAAAAATGGCATTATGTAAAATCCAGAGACATGTTATATGTATAGACCAGACTTGAAAGTACTAAAACTGTGGCAATTATCTGACAAAGATAGATGCCATTTACAACCCTCAAAATGCGCATGCCCGTGACGAGCGGTTTTAAATTTAAAAATGTTTTATTTGCTAAGTATGAAAACAAGACTTAAAAACATATCTAACCTCATTTTAACAGTAGCTATACACACCTAATAAAATTTTTGAATTTGATAGAGCTAAATGTTTTTATGTCTTCTATTTTTTCATTTAGGACTTGATAAAGCCAATGAGAGTTGGCGAAAAGTTGTAATAAATGATGTTAAATAGAAGTTTTTTAGAATTAAAAACAAAGTGTGGCATTAAAAAAAACCCTACTGTCCATCCTTTATTATGATAACAATAATATGGTACAATTTTCTCAAATTAAACCTAACTACGTAACATATTTTACACCAAGTCTAAAAATAAAAAATATAAAAAGCAATGATGGATCAAAAATACGTAATTTATTGATTATAAAATAATACTAGTTTATTAAATTTTTGTCGAATTTGTTTCTGTTTGTTAGTGTTTTTTTGTTCCGACAATTGGTGCATCTTAATTTTAATAAATTTGTTAATAATTTTTTTAATTTAAAGTGCTCTATGACCGAATTGCATAATATAGTCTTGCTCTTCCATATCATGAATCATTACTTCCTCATGCATAAAAACTTGGTCAAACGTTCTTAGAAAGATTATTTTACAGATTTGGGTGTAATTATATTTTTGATGCAATACAGTAAATGATTTCTCACATATGATACACAACTTAATAACGTCTTGTGATGCACATTTAAGGTTTCTCCATGTTTTCTGTTTCTGTAACAAACTCAGTGGTTCGTTTGCGATAAGGAAACCTCTGCAATCTTCACAGTCCACTGTTTTTTCTATACTTTTAACAACGTATCCAGCAATATATTTGATAACGTCTTTCGTCACAAAATTTAAAATTGGATTCTCTTTCAGTTTTAATATAAATAGAATGTTTTCCAATTCTTCTTTTGAAAAATCAGTTACATCTTGCTTATGAGAATAATCAGTAAACGACAATATTTTGATATCAAGAAAATCTATGCAATTCCCATACTTAGTTTGTCAGGGTATTTTGAACACCCTGTATACGTAGTGGGTAATTTTGTTTGTAATTCTATGCACTTAGTTAGATTCCGTATATACATTTTTTTTTTTGGTTGTCAAGTTGAGTTTTATGATTAAATTTGTTTAACGTGTGTTGCGACCTTTAGGGATGGTGTGTGTATGGCGAGCTTTAGTTTTTTTTGGTTTGTGAATTATTATTCCGTAATTTAGGTTGTTTTTCCTTATTATAGAAGTTTGATTAACGTTTATTTGTATATAAGTTGTACATAAGGTTTATTTCGTTTGATTTCCGTAAAATTTAATGGAAAGTTTTGTGAAAATGACGTAACTTATAGAAAGAGTGTAGATTTGAATGTATATGATGTCATATTGGCGACATAAAGACGAGTAGTTGTAGTTGTTCAGTTTATTATTAAGTATGTTGGTTTTAAGTCATAGAGGTTGAATGTGGGACTGATTGTATTTAAATAAAAATATAGGGATATTTTTTCGCGTTAAGTCTGCTGGCGTTAAACTTTTGAAAATTACCGAGTCCTTACGGACGAAAACGAAATTTGTGTGTAGGAGTATTAAATCTTCCCCTTCCGTTTTTTTTATTGGTGGAACTAAATTAGATAAGATTTTTTATGAGTAGTGGGATTAAAAATTAAAGATGGATTTTTGGTAATAATTTGCTTGATTCTGAAACTGACTGCGCTCTCGAGTAGTATTACGGTGACGTTTGTTGTTACGCTTTAAGGGTTGGTTTAGAACGTTGATATTTTGGACCTTGCGGTGTTTAACGAACGTACTTTTTGTGTAGTAAGGGTAGTTTAGCTACTTCTGAAGAAGACCTGTATAGGGATTTTATTAAAACTGTTCATCACCAAAGGATTATACCTAGTGCCGATTTCGATTTTACGTAAAGTTACCTAGAGGACATCGTCGTGTTATATTAGTGCTTCTGTGACCTCTTTGGTTTTTCTCGCTTTTGCGGATTCTTTTTTAAAATCAACGTTCTTGCAGTGCCACTTATTTACCGTACAAAGCGTGTTTATGGATAAAGAAACTTTCGCAATATAGTAAAATCATAGTTATTTAAAACAAGTTATTAACCTTTTGGATTGTTAATGTGAATAAAACTATTTAAAAGATTAAAGTCAACAAGAAAATTTGAGTGCACAAATTAATATTTTAAAAGAAGTTTTTTTAATTAATGCAGTAACATTTTAACGAGTTTAAACCAAGGAATCGTTTGTGTATAAAAGAACAATAGTCAACATTTTATTCATCATTTTGTCAGACCAGGGAGATTTCACTTCCGTCATAGCAGTCATTGGTCATCATTTTCTATTGTAACACAGGAGAGGTGTAATTCTAGACTTTAAGGTAACATAATATTTTTTTTATTGAATATTTTAAGATTTTTGTGTGTTTCGAATTATTTTTTTTTGTGTTAACGAAGGTTTGAAAGCGGTGTCGTATTTTTTTTGGTAAATTAAGTTGTTGTTTTAACTTTATTCAGTGTAATTAATTATAGTTTTGACGCTCCGCCTTCACACTTTATTTTAGTATTAAAGGGCAATTGACCCTATAGTAGTGTGGGTAAATAATCCACGATATATATATATATATATATATATATATATATATATATATATATATATATATATATATATATATATATATATATATAGGTTAAACCATTTTGAACGGAGTTAAGCAGCATTCTGATCGAACATTCTGTCGCCTTTTAAGTATTTGTATATTTTTTTTGGTTTATACGCATTATCATATGTTTATCCTTTTTTTTCTTATTATTTTATTATAGCTTTGTTAGGTTTTATAAATGTGTTTTAATTCTGTGAAAACCCTTTTGTGTTGCATAAAAGTTTTTTTGCAAATTGCAAGGTTACCGGAAAATTAATTATAAGCGTAAAATTTTAACGTAACGAAGTGACAGTTTTTTTCTTTTTTTATTATTGAGTAATAGCGTTATTAATATTTAGTGTTTTATTTGATTTTTTTTAGTTGAGTATTAATTCATTTAGAGTGCATTTTATAGCTTATTTTTTTTTAGTTTTGTTTTGATTATTAGTTAATGCCTAATTATTTACACTGAGGTGTATTAACGTAACTTTATTGAGTGTTTGTCGCGCTTTTATTTGACAAGCGTGTAGTGCTTTTGAAGCCCTATTTCAGGTGGTTTGCTGAGTTGCTGTCCAGCACACCTGGGATTGATTGCGGATAGGTAAGCGTATGTTTTTGTATGTTTAGACACGCTATGTACTCGCAATTTTGGCACAACATCCCTTATTTTGACTACCAAACATTCTGGCGCCCTTAACCGAATTGATTTTGTCTTCATCCCCTATTTTGACTTACGTACGATTTACTATTCTGGCTGTGCAAAAATTTTTCAACATCTGACCTACACCCATACGCTGACTAGTCGGGGCAAAAAGGCCAATTTTATCTGTAATCCCGTTCTACCACCCGTTTATACCGTTACAAGTTCCACCAATAGAATGGTGGCATATGAGTCTTTTATACACATATTTGAACTGATAAGCTGATGGATTATTGTTACTCCCAAATCGGCTCCGTACAGCCCCAAAAAATATTTCTAGGTGATCCTGTGATAGTTTATAACTTAATAGACACTTCATTTTCGTTTCACTCATTAACATTTTAAACAAACATAAGAGGTTAGTAAGATCTACAATAAATCCAACGAATCCCAACTTCTTTTGAGTGGTGTACATTGAAATTTGGCTTTCGAAGTTCTTTAGACTTTTTAAATATATTATTACATTATGAACACGTTGCTCAATTTTGTCAAAACTGCTTAAATCCAGCTTTTGTTTATAAACATAGTTAGCTACAAAAGATTTTGAATTTAAAATATCGAAAGCATCATTGATATTTTCACAAAAATCAGAAGTAGCTAAAGAATCCTGAAAATTGTTACATTTAACTACATTTCTTAAATATACAAATGAATGTGCCACGCTCAAACTTAATGTTTGTGCAGCAATTTTTACATTCATGATTTTATCCTCTATGTGCCTTTTGCGTAATTTATTGCCCGTTCTAAATCCTTCTCTTGAAATAGAACTAGTTTCTGAAAATATTCCCAATCAATAATCCCACTAGTGCTTTCAATGTGACAGGCGGCAACTGAATGTCGTATAAGCTTTAGCATATGATATGCATCAAGAAACACTAGTATTTATAAAAAAAATCAGTTTAATAATGCATTTTATGGCGATAATTAACTTACTGTATTAGGTACTCCTGGTATGTTGAGCCATGGTGTAAATTTGCCATCAATATCAAAATTCGCACCAAAGTGTTTACACATGGCTAAATTAACAGCAGCACCATCAAAAGTTATACTATACACCTTCGCACCTTTAATACTGTTTTAATGCAGTTTGCTAATATACTAGCTCGTTCGGTAGCTAAGAGCGAATTTATTAAAAAGTATCCAAGTGGGACTTTCCAGTTATCACCATTTCATCTACAGTTATATTAACAATTACTTCTCCGTTTCTGGCTTTGTTTTCAATAGCCGAAATACTTTCTTTGGTAAAGCCAGGATTACCATTCACAACTTGAAACCACTTGGAAATAGTATCAAAATACATTCTTAAATTGCTTCCGTATGTAATTATATGCTTTTGTAGAATAATATTGTAATGTAATAGCAAACGCTCGTAACTCTGGACCAAATTTGTTTTTTTTGCCTTCAAGTCGCCTTTGTAACATTATTCCTAAATTATCAGATGAATCCTAAAATCAATGTAACTGTGTTTATTCACATATTTTTGCAATTATTTATTAACCTGTAAAATTTGTTCCATTTCTTCTGAAAGAAAATTCTTTGATCTTAAATGGATCAATAAATCTGTTAATGTTTTACTTTAGCCTTCAATCGAGAAACTTTATTTTGTAGTGTACGAATTTGTCTATTTTTTTGTTGTAATTTCAACATTGCTACTTTATAAGTTTTATGAGCTCTTCTTGGTGTTGACAAATCAATGATGCTTGTATATCTTATACATGATGTTGATTTTTCTAGAGTGCGAAGCAAATTGCTGTTATTTGATGTAGACGGTTGTGAAGGTTGAACATTATAATCCAATTCAGCTGTACCTTCTGTTGTTGGTATTTTGGTTTGATGCAGTATACTACAACTAAAATGAATAATAACGATTAACACCTATGTGTTAAAATTGTAACCTTAAATTTAGTTGATCGTCATCTGGGTTCATGGAGACAGGTACCCTTGTCAGAACAGTATTTATTGCTAACCTAGCCCGTTTGACTCCCTTTTGCGAATATGCATTCGCAACACAAACTACTTAAACTGATTATAAAATAAGCTTTAATCTACACCAATAACTAATAATATAAAGATTAATTATATAGATATAAAAAGAACTGTGACATAACCTTTATTATTTATGATCGTAAAATTCAATTTTTTGCGCATGCGTGCTAGAGGCTTCTATTTTGTACCCCGTTACTTCCCTCTTGTCCCTTACATAGGACACAAACGAAACTGTTGTTAATAGATAGAAAAGCCGAGTTTATAACATATAACATGTCTCTGGTAAAATCTTACTTATGGCGCCATCTATTTTTAAAACCGATCACTAATAACTAAATTATTGCATTCTTTACTGTAACGTCCAAATATAGGTTCAGTGGCGTACATTTATTTGTGTTTGAAAACTTGAAATGATTTGTGTAATAATTTTGATAATTTAGTGTGTTTTTTTTTCATCAGACTATTTATTTTTAGTAATTGTTTACGTCCCTTTGTGAAGTATGAAAAAAATTAAAACGGATTGATTTATTGTTATTGTAGTTGTGTGTTTGTTGTTTTTGTATGTAATCAATGCCACTATTCAATTATATTGATTGAGCATTAGCGTTATTATACACATTCCATTACAAAATATGGCAAACAATTTTTTGATTATAGCATTAATAGTGGCCCCAGTTTGTAAAAATTTTTGTGTGCCTCTAATTTTAATAAATCGTAAATTGTAACGAGGTCCAAAAAATTGGGAACTCTGGTTTAACTTTAACATAAGATTTTCGTAGATTTAAATAAGTATAACTAACCTTCTGGTATTATACATTAAAAAAAATCAGGATGATGGACTTCGGCACAACACTTTCTCGTATAAGGAAACTAACTGTTGCCTGTAGCAATTCCTAAATCTGTATAACTTCCTATATAATAGGATGTACTTACCTACAAAATTATTTTTTTCTTATTCACCCTGTATTTTGCAAATCACTATATTTTTACATATTTGTATAGAATGAGAGATTAATTTTAAAATACTTTAGATTTGTTTTTGAAACTTTGATATAAAATATTAAAAAAAAGTAAGACCATAATTTTTTTGTTATTATCGGCAAAACCGGAAGCGCTACAAATAATCCAATATAGCAGTCTAGTAGCCATGTATGTCTACTATATAACACCTTCATTTCAAAATTTTTTGGATAAGATAGAAATCACATAAAGTTCATTATATTTTTTTTATATGTGACTAAAATATGTAAATTTAAACGCTACGCGTTGATAGGTCAGTCACTATAACTTGCAATATAATAAGATATACTTACCTACAAAAATTGATTTTTTCTTATTCACCTTATAATTTGCAAACCACTGTATATTTTTACGTATTTGGATAGCAAGAGAAATTGGCTTTAAAATACTTTAGATTTGTTTTTGAAACTGTGATACAAAATATTAAAAAAACTTAAAAAATATTTTTTTTTTATTTTCGGCAAAACCGAAAGCGCTAAAAATGTTTCAATATAGCAGTTTAGCCGCTATATATGTCTACTATATAATCCCTTAATTCCAAGATTTCATTTTTATCAGAAGCATAGTTATGAGGGATTGAAGTTTTGAAATTTTAACACTTCTGACTCCGGTCCTGTTAGAGAAATCTCATAAACCTCCTTAAATTTTCGTTAATGTGACTATAAAATACGTTGAATTTAAAAAAAATTACCAGAGCCGTTTTTGAGAAAATCAATTTTGAAAAAAAGGGAAATTTAACCTCGTAAATTAAGTGCGACATTTTCTTTTTTTTTTTAAATATTTACAAACCGTTGGAAAGCATGTACTTTTATTTACAAGTTGTGATTTTCAAATTGTAAGTAGCTTGTATGGTTTCGTAGTGACAGCCCAAGCGCCGAAATGTACTAAAATCGCCACAATAGCCGCCATTTTGAATTAAAAATTTTTTAAAAATTTTGTTCGATCGGGGTTTAGAGTTACTAACTTTTTACGAAAGATAGACTTTCTGGCTCTGGTTTTGGAAATGCACCCCCAAACAAACCACCCTCATTTCGCTCCCCATTAATTGATTTATACGAAAAGGCAGTTTTATACATAACTTTCAGATATAAGAACCCATGTCAAATCGATCAAATAGTCTCGGAGCCAGACACAGATACACAGATATACACGAACATGTTTTTCTCGAAATCGATGTTTTTCGACTACGGTAACACTTCAGGTAACAATTTCAAACTTTTTTGTTGATTGCAATATGTACTTTCTCTTAGTATATGTAGTAGATGAGAAAGTAATAAACTGTATTTAAAATAAATACACTTTCAAAGCACCCTCATATTGTTAAAATGGGAAATTGTAAACTCTTTCTTATAAAAGGCGCCATATTCAATTCAATTTCAATTCATTTTATTTTGGTTTATACTAGGAATACATAATGTAAATTCAATTCCAATCGAAATTTATCCTAACGCAGGTCCTTTATGATGAACAACGGGTTCTAATTGAGTCTGTATGTTTATTCTTGTTAATGAATATTAATCAATCTGGTGGTGAATGATCGGACAGCAATGAAATGTCAAAATCACATAATCAAACCATCGAAATAATCAATGAAAAAAACTGGTTAATAAATAAAGTAGATTTAATTATCTACAAAATTAATCAAAATTAATATTAATTAATTATCGACTGGAGTTGTAGAAAATCCTAGTATAAAAATATCAATAATAATTAACAATTACAAATTACAAAAATTATAGCAAATGCTCAACTCAAATAAGTTACTTAATTGCACAATTTGGTCGATTACACAGTTATTAAAACAATTATTAATAAAGTCTTTAACTTCTCGGCTGTTGTGAGCAGGACAACCATCCATTTGAAACCAAATTTCTTCTTCCTCGGGAGCTACTTCTAGAGCCGGTAAAATTTGCACTTGCAGCAAATCCAAAAACCTACCCGTGCTTAGGTTTTCCTTATAAATAAAATGGTCCAATAATATGTTGTCTGAATATTTCTACCCAAACTTGAATTTTTTGACGATATTGAGTTCGGCTTCCAACAACAATTTCAGACTATTTTGTTGACTAAATCCTATAATTTTGCACGTTTGGTTCATTATTTAACGGGCCCATTCCATGTGAAATCAACGCACTCTGAATAAAAATTTTACCTCACCATTTTAGATTTTGCTAAAATTTGGTATACTCATAGTGGGTGCTGAGACTAAGGAAAATATCAAATTAAAATTTTTTTTTATCGCAAACCGTTTCTGAAATATGGCTAGGTAAAATTTTCAACAACTAATCACACAAGTGTGAACAGGCGGTTTTCAAATCGCCCTAGGAGCTGCCCTAATTGAGCTACAGAGCTGTCATTTTGCAGCATTCTTTATGCTCTTTCCAGTGATATATTTTGATTTAATTTTTTTCCAAAAAGTACGTAATTTAATATTTTCAAAATATATCCATAAATACTTACTTAGTACTGTTGTAAACTACATGGCAAAATATAAATATGGGATGATGACTTCATGGTCAAAAAAAAATATTCCTAACTCTTGGTTTTCACTAATAGCCCCGTTTTGACCAAACCTACTTTTAACAAATAGGAATTTAATTAAAATATACAGAAAGCTAACAAAAGAATATCAGAAATTTCAAAATATCATCTTAATACAAACCAATCATTATATTTTATAATTAAATTTAGTTGATTGCTTACTTTAATTTTATAATTTTAAACTGATTGCCTATTAATAAAAAAACGTATTGAATGCGGCACCTATAACTACAAATTTAGATAATATATGAAAAGGTGTAAGTATTGATGTAATAGTTCTGGTCTACACAGATTAATCAAAATGTACATTACATTTCCACAGCTACTGGAGCCAGTGTATGTAAGTGTGATCCTGTTGTAAGCCTCTTTTGTTTACTCTGATTAATTTTACTTTAATCTGCTGCAGACTAGCTCAATCGGTTCTTACGTCTGTAAGTAAGAAGGGGAGCGATTCGTTATATTGGGGTTGACTGCTGTATTAGGGTAGCTGACACTGAACCATAGACTTGTAAGGGTTATATATATATATATATATATATATATATATATATATATATATATATATACAGTGAGCGGCTAAATTATGGAATAAATTCAATAATTCTTAAATCGGCAAAATCCCGATACCCGTTGATTTTTATTTTAGACGCGCGATTGTTCAGGTTATTAATTTATTTTTGAGGTTATCTATGTAAGCGTGATGACGTCATTGATGATTTTATTTAATGGAAAGGGGAGGTGTTGCAATAGAACTTTTGAGAGCTTTTAATTATCTAATCAGTCGTAGCAATAGTTTCGAGTATTTGCGTTACATATACAGGGTGATTCAAGATTATTGTTGTTCTATAAAAATACAAGCGAACTAAAAAAGACAACTATTCCAAATTTGGTATGTAGACATAATAGGTCATGATCTATCTTTTAAAACTATTTTCAAAAGTGCAACGTTGCCACTTCTACCAGAAATTCAAGGTAACTTTGAAAATCCAAATTGAATACCCTGTATGTTATTGCATTTTCAGATTCTGCATAAAATTCTAAGCAACTTTTGTTAATATTTCCCTATACCCGTCTCTAAGCGCTGCACCCAGATTGTTCTGAATATATATATATATATATATATATATATATATATATACACAGGGTGAGTCAGTTTTTTGTAGAAAAACTTTAACAGGAGATAGAACACATGTTTCTAAGAAGAAAAGTTCCTATAAACATATGTCGTAGAAGGCTTCGTTTCCGAGATACAGGGTGTTTAATATAATTTTTTTTTCTCAAATTTTCATTTAACTCAAACGAATGCTTAGATTTTTTTCATGTTGGGGGGCATAATGTCTATTAATTAAGGGGCATAAAACAAGCGATAAGAATGTTCACAAACTTGCACAGTGGCGGAGTGGAGGGGGTGCTCAACCCCTTTCATAAACAGAACTTCTACGCCAATGACTATTTTAAAAAAAAACCTGTTATTTTCATTATCTACATACAGTTTAACAAAAATAATGTACCTTTTTCTGTTTCGAAATTCCTGTGCGTTTCCGAGTTATTTTGATTTTTAGTGTTTGATGTGGTACTAAGTTAAGTAATGTGCTTTATGTGAATATTTGAATATAAAGTTTTTAATAAAAAAGATATAATAAAACATTTAGAGCCATTTTAGTACCTAACGATCGTTTCTTTAAAATTTCAAATACATTTTCATTTATAAATAGGTAGGTTGTCGGTTTTTTTAGTATCCTTTGTTATTATCCTCGTATAAAAAGAAATGCATAATTATTATTGTTATGCGGTCAATACTTTCTGTATAATTATGTATGTATCAATTTCGCCATAAACATGTATGTACTTTTTAAGTGAGATTCTAATAAGTTATAGGCCGCTGCTCACTTGCTCTCATTAAAGAGCCGCCACTGTATCAAGCCATACTCAAATACAAGACTTTTGTAAATTGAAATCTGTTTAGTACACTAATTTTAACAATCCTTATTTATTATTGTAACAATATTTAATTAATAATTGTGAAATTAATAAGAATTCTTAGCAATAACGATTTATAAATAAATAACAATAACACTAGTATAATACAATTAGACACTTTGTTCAAAATGTAAACCGTTCTTTTCAATACACATTTAACAGCGACGTACAATAGAACGTCTTAAGTTAACTAAATGATGCACCCTTATTTCATTGCAACAAAATATGATACTCCTTGGAAAACAAGTACGTATTAAATTTTATATTTTGAAACAACAGTTTGACTTTTTTACAAACACTTGCTTCATCTTGAATAATTTCACTGTTATTAATTATTGTTTTTAAGTTCAAAAAGTTATTTCATTTAATTTGCCAGCTTTTAATTAGTGTAACATGCCGTTTACATTTACAAATAGCGAACAAGCCGACATTCGTTTTATTTATGGGTTCGCAAATGGGAATTCAAGGTACGCATCTAGGGAGTATCGGAGAAGATTTCCAAATAGACGACAACCTCATCATTCCGTTTTTGTGAGTATCTATCGTCGATTTGTTAACTAGGGTTTGATTAATGTACATGGGGGCCGACAGAACAACCGTGGACGAGATAGAATTGGAGAGGGTATATTGCGTGAATTTAATAGGAACCCCACGACAAGTACTCGACGTACTGCTGTTGATCTTGGTATTTCCCAAAGTAAAGTTTCCCGGGTTTTAAAACGACATTACAGACGCCCATATCACTTTCAACCTGTTCATGGTTTATGTCCAGGTGACGCCGAACGAAGACTTAATTATTGTAGGTGGGTTCTTAACTCCATTCAAAATAATAGAGATTTCTTAACCAACATACTATGGGCTGATGAATCCTGTTTTACTCGTCGTAGTATTGTAAACTTTCACAATCTGCATATATGGGCACATGAAAACCCACATCCCATTCGACCAAGAAGTTTTCAACATGAATTTAGTACAAATGTCTGGATTGGAATTTACGGCAACCACGTGTTTGGACCTTATTTCTTGCCACAACGTGTAAATTCAGAAAATTTCCTACAATTTTTAGAAGAAGAACATGTTAATATGTGGGAAGGCTTTCCTTTGAATTTAAGAGGACATTCTTGGTTTCAGCTTGATGGATGTCCGGCCCATTATGGCAGAAATGTAAGAAATTGGCTAAACAATACCTACCCGGGGAGGTGGATAGGTCGTGGAAGTCCAGTGGCGTGGCCTCCTAGATCTCACGATTTAACGCCACTTGACTTTTTTGTATGGGAATTCATGAAGGAAAAAGTGTATTCAACTCTGGTTAATACACTTGAAGAACTTCACAATCGCATCAGAGATGCTTGCAATGAAATAAGGGTGCATCATTTAATTAACTTAAGACGTTCTATTGTACGTCGCTGTGAAATGTGTATTGAAAAGAACGGTTTACATTTTGAACAAAGTGTCTAATTTTATTATACTAGTGTTATTGTTATTTATTTATAAATCGTTATTGCTAATAATTCTTATTAATTTCACAATTATTAATTAAGTATTGTTACAATAATAAATAAGGATTGTTAAAATTAGTGTATTAAACAGATTTCAATTTACAAAAGTCTTGTATTTGAGTATGGCTTGATACAGTGGCGGCTCTTTAATGAGAGCAAGTGAGCAGCGGTCTATAACTTATTAGAATCTCACTTAAAAACTACATACATGTTTATGTCGAAATTGATACATACATAATTATACAGAAAGTATTGACCGCATAACAATAATAATTATGCATTTCTTTTTATACGAGGATAATAACAATGGATACTAAAAAAAACCGATAACCTACCTATTTATAAATGAAAATGTATTTGAAATTTTAAAGAAACGATCGTTAGGTACTAAAATGGCTCTAAATGTTTTATTATATCTTTTTTATTAAAAACTTTATATTCAATTATTCACATAAAGCACATTACTTAACTTAGTACCACATCAAACCCTAAAAATCAAAATAACTCGGAAACGCACAGGAATTTCGAAACAGAAGAAGGTACATTATTTTTGTTAAACTGTGTGTAGATAATGAAAATAACAGTTTTTTTAAAAAATAGTCATTGGCGTAGAAGTTCAGTTTATGAAAGGGGTTGAGCACCCCCTCCACTCCGCCACTGTGAAAGTTTGTGAACATTCTTATCGCTTGTTTTATGCCCCTTAACTAATAGACATTATCTCCCCAACATGAAAAAATCTAAGCATTCGTTTATGAGTTATAATGAAAATTTGAGAAAAAAAAATTATATTCAACACCCTGTATCTTGGAAACGAAGCCTTCTACGACATATTTTACGACAACTTTTCTTTTTAGAAACATGTGTTCTATCTCCTGTTAAAGTTTGTCTACAAAAAACTGACTCACCCTGTATATATATATATATATATATATATATATATATATATATATATATATATATATATATATATATATATATATATATATATATATATATAAGAACTATCCTGCTTATGCAAAAGGTCTACCTAAAATCCTTTCCAAAATTGAAAACAGTCACTTCAGATAATAGTTTGCAAACACTTTTAGGCAATCCAAAAGATAAAGTGGATAAGCAGGATAGGTTGGGAATTTATAAGATTAATTGTAAAAATTGTGAACAAATATATGTGGGGCAAACTAAAAGACCTATCAAAATACGCTTTAATGAACATTTAGCTCATATAAAATACAAACGTTGGGACAAGTCAGTCTACCGTAGTCCTACATATGTTTGATAAAAATCATGTAGTAGATGAGGCATCATTAATCAAACATGTTAGTAATAAGCACGAACTTGATTGTTATGAAAGTTTAGAGATCTTTAAAAACAAACAAATTGTAATGAATAATGATAATCAAGGACCTTTAGGCTACTCTGAACTTATTAAACTTTCATAACTTTCACTTTCACCAGATTAGCAACGAAGCGTTACTCGCTGATGGTATATATATATATATATATATATATATATATATATATATATATATATATATATATATATATATATATATATATTATATATAGTTAGAAATTTTCTTTAGTCCGCCCTAGTCGACCGCTGATGGTGATAGCGTAGCTATCGAAACGCGTTCGGTGTTTTTTGATTTTGTGTGGTACGTGATGTATTTTGTTTGTTACATTAACTTAAATTGAAAAATTTTCAATCGTGAAGATATTCCTCATTTAATTCTTTAAATTCTACTTTTTTAAAACTACCTCATGGAAAACAGAAACAATTTTGGGGCCACTGTAAACATGGGAGTGTTTTTGACCTCTTGAACTATTTGTATTATTTATCTTTTCCAATCTTCAAAATGTCTTTACGTGTGCCGAAAAAAAATTTGTTTGGCCTTTTGAGGTTTATATAACCATCACTCACAGTGGTGTAATTTATAAAACATGAAAGATATAGTTGGTTGTATCCTGTTTAGGGCGCCTTAAGCCCTTTCGTTTCTTTAAGGTGTTGAAAAATATTTCAAGATTGTTTCGTAAGGTTTGGTTTTTACAGTGTGTTAAAATTTTTTAATGTTTCAGCATACAGCTCCCGATGCATCTAGACCACAAAATAGACCTCAACAACAAAATCGAAACAATCACCAAATTCATGGATACCATCAAAACTATCATATGAATCAGGGACTGAGACAAAGTGGTGGATGGGGTCAATACACACGTGGACAACCTAGGAATAAAAATATGCGTGCACGAGGTTCTTCCACAGGTAGTGGTGGGGGAAGTACATCTAATAATTACAGACAAAACCAGCAGTCGACACAGTCCAGTAGTAATAAACCGAAGAACACATTAAAATTCGATAATGATTATGACTTCGAACAAGCTAATACTCAATTTGAAGAGTTAAGAAGTCAATTGGAAAAAGTTAAAATCAAGGACAATAAACCTGAAGTAAATGGTGATAATGAGAAGAAAGATGATTCAGGTAACGAAACTGGTGCTGGTGAAGGTGAACAAGAGGAGGAAGATCCTATTTATTATGATAAAAATAAGTCGTTTTTTGACAATATATCATGTGAGGCTGTGGAACGCTCAAAAGGTCGATCACAACGTACAGATTGGCGTGCAGAGCGAAAATTGAATTCAGAAACATTTGGAGTATCATCTACCAGACGTAGCGGGTATATAAATTAGGGAAGGTTCAAAATATAATTACTGTAAAAAAAACTTTTTAGTTACCGTGGACGAGGCGGATATTACAACAGAGGTGGGTTCAGATCAGTTTATCGAGGTGGATACAGACCGCAAGGTAATCAAGGTAATCGTAGAATGTATCCAGATGTTCGACCTGTTCCATCCCAACATCAACAGTCAACACAGGGTAGCAGTACAAACAGTAACAGTCAAACACCTGTGACCTCTGTACCTGCATCCGGTTTGTATTCTACTTCTTGATTGCATTTGAATTATCATATTTGTTGTAGGTAACTAGACTGGTCTGACTAGGTGTGTTTACGTGCTGACACAGGATCAGAGAAGACCATTCTAATTTACTTAGCGATAGAATAATGCGATTAATTTGGAAAAAGATTGTGATTTTGCATGTAAAGACTGTTTTGTTAATAACAATTAAATTACGCACAGTTAAGATGATGTAATGTAAATCGTGCGTAAATTCTATATTCAATACTTCACATATTTTTTAATTTTTATATGAATGCTTTTGAGTTTTCCTGTTGTCAGTATTATCTGTGACGTTAATTTTTGAAAAATACGAGAAAATATTTAGTTTTATGTAAATCGGGCAGAATTTGTGAATTTAGAACTGCCAATAGGATAAGTTTTTATTTTGATTTTTATACTATTAAAAAAGAAAAAATATTTAAACAAATTACTCCGTATTAGCTTTAATTTTATGCCTTTTTTTTTTTTCAGTATGGTTAGAACATTAATTATACTTATATGTGAATTATGTTTTGTAATTTCATTTTTAATTGTAAGGGAAAGTAGTTCTAATCATGAGGTGTTTGTCAAAGTAAAAATTGTCACAGTGGCAATTTTTAATATTTTTCAATAGTATATATTGTAATAATCATTGTTTGATTTTTAATTAAATAAACTATAAATTTAAGTTTAATTATTTCTGCAATTTACGCAAATTAAGAGAACAACTTCAATATAATTTCTTAATTATATGCGATGTACCACTGTAATCCGAAAATCTCCGTGCTTCTTATGGCAATGAGATAAAATTGGTGAAAACTGAAGCTAATTATACGTTTATCAAAAATGCAAATAATCGTTTTAATGCAATATGGTTGATAATAAATTCTCAAAGAAATTAGGTTATCGAACCCCATAATTCAAATACGTAGCTTTTGAGTATTTAATGGTGTATATTTTTATATTCATACAAATCGATACGGTTTGACAATTTCAGTTGACGTTCTCAGTAGTTGTAATATCTTTAAGAATTATTTAAGATGTTGAAACAAACTTATGAAGTATGAAAAAGGTGCAGACACAAACATCAGCCTACTATTAATGTAAGTTTGATAAACATACAGGGTTAGTTAAAAGTATGGAGATGGCGATTTATTGTCTTTAATATTCATTTTAGGAAATTATGTTCAATACAAAAGTTTGTTATGAAATTATTATCTACATTTGAGAATACTTGAATTATTTTTTTTTTAAATTTTTTTAAATTTAACGTCATCGCTATTTTTTGAAATGACAACCTATATTTCTGATTATTGATTTCGATAGTACATTCTATTCTCTTTTCAACGGTATACAATTTTCAATATGTTACATTTGAAAAAAATTGAGAAAAAGTGCCTTAATGTTCAAATATTAAAGATCCATTAAATTAGCAGAATTAATTAACACTGTAACTAGACTCATTTATTTGCAATAAACTTATCAGTCACAATCTTATCATTAAAAACAAATTAATAACTAACTAAATTAAACTAAGTGTTCAAATTGTTCTCCATTTCTAATTTGACAATGACTCAATCGATTTACAAAACCCTGAATAGAATTTTGTAAAAATTCTGAATTTCTTCTATCGTTCTGGTAATTCGGATTTTAAATCTTCGACATCGTTGGGCTTATCTTTGTAAACCCTGTTTTTTACGTATCCCCAAAGAAAAAAAATCTAAAGGGTTTAAATCAGGCGAACGAGCTGGCCATTCAATACTTCCTCGTCTCCCAATCTATCTGTTTGGAAAGACGTTATCCAAATATTTACACCATAGTGTGGTGGGGTGCCATCTTGCTGAAACCAGATACTGTTATTGGGAAGGTGTTCATTGTTTTCATCTGGATACAGCATAGCACCAGCAGGTATAATTTCATTTTGCAATAACTGCAAATACAGAGCCGAAGTTAAATTGCCATTGATGAAAAAGGGACCAATAATATGACCCCCTAGAATGCCAACCCAAACATTAACCTTTTGGGGGTACTGCGTATGGTGCTCCATAAACAAAAAAGGATTTTCCGATGACCAATATCTGCAATTATGCCTGTTTACTTCACCGGTAAGACAAAAGGTAGCTTCGTCAGAGAAAAGAATATTGTTGACGAAATTTGCATTATTATTGCAAATATTTGACATTTCTTCACAAAATTGTAGTCTCCTATCAAAATCATCTTCCGTCAACTCGTGTCGAAGTTGTACCTTATAAGGTTTATACTTTTCACTTTTTAAAATTGAAACGACCGATGACTGTTAAATATTGTGATTGGCCGCTAACTGATTGGTTGATAAATGGGAATCTTCAGATACAGCCAATAGAACATTCAGTTTTTTAGCATCGCTGTTCTAGGTCTACCACTCCTTGGCAAATCTTTAACACTACCGGTTTGTTCAAAGCGTTTTAAGGTTTTACCAACAACGGATTTTGAAATTGGATTTCTGTTTGGATGCGCGTCATTAAATAAATTACAAGCGTCTTGTAAACTTCTGCGTCTATTTCCATAACCCAGCATTGTAGAGCAATTGTAGAGTGAGCTTAAACCGCAAATAGCGCCCCTTTATCTTGAATTCAACAGGTAAACATTTTTGCAATGACAATCAATTATAGAAAACTAATAAAATAACAATTTTAACTGGATCGAATCAGCATTCCAAAGCAAAAAAAAAGCAAATAAATAAACAAATAAACAATAACTATCTATAAGTTTTAATCGAAATTCCGAAAGAAATACGGTTTGTTTTCGCTAATAAATAAAACGGATGTTAGTAGTTAAATGAAAGAAAGGTCAAGTCGTTAGGGAAAACTCAGTTTCTGTAAAATTTGGAATCCGACAGTAAATGAAAATAAGTCAATAAATAAAGCAATTCAGTTTTAATAGCAAATTAAACATACTAAATTGAATGATCATCATAGTTTTAATTTAAATAGTTAGTATCCCTCACTTCTTTGCAATATTCATTTAAATATGAAATGTAGTTATTTAAGAAAAATTTAGTTTTACTAAAAGTCCACGTTATCGATTGAAGTACAATACCGCCCTTTATTGTCAAATAATAAAACAAGAAACCAGGTAAAGGTAAAGGGAAAGTAGGTAGGCGCGTCACCAGCAATTGTAGATTGAAAATTTAATAATAAAATTTAAAATAGTAAATAGCGTATTATATGAATCGAGTAAACGGAATAGAGTTGCATAGTTTCAAGTTAAATAATTAACATACTTCACTTCCTTTGCAATATTCGTTTAATAAATAAGAAATTTAAAGAAGTTACTCTAAAAGTTTACTTTTTTTCGACTGAATTCAAATACCTCCAAGTTACTTGCAAAACAATAAAACAAGAAAGCAGGTAAATTGTAATTTTTTTTTGTAATAAAAATTTAAACATAAAAGATTATTGTACTTTTAGTTAAAGTTAAATAAGTAGCTTTATTTCGGTGCTTTCAGTTAAATACATGTTAATAAATGTTAAATGACAACTTCTAAATCAATCAAATAAGGGTAAGCGTTTGAACAGGTTTTTATACCCAGCGGTTTGAATTAATAATAAACGAAGATAATGATAATCTAACCAGTAAAAGGCTCTTTAGTTGAAATAGGCGCGAAATAACATTTAGGATCGCTACAGTATGTACGAAAAATAAGGCTCTATTAAACCCATGTGATTGTTAATACTGTAACTTAAAAAAAGTATAAAGCAAACGTAAACCTTTTGTCTAAGGAGTGGACCCGAACAGGTATACATTGTTGCAGTAACGATGAATTCATAGAGAACTAATAAATATTTATTTAAGTAACACGGCTCGCGACAATAAAACTGATTTGATAAATAAATATTAAATGACAGCGAAATAACTATAACTCGAAAAGCTACAAAAAATAAATAAGTAAATAAAAATAAAAAAAAAAATAAATATGTAAATAAATAATAATTGAATCATTTGGTCGCTAATAAATACCAGCAAGTCCGGTGAGGGGCGCGGAACCAGGAATCGCGTATAGAGCAGTACGGTTGAAACGCGTGATGTGATCGAAGGGCAGGTAAGAAAGAAACAAAAAAAAAGTACATGTATATGTACATCTTGAGATTCATACAGTAAGTATACGATCTATTATTTATATCTAGCTTGTATGTCGTGACAGTAGACATAACTGTCCGGTAGTAGGACGATACCGTTAGTAGGGAATGCTACATCGTCCGGGGCACGATTTGGCCAGTAACCGGTCTGCTCGCTATGATATTACTCAAGAAAACAATACAATTGCCTCGGATCGACCTGGCTACAAGGGGCGGTCAAGGTCGAAACAGACAGGCCCCGTTGCTGACGACTGTGCAAGGAATGAATGGCGAGTCGGTACGTGGAATGTTAGAGGTATGCATGGTAAAGAATTTGAAATTGCGAATGTAATGTACGAAAGACACCTTGATATTCTGTGTGTATCGGAGACAAAGCGCAAAGGAAAGGATGCTGTGGAGATGGAGGATGGCAGCCTGGCACTATGGTCAGGAGTTGAGACGGAGGTGCATGGTGCAAAAGGAGTTGGGGTGATCATAAGTGAAAGAGCGAAAAGATGTGTTAAACAGTACGAATTAGTATCTCCCCGGGTAATATGGGTTAGAATGAAAGTGGAGTTTCGAAGAATTTTTTATTGCATGCTATGCACCGGTGAATGGAGAAAGAGACCAGGAGCGTGAGAACTTCTGGAATGAAGTAGAGAACGTGCTGAACGTATGTAAGCCAAACGAAAGAGTGATTATATTGGGGATATGAACGGATGGGTGGGTGTAGAGAGAACATAGTGAACGCGTTCTAGGAAAGTTCGGAGACCAAAGAACCAATGAGAACGGTGAACACTTGCTGAACATCTGTGTGGAGAGAAGCCTGTTTGTATCCAATACGTGGTTCAAACATAAAATGTGCATATGTATACATGGCAAAGAGGTGAATCTAAAAGTATGATAGACTTGATAGTGTATGATGAACGGCTTAGAAACCTGGTGAAAGACACAAAAGTAATGCGCGGAGCGGAGTGTGGATCGGACCACTTTTGGTGGTATCGAGAGTGTGTTTAGGGCAAAAGTGGGTCTGGAGAAGGAAAGCAAACGTAGTGCGAACGTCCAGAATTAGGGTTGACAAACTAGTGGATAATGGTGCGAGAATGAAATACGTAGATGCTGTGAATAAAGAGTTGAATGTGAATGAAACAGTGTGGAACGAACAAATAAAAGACACTGACGTTGAAAGTGCATGGATAAGCTTGAAAACTCTGTTGTCAATTGTGCCGTGCGAATATGTGGAAGAGTCATTGTAGGTACACAGAAAAAATGTGCTTGGTGGAATGAGTCGGTAAAAAGCAGTAAGTAAGAAAAAGATGCGTACATGGCAATGATTGCTGCAAAAATGAGACTGAGAAGAAACGATTGTATGAGGTGTACAGATTAAGAAACAAAGAAGCGAAGGAGGCAGTGAGAATAAGTAAAGAGGAAGTGATGGCTGTAGAAGGAGAGAAAATGCAGAATGATTTTGAGGAAACAAAAACTCTTCTGGAAATGGGTCAAAAATACAAAACGTGGCCCAAAACAGAACGCTGCAGGAGTGATGAATGATAGAAACGAAATAGTATGGGACGATTGTGAAGTGAGGAAATGCTGGCAAGAATATTTCGGAAACCTGTACAGTAGTGAGGAAAGTAAGACTGAAGGGTTAAATGAGGAGAATATAGAAGAAATGATGAATGAAACTGAGAAGGATATTGGAATAAATGAGGTAGAAAACGGTAGGAAGGTTGAAAAACGGCAAGGAGCAGGCGTAGATGAAATCACTGGTGAAATGCTCAAGTATGGTGGTGCAAAGCTTATACGAAGATTGCGTGAATTATTCAATGTATGCCTTATGTGTGGTAAAGTGCCGAGTGATTGGAAGAGCGCGATCATTGTACCATTGTATAAAGGTAAGGGGAACAAGAGTGATTGTAAGAACTACAGAGGAATAAGCTTGCTCAGCGTACCTGGTAAAGTTTTTGGAAGAATACTGATTGATAGAGTACGAGAAACTACACAATCTAAGATGTGGGATGTGCAAGGTGGCTTCATGCCAGGGAGAGGATGTGTCGATCAGATGGTTGGTCTCCAGCAGGTGATCGAAAAGTGTTTAAAGGTAAAAAGGAAGTTGTACTGTGCGTTTGTAGATCTGGAGAAAGCATATGACAGAGTTAATAGAGAGAAATATTAAATGAATATGGCGTAAATAAAGGTCTAATAAATGGAATAAGGGCAGTATACAACGGTAGTCGGGCATGTGTTAGGGTGAGAGGAGGTGTGAGTGAATACTTTAATATTGAGCAAGGAGTGCGACAAGGCTGTGTGATGTCACCGTGGTTGTTCAATATATACATGGATAAATGTCTTAGACAAGCATGTAACGATACAAATGGTGTAATGGTTGGTGACGTAAATGTACGACTCCTGGTATATGCAGATGACACAGTCTTATTAAGTGACAGTGCGGATGAGCTGCAAACCGCTCTGAGGAAGTTTGATACAGTCTGTGAGAGCATGGACCTAAAGGTAAACGTGAACAAAACTAAGATTGTGGTGTTCAATCGGGAAGGTGGAAAGGAGAGTAGAGTATTTACTCTGCAAGATGAAATAGTGGAGCAAGTGGACGAGCTGGTATATCTCGGTAGAATGTTTACTGCAGATGGTACAATTGAGAGCGAGATTGGACGAAGGGTCAATGCTGGAAGGAAAGTGATTGGAAGTATGTGGACGATAATGAGAAATGAAAGCATGAGTCTAGCTGCGAAACGAGCAATCTATAATGGCGTATTCGTCCCGTCAGTACTGTATGGAAGTGAGACATGGGTATGTCAAAAAAAGCACGAAAGAAAAATAAATGCCGTGGGTATGAGATTTCTGAGAAGCGCATGTGGTAAAACGAGACGGGACAAGATAAAAAATGAATGCATAATGAAGGAGTGTGGTGAGGAAAAGACTATGATGGATAGATATAAAATATGTACATTACGTTGGTTTGGTCACATTGAGAGAATGAACAACGCAAGATTAACGAAACAAATATATGTGGGTGAGGTTAGGGGAAAGGCCGGGTAAAACTTGGCTGAATGTAGAAGAATCTATGATAAAGGAAAGAAAGATAAGGAGTTTTAAAAACAAAAGGGCATGTCAGAGACTATGTATGAATCTTGCGGAAGCTAGGGATGTATGTGGAGATAGGAAAGCATGGAGAAAGATTGTGAATGAAAAATAAATAAGAGGCAGGGATTGTTTTGCCTACCCCGCAAGGGAATGGCGTGACGGTTAAGTAAGTAAGTAAGTAAGCATCATAAGTATTTCAATTCTTTCACGTTCACTTAAACTCGCCATTGCTAATATTAACAGCAACAAATTGCACAATTGAAATATGTCAACTATTTGACATAAACAATAACCACTGATAAAGTTACCTCGCTCGAGTTTGTTTATCGCCTCGCTTTTGTCTATCTAGATTAATTCTGCTAATTTAATGGATCTTTAATATTTGAACATTAAGGCACTTTTTCTCATTTTTTTTTCAAATGTAACATATTGAAAATTGTGTACTGTTAAAAAGAGAATAGAATGTACTATCGAAATCAATAATCAGAAATACAGGTTGTCATTTCAAAAAAATATCGATGACGTCGTAACTTAAAAACAATTGAAGAAAAAAATAATTCAAGTATTCTCAAATGTAGATAATAATTTCATAACAAACTTTTGTATTGAACATAATTTCTTAAAATGAATATTAACGACAATAAATCGCCGTCTCCATACTTTTAACTAACCCTGTATAAAGTCAACTATGGAATCTAATTTTACTAATAGCAAAGTACAGGTCATAGGTTCAAATGCTACTCGAGGTAAACTTTTTATTTATGTATTTAATAAAATTAATAATAATTTTTAGTAAAGAATAATTTACCCGCAAACCAGTTCAATGCTTATTTTGCTAAGATTACATCTGAAATTTTGACTAATCTGCAGAGTGCTGATATCGATCCTTTAGTCAAGAGTAACACGTTGATTGCCAACCACAGGATAGTTGGCTTGCAGATTGTTTAGTTGCCACATTTATCAGTGTAAGTATAAATAGATAATAACGTGGAGAGAAGCCTGTTTGTATCTAATACGTGGTTTAACTGCAACCATCCCTTTGCACGTGCGGGTGTCGACCGATTAATAATCTTTTCAAATGCGTTTTAATAGTTCTAGTCGAGTTCAAGCTTAGTCTTGTTTTAACCTCCGCTTAGATAAAAGGTTGAGATTAGTGTATTCGTTATCACGCGGAGTTTCAAGCATTTTTGGTATTTTTACATCAGTTTACTCAAAAGGTAAGTTACCTAGTCGTTATTGTTTAATTGTTGATTATTAATTCTTATTTTTATAGGAACTTTATTTTTTAATTAGAGAAATGATATTTCTATAAAGCAATCTTAGAAAACACAAATTTTTTTTAGTAATTATTGTCTAGTTGTTATTGTTCAGTTAGTGTTAATGAATTCATATTTTAAAATTTAATTAGATAATTGAAAAAATCTCAAGTTTTTTAAATCAATAAAGTTTATTTTTGTATGATTCTGTTTATTTTATGTCAAAAAAATCTTAGAAAATAGATTTTTCTAGTAATTCTCTTGTAGATGAGTACACACAAAAAGAGGTGTTTGGATTTTGAAGACATCACCTAAACCTGGTTCATCATCTTCTGTCACCGGTCCATCATCGTATGTGAGAACATCAAAGAATGCAAAACTTACGGATGAGAAGAGTTCAACAAAACACAAATTTCTTCTTCTGGAGAAGACGATGAAGACTACTCATTTAGCCGTTTTATTGTTACTCCTGAAGTCTCTGCTGCTGGATCCCCAGCCAAAGGAGATCTTTTTCTCCAACATCTGCAGCGTCACCTGTGCTTTCTAATCTCTCCGATTCTCCATATACCTCAGTTCATCCGCAACCATCATGGAGTTCCATCCTCCAAATATTCCACATATACCATTTACAGGAAACCCAGGACCATTGGACGTCCCTGCCCAAAACGAACCGATTGATTTTTTATTTCACATTTTTAACGATGAAATGTTTGATTTAATAATTAGAGAAACCAACGATCAGGGTAGGATATTGATGAGCCAAAGCACATATTCAGGGATGGAAACCTGTCTCAAGAGAAGATATGGAACTTTTTGGTGTTAGTTTTTCTAATGGGACATGTAGGTGCTCCAAAAGTAGCACATTACTGGCAGGTAAATAATTTATATAACTATCCATTTCCGTAATGCCATGAGTAGAGATTGATTTTTATTGATTTTGTGGGTTTTACATTTTGCCAAAAATCCTCAAGACAGGTAACCAAGTACCTGCTGATCCTCTCTTTAAAATTTCTCCTTTACGGGATCTATTTCATCAAAGAATGAAAAACATTTATTATCCCACACAAGAATTGAGCCTGGACGAGTCCATGCTTCTGTGGCGTGGAAGATTGTATTTTCGGCAATATATTAAAAATAAGAGAATAAATTTGGAATTAAATTTTACATGTTGACCCAACCTGACGGTTTGGTATTAAAATCACGAATGAATTGTGGGGCAAATGATCCACTTGTAGGGGACTCGGACATGTAGACAAAGTTGTAAAACACTTGCTTGATTATTATGGGGTCGGCCATTCTGTATATACTTATGGATAATTTTTATTCATCTGTGGAACTATCTAATTATTTGTTAGAAAGAAATATATACTGTACCGGAACACTTCGAGCAAACCGCAAAGGAAATCCATTAGATGTAGTAAATAAAAAACTAAAAAAAGGACAGACAACATCAGCATTTTCAAATAGAGGAGTTTGTGTGTTAAAATGACACGATGAAAGGGATGTAGTTGCAGTTTCAACAGAATTTGTACCGACCATGAAAGAGTACACGTCGAGAAGCGGCAAAACATCGGTTAAACCGGATGCTGTGCTAAGTATAGCTAATGAATTTATGGGTGGGATCGACCGTTGTGACCAGATCTTGAGCTACTATCCTTGCGAAAGAAAAACCCTAAGGTGGTATGCAAAAGTAGGCTTGCATATCTTTGACATTATAATGAGCAATGCCTTTTTATTGTATAAGCAACAGCGGGGCAACAAAAACACAAGCTTATTAAATTTTCGTGAGAGCGTGATCACTGCGTTGATTGATAGAAATACACAAAAGAAGATTGTACCGTCAAAATCGCAAAAACAAGTACATAAACCGACTAGTGAGAAAAAGGTGTAGGGTAGGTAAAGGCAGGGAATGACGGCCCTGGAGGTAATTGCAGCTTCCTTAATTTTTGCGTTGGAAAAGTTAGTACTGACGCTATATCTCTTCCATACTCTTCCATACACTCTTCTAGCCGTGTGGATTCGAACTGAACAGTCAGACTCTAACCGTTGAGCTGTGATGACGCATTTTGTATTTTGCAAGCAGTTCTTTAATAGTGTAGTGTAAATTTTAACGACCTATAAAAGTACGTATTTCATGCTTTTTCAAAACTCTGATTATCCCAGTAGATAGTAAATTTATTGTAGTTTATTGTAGTTGATATGTTCGTTCTCTAGTTTTTGATTTTGTTTTTCAATTTACGATAATTTGCGATGACTACCTGTAGGGTAATGGCGGCTATCGAAAGAGAGGAAATCGCGGCCGGCCGTGATTACCCGCAAGGGGGCATTTTAATTTTCTTGTTTCGTTGCAGATGCCAAATAAGTATACACGAAAGGCTGCATGGTGTGCTGAGGATTTAAAGGCTGCTTTAAATGCTATCCAGAATAATGGTAAAAGTCTACGAGAAGTGTCGAGGGCATTTAACATCCCTAGAAGTACACTTCAAACTAGAATTAAGAAACAAAATTCTTCAGCTCCAGCGATGGGACGTAATCCAATTTTAAACGTCGAGAACGAAAAAGCATTGGCCCATCAGGTTATTAAGCTGTCAAAATTATTTTATGGCTTATCAGCTCAAGAAATAAAAAGATGTGCATTTGAATTTGCTGGCAAAAATAAATTAAAACAATTTTTCCGAAAATAAGAAAGAAGCAGGAAAGGCTTGGCTGACGGGATTTCTTAAAAGAAACCCAACAGTTGCAATCAGAAAGCCGGAGGCAACAAGTATTCATCGGATTTCGTCTTTTAATAAGGAAGAGGTATCATTGTTTTTTTCCAATTTAAACAAACTGCTAGAAAAATTTAAATTTCCACCCACAAAGATTTTTAATGTAGACGAAACCGGCATAACTACGATACAGGTTCCAGGTAAAATACTTGCAGGAAAAGGACAAAAGAGAGTGGGGTTTATAACAAGTGGAGAAAAAGGGAAAACAACTACCGTGATGCGTTGTATTAGCGCCGCAGGTCTTTATGTTGCTCCTATGTTTATCTATGCACGAAAGAGAATGAACCCACAGCTCAAACGAAATAGACCACCAGGAGCAATGTTCACATGTTCTGATAATGGTTGGATCACTGAAAATTTATTCATAGAGTGGCTTCAGCACTTTCAAAATTCAGTCAAATGTTCAAATGAAGACCCTGTGCTGCTTGTAAGTGACAACCTGTTACACGTCCAAACCGCACTAGACGTCGTGTATGCTTACTAATGTAAGCGGGTTGCCAAGCCAGCTAACAGGGAGATGGGCGTGGTCGAAATAATAAGTAAAATGAATGATTAATATGCTCAAACACCTTACACCTACACTCAAACAGCTCAGTCCTGGAAAATATGTCTCTAGGCGCCACCACAATCGAAACTTTGCTAATATAATTGTCTTAAGCTGGATGTTAATTAACCCTACTTGATTGTGGAAAGTAGGATTGTCCTTACTCAGTAAACTCTTACACGAGGGTTCTAAAACAAACACTCGTCCAAAACAATTCAACTCAAACTCCAATAAATTTAGCACTACCCAGGTTATTAAAAACTTTTTGAATACACCTCGTAAACTAAAATATCCAAAACAAAAGTTATAATACGGTAACTGAATATTTTCTGCGTATCCCTCGTATACATACAACGTTAAATTTCTACTTATTACTGAATAAAATATTTCTTCATCCAATATTCGGTAATTAATTTTGGAAATTCCTAAATAAAAGAAGATCAATGTCTTCGGCTTAATAAATGTTACTTCAAAATAATCTCTCTGAATCGTAATAGACATCCGTACCTGTATAATTTCTCAAAACTCTTCTCTTTAATTATCCTTTAATTGTACTGCGTTAAGTAAACTAACATGAAAAATTTTGCAATCAACCTGGCTAATAAAACCTTTCCGGTTGCTCATAAATCTGAAAATTAAAATATGCAAAGCTTACTTTTAAAATTGTCAAAACTAGATCACCAATTAAGTAAATGTTACAACTGTGTTTCATACCTGGCTAAATAAATAACAGAATAACAATCAACGGTAAATATATATTGTCCTGCACAAAATAAAACAAAAACACAAATATCTACATAAATTACATCAGCGTGGTTGAAAGTTAAACCACCAAATACCACTTTGCATTCTTACTACTAAAACAAACCATACAATAAGACTCAAGAACGATTATCTCTTCCTTTCAAAACTACTTAATAATTTAAACAATACGCAAATAAACTAAACAAAAAGATAATCGGGCTTAAATGAGTTCTTAAAATTCTTAAATCTAATTTCTTACTTAAAATTGTCCATTAATCCTTGGATTTTCTTTCTTCTTTATTCTCGTAAATCAAATATTTGTAGTCCATTTGTACTCCTTAAAATTGCCTGAAGCACATTACAAATGCTCAACAAAACTTATTCCTCTGTGCACTCGCGAATAGTTCACTATGCGAGGTTATTACTCCCAAAAACATGTAATAACGGTAAACATTTGGTTGCCTCTTTAAAAAAATTTCTAGCAACCTTTACACCAATTTAGTCCCTTATACAAATAAACTTTCAATGTCATATAACGTTACTTAAACATTGGCTTAATATACAACGAACACTTCGTTCACTTAAAAGGTGGTCCCATAAATAATTTTAACTGAATCTCGTTACCAGAACACGCGCTAAACTTGACGCTACTAACGTTACAACTGTTATCTTGATTCAAATCTGCTTACGCACTTATTATTTTCTTGAAGAAAAACACAAACTAATTTTATCTTCAATCTCAATTTTATTATTGTTTTATTTATGAATGTCTTTTACGATTCATCCCCGGTTCGGGTTACGCAGTTGTTTAAACAATTACTGCCTCATTAAAATTCACAAATATAACTCCAACACCATCCCATTCTATCACACACCCTTCGCGCGCGTCTTCCGCCAACCTTCACCACAAGCAACAGCCAAAAACGAAAAAGCTTAACTCCTCACTCAATCCCTGACTTTCCTATTTATACCTTCAGTCATCCATCTTTAAACATGCCTTCCTTCCGCGTTATATTCTCCAATAGTATTCACTCAAAATTTCATAGTGCTGATAGCTACTACCATCTGTACAACCACGCTCATAATTACAACACATCGCCATATTTGTTTTCACTTACAAATTTTATAATTACTTCATGAAGAAATCATTTTTCGTCATTACATTCATTCAGTAGCCACTCTGGACCATTACGCAACTTTTAACATTTATCTCCAACCTGCGCTCGATCTCCTTCCGCAACATTTGCAAAAATAAGCACCGTCTAAGGTCTCAAATTCCATATACATACACGTATTAAAACAAATTGCACAACATTACGAAAACTTTCTGAAATTAACACTTAAACATACCCAATCTTTCTCTACATATTTTCTAAAACATTTTACACTTATACTTCACATCTTCTGACCAAAATTACTCATTTATCCTCAAACATTCCATTCCCTACAGCAGCAAAACAGTTGCAATACAGTGGCAAGCATTATCGTCCCATCGACAAATTTCTCTTCACATTTACATTCATCAGAATCTAATTATTCTAACACTAAAGTCTCTATAATATTCAAATACACGTATCTACATACTGAATTATATTTCTTCTAAATTTCCAGTGGCGTATCATACACCCACATACATTATGCACACACACAAAAAAAATTTTTTTTTTTCGTTCAAACTCAAAACACGTAATACACGTCATTATAACATCCTACATACAGGGTGCGTCATCGAAACCTGACAAACCATAGTACTCATTGCACTTTGAACGCATATACATTTTGCCGGGATAATGGAATTCATATATTGACAACTCCTCCTCATACTTCACATGCGTACATCCTTTAGATGTTTCCTTTTATTCGTCGCTGAAAGTTGCGTACAACGTTGAGTGCAGTAATTATCTAAGATCCCATATTGGAGCATTCGGTCGAGTGGCAACTCCTGAAAAGGCCATCAAAGGTTTTCAAGCCACTGGAATATTTCCAACTGATCCTGAAATTTTCACAAATGATGATTCTCTCCCTGCTGAAGCTTTACACACCATATACAATCAAATAAATGACACTGAAAATAAAATGAAAACTCACAAAACAGAAACCAAGAATTTTGTGATAAAGAAAATTCAGAACGACAGATTACTTTTGAAACTGAAACAGTCGCTACAATACCTCGTGAAAATGAGATTACACCTCCTGGGAATATTTTAAGAAGTGTAAATAGCAACATTATTGAAACTATTGCAATGGTTCACAGAGAAAATGAAATGACCCCTACTCCTTTGAAAGCTATTGAAAACACTGTTGCTCAAAACAGAGTAAACGAACTACAAGTATCATTTGATGAATTGTTGCCTTTACCTGGAACCTCCAAAATATAAGAAGGCACGAAAAAAGTAGCCCCCAAACGAGCCCCAAAAAAGCAACATTCAGAAATTTTTACCTCGACACCTATAAAAACCCTGTTAGAAGAAAAAGAAACAAAAAAACAAGACAGAATTAAGAAAAAAAAAGACAAGCAATATACAAAAGCAGAAAAGAACATGCTTAAAGAAGGATTATCCGAATTCTCTCAAAGGGAAAAACGGAGCAGGACATGTAAACCGACAGTAGTTGTAGCTGAACTTTCTACGTCATTTTCCTCTGGTGATGATGATTCGGATAAAGATATGAATGAAGATCTATGCATTATTTGTGGTGAGTTCGGCAAAAACAGAACTGTGGATACGTTGCACACTGTGTGGGGGATGGGCCCATAAATCGTGTACAAGCCATACAAGTGGACTTTTTACATGCGACTTTTGTATGTAAATATTCTGAGGAGGAAATACCGGCCCTGACGCCATTACCCTACTTGAAGGAGGTAATGGTGGCCATCATGCATATTTTATTTTGTTGAATAACGCTTTTATTTTTATATTTTATTTTAATTTTTTAATAAAATGTTGTTAAGTTGAGCTTTCTCTTCAATTTAGTACATGTCCCATTCTTTAAAATTAATTAATAATTATGAAATTAATAAAAATCCTTAGGGGGCCGCCATTCCCTGCCTTTACCCTATGTTGTGTGAAAGGCTAAAAAAAGGATAGAAACATACTGTTTCTATCCTTTTTTGTAACGATTGTGCTAAAAAGCCAGGTTTATGTTTAGAGCCGTGGTTTAAGAAATACCACAATTACTGATTATTAAAAAGTTATCTTAGTTTTAATTTGTAGTTTTTAGTTTCTCGTTTTTGTGTTGAGTTATTTTTTGTTATAATTAATTTTTAAAGTGAATAAATAATAACATAATATAATTTTATTTTACTAACAAAAAGAGTCACTTTCCGGAGATTAGATAGTAATCCCCACAAAAAGTCTCCGCTACTGACAGTCACTTTCAGGTAAAGAAATACAGCGACAGTGTTAGAAATTATACACAAATAAATAATATTCATATTTTACTCGGATCTTTGTTTCAAAAAAATAAGTCGACATCCGCACTATATAACGGAAAGCCTTTGATGATACGGCTGTCGACAATGTGTCGCTACTTAAATTTTTGAGAATTAAAGGTTGGACATTACAAAAATTAAACATTTACGTGCAAATTAATGTAAAACGAAAGTAATCACTAAATAAAAACATTCGGCACCGGGCAATGGCCAATGTCAATATACATCCGCAGTTAACGTGTTAAACATAACAATGTGCATATGTATACATGGTAAAGAGGTGAATCTAAAATTATAATTGATTTGATAGTGTATTATGAACTTAGAAACCTGGCGAGAGACACAAAAGTAATGAGCGGATCGGAGTGGATGGGACCACTTTTTTATTGTATCGAGAGTATGTTTAGCACAAAAGTGGGTCTAGAGGGAAAGCAAACGTAGTGCGAACGTCCGAATTAGGGTAGGCAAACTAGTAGATAATGGTACGAAAATGAAATATGCAGTTGGTGTGAGTACAAAGTTGAATGTGAATGAAACAGTGTGGAACGAACAAATAAAAGACAATGACATAGAAAGTGTATGGAATATGGATAAGCTTGAAATCCCGTGTTATCCAATGTGCCGTGCAGATATGTGGAAGATCGACTATAGGTAGACAAAAAAAATGTGCTTGGTGGTATGAATTGTTAAAAAAGGCAGTATGTAACAAAAATGCGTACATGGCAATGATTGCTGTAAAACATGAGACTGAGAAAAAGCGATTGTATGAGGTGTACAGATTAAGAAACAAAATACCGAAGCATGCAGTGAGAATAAGTAAAGAGGAAGTTATGGCCGTGGAAGGAGAGAAAATGGAGAATGATTTAGAGGGAAACAAAAAACGTAATGAATATGAGCAACGAAATAGTATGGGACGATTGTGAAGTTAGGAAACGCTGGCAAGAATATTTCGGAAAGCTGTACAGTAGTGAGGAAAATAAGACTGAATTGTTAAATAAGGAGAATTTAAAAGGAATGGTGAATGAAACTGAGAAGGATATAGGGATAAATGAGGTAGAGAAAACGGTAGGAAGGTCGAAAAACAGTAAAAGAGCAGGTGTAGATGAAATCACTGGTGAAATACTAAAGTATGGAGGTGCAAAGCTTACACGAAGATTGTGTGAATTATTCAATGTATGCCTTAAGTGCTGAGTGATTGGAAGAGCGCGATCATTGTACCACCGTATAAGGGTAAGGGGAACAAGAGTGATTGTAAGAACTACAGAGGAATAGTTTGCTCAGTGTGTCTGGTAAAGTATTTGAAAGAATACTGATTGAGTACGAGAAACTACACTAGCTAAGATTTGGGATGTACAGGTTGGCTTCATGCCAGGCAGAGGATGTGTTGATCAGATGGTTGCCCTCCAGCAGGTGATCCAAAAGTGTTTAAGTGTAAAAAGGAAGCTGTACTGTGCGTTTGTAGATCTGGAGAAAGTATATGACAGAGTGAATAGGGAGAAACTGTGGGAAATATTAAATAATTATGGGTTAAGTAAAGGTCTAATAAAGGAATAAGGGCAGTATATAACGGTAGCCGGGCAGGTGTTAGGCTAAGCACATAGTGGATCGGAGAGCAAAGCAGCGAGCAGAGCGACGAAAAGAAACATATGATATTAAATTGTTCGATACATAGTGACGAGCAAAGCGTAGATTCAGTAGCGCACTTAATATCGAGCAAAGCGACGCGTTCAGATAAGTTTGATTTCTTCGCTTTGCTCTTTTGATTTTGTGGTGTGTAGCTGATGTAAAATGGACGTTGATCTATTAATAAGTAGTGTTTTTGTTAAAAATCCATTGTGGGACCAAAAGGATCCCCAACATCATAACCGATATAAGATAAATTGTGGCATGTTGTAGCAGGAGAAATGAAATCAACAAGTAAGTATAATGTTTTTGATTTTGAATCATACAGTGTAACAAAAATATAAATAAAAATAATCAAAACCAGACCCGTTTTGATGTAAACGCCTTCAATTGTACATAATAACTGTGATTAAATAATTTATTTTTAATAAATTATGTTTTGTTTTGACACACAAACATCTTTAAAGTTTCCCTAATAAAATTCGCCGTGTTAGAATATCTATTGTTTCGTATTTCTCCGACATCACCTTCCAAGCTGGGTGGTTCAATATTGTCCATTTGTGTATTTATCTCCTCCATATCAATAATTATGTTATTTAAAATACAAATACATTTAATAATATTATCAGCAAAATCTGGAGAGGTTTCTATAGGTTTGTTCTAGATAGACGCAAGTAGAGTCCCGTCACTTGTCGCCGCCATCTTGGATTTTCTGGGGAAAACCCACCTTTCACTTTTTTATACGCCCACGTGGCGATCATATTTTTTCACCCCTATGGTTTCTTTTCGGAGGGAATTTTCAACCCTTGATTGAATTTTCACTCTGATTTGGTTATATTAAGAACATTTTTTATGGTTTCTTTTCGAAGGCCATTTTCAACCCTTGATTTTCACACTAATTAGAGCCCGTTTGGTTGTGTTAAGAACTTTTTTTGTCGGTTCACACCTATGGATTCTTTTCGGCGGTAATTTTTAACCCCTTGATGGAATTTTTACCCTATTGTTGTATTAAGAGCCTCTTTGGCAGTTTAGCATCTGGAAGGTAGGCAAATGCGTGCGCGTACAGTGTTCTAATAAGGGGCCCTAATGCTACCTCATAAGACAGCTATAAGAACTTATGTTAGGTCTGCGCCTCGGCTCCCTTGTCTGAAAATAGTATTATAATAAGGGGACCCTAATGCTAACGTGTAAGGCAAGTGTAAGAAGTACCATGTAGGCCTTCGATCTTGTGTTAAAGTCTGCGCGCCTGTCGTGGCCCCTTGGCGGGAAATTTGAAATAAGGGGCCCTAATGCTAACTTGTAAGACACGTGTAGGTCTTCAAAACTTGTTCTCGGGCCTTCGCCCCCTGACGCAGCCCCTGGTTGGAAATGGTATGGGGCCCTAACCTTATGTATAAGTGCAGAAACTAGTTCGTGGTCCCCTTGGTGCAATTGTATGTGGGTTCTAACCTAATCTTACAGTTGTAGGCCTTCACCCCCCTTCATAAAAAAATTGTATTCTAATAAGGTGGCCCTAGCCCTGTAAGACAGGACTTGTATCAGGGTATGGGCCCCGGCCCTGTTTGAGTAAAAATTAGTTTTTAGCGCTATCTAGTGGCGTATAGGCTAATGAACATTTTCTGTAAAAGAAGTTGATCATGCACACCTCTCTGTTCTTCTCCTTCGTTTATCCGTTTCTCTCTCTCCCTCTCTGTCTTTCGGCTCTTTCTCACACACAAACAAATCAATTAATTAATTAATCAATCAATCTCAAACAAATCATGCTCTATCAAATCAATCAGATCAATCTCAATCAATCAACCAAAATCAATAAATCATGTCTTACAGTTTGCGGAAACCAGCTTACAGTTCAAAACTGAATACATTAAAGTCTAAATTAAATATCACGTGAAACAATAAATAATTTCTACCCTAATGCAATGATGCTTTTTATAGAGGTAGATTCTCTTTCTAAACAGTCACCACCTATACATTCGGAAAATTATGTCTGATTTATTTGCATGTTCAATTACATACACACAAAATTGTTTCATAGAAACGCGTTCATTAACAGTTATAAAAACCTAATTAAAAGGACTGGAAAGTAATAATTACTTATTTATAACATAGAGTTAAATTAAATTAACACGTTTTTAAGAATATCAAATTGATGTAATGTAAATAAAAGGCAAAAGGTTTTAATGGTTTATTATTATACGGGAGTTAACAATAACTACAAGTTTAAAATCCACGAATAGGTACCAGCTATTGTAGATCTGATTTTATGACGTCACCCTATAAGAGTAATAATACGTTTTCAAAAATCTTTATCGACATTTTTGTTAGCAATAGCAAGTAAAACATATATATTAAAAAATAATACGCATACCTTCAAATGTGTTTTTCTTTCAACTAATAATAACCATATGTTGAACTAAAATATTTTTATACAGCTCACTAAACACGTTTTCTACTTATGAATGGCTGGATATAAACTTGCTATTGCTTTCCCTTATTAACTAATTTAGAAAGTAATACACAAAACCTGATTACTGCAACTCGTATTTAGCATTTATATTGTACTTATAAATTTACATTCAAAATAAAAAAAATGACGATAACATGCTTTAAAAAAAATGATTTTCACTTTGATCGTGTTTTTTTAATATTGTGTACAGACAAAAATATCACCTAAGTGTTATAAATAAATAACAGTCTTCAAATTGTGTTTTTATATTGTATATGTACATACAAATTGCTTTAAATACACGAGTACCTAATTAAGTAAGCATTCAATTAACATTTTCTAGTTTTACAATGTGAGTTTTGTAATAGGATTTATTATAAAGAGGTTACATAATTATCCTCTGTCGTAAAAATTGTATTCTAATAAAGCACAAAGACATGTAAAGATAATGACAAGTGTTTTATAATAAAATATTTTATTTAATTAATTTAACCAGTTAACGTGTGCCAAGATTATTTTTATTTTATAGAAGCGGTCGGCCTTGGATTTTTTTTAAGTTAACATATATCATATACGTAAAATTTCGCGACGCGAGGATTTCGGCGAAGGCTGTTTCGGCGATCCCACTCCAACCCTCCCCGAGCATAACCGAGAGTGTAAGACAGGTGTAGGGTGTCGCAACTTGTTCTCGGGTCTTTGACCCTTGTCGTGATCGCAACTTGTTCATAGGCCTTCGTGTATTGTCGTGGTACTCTTGCCTGAAAATTTGAATTTGTATTATAATAATAAGAAGCCTAATGCTAACTTGTAAGACAGGTGTAGGGCTGCGCAACTTGCTCTCGGGGCTTAGTCCCTTGTCGTGGCCCCAATGGCGGAAAATTTGAATTTGTATTTGTATTTAAGTCTCTGCGGGTTATGGCTGGAAATATGAATCTGTATTATAATAAGGGGTGTAATGCTAACTTGTAAGACAGATGTAGGGCTTAGCAACTTTAAGTTTAAATGAGGGGAAGTCTGAATTTGTTTTATTATAATAAGGAGGCTTAATGCTAACTTATAAGACAGACGTAGGGCTTCGCAACTTACTTAGTTTCGGGTCTTACCCCCTGGCCCCTTGGCTGGATACTTGAATTTGGATTTGTATTTAAGTGTTTAAATTATGATTACTTATTGAGAGAAATTTGAACATGTATTCTAATAAGGGACCTATTGCTAGCTTATTAGACAAAACATAGGAACCTGTGTTAGGGCCTGCGCCCTCCTGTCGTGGCGCTTGTTGGGAAACTTGAATTTGTATCGTTCTAGTTGTTCTAGTTGTGTATGGTCTAATGAATATCTTCTGTAATAAAGGTCGCACCATCTAGCGTTATATTTCTAGGACCACTCAGGGTTTTGTTTGTGGCACCATCTGGTGGTAATGTTTTCTGTAATAGAGGCAGCGCCACCTAGCGGTATATTTCTAGGATTAATTAGGGTTGTTTGTGGTGCAATATAGTGGTGTAAAGGCTAATGAATGTTTTATGCAATAGGGGTTGATCGCGCTCGTCTCTCCCTCGTCTCTTTCTCAAACATACAAATCAATTACTCAAACCAAATTAATCAAATTAAATACCAAACTGATTTAACTTAATCATACAAAATCAGCTAGCAATAAAAAAAATAGCAGTATGATTGAACGCACAGAGTGCAAAAGAAAGCCAATCTCACACTTATTGTAGCTACCCATCTAACCGCACTTTTGCATTAACTGCAACATTGTTAGGGCAGGTTCAAACACCGTTAGGAAAAACAAAACCAAATTGAAGGAAAGCTTAGCGTTTGAAAATATATTATTGTTATTATAAACAACAATACATCATTTTTATTTAATCACTTCGTTTATCGGTCTTCTTCAACCGTGATTCGTCGCTGTGCTCATCATGGTTTTAAGATTCGTCCTTCTCCTCTACCTCATCGCTCTTCTTTCTCTTCTGTTAATCATCACCATCGCCTTGGATGTGAGATACATTCAGCTCATCCACGTCATTGTTTCCATCATCATCTTGAACGGTTATGTTGTAATAGTTTATTAAGTCAGTAAAATCTCTAATCTCCGCGGATGTTGGCTCATAAACAGGCGAGAAATCTGCTGCCCTTGAGTCTTGTGCGCAAGCAGCCGTGCGTTATAAATCTAAACTCCTTTTTTATGGCTGAGGTATTTTCCCCTTGCGCACAAGACCAAAGGCCAGCAGCATTCTCGTTTCTCGTACGTTTCGTGTAACTGTCATCGAGTGATATTTTTGTTTGTACACAATATAAAAAAGAAACTGTTGAAGGTTGGTTTTTACACGATCAAAGTTAAAATCATTTTTGCGAGTTGCAGTAATCAGGTTTTGTGTATTACTTTCTAAATTAGTTAATAAGGGAAAGCAATAGCCATTCATAAGTAGAAAACGTGTTTAGTGAGCTGTATAAAAATATTCCAGTTCAACATATGGTTATTATTAGTTGAAAGAAGAACACATCTGAAGGTATGCGTATTATTTTTTAATATATATGTTTTACTTGCTATTGCTAACAAAAATGTCGATAAAGATTTTTAAAAATGTATTATTACTTTTATGTACAAAAATACTGTTGAATTCCATCGATTATATATGTGGTTATTTTTTGCAGAATGGTGCCAAAGTATCAAAGAAAAAAGAATATTGCTGACGTAAATGCCACAAATTTAAAGAAAACCGTATTGAAAAAAAATAAGAGGTGGCCCTTTAATGCTGAACGTAGGTATTTAAAACTACGAGTACTTTCCACTAGTGGCAAGAAACATGTCATTAGTCAATTGTAACTGACTAATCAATTACCCATCGAGTAGTCGACTAACCAATTTTTCGACTAATGTGATTGATTGGTTAGTCGATTAGCCAACTAGTACAATAACTAATAACATATCAGACAGTTATCAAAGCTTAGTGTAGTAGATTTGACTGGTAAACTAGCTTAGCCGGTTTCGACTAGTCGGTTATGGGTATTTCAAAAACCGTGATTAATGACTATTCGACTAGTCTATTAGTCGCAAAACCAAGTCAGTCATGTGCAGGCCACTTCTGTTTATAGACATCTAAAAAATGCGTTTACAAATTTCCATGGTACGTGAGTTAGGCAACGAATCATTTAGCGAGGACCCTTCTGAGCTAGTTGATATATATATATATATATATATATATATATATATATATATATAGTACAGGGTGACCGAAACTCGATGGTCAACACGAAAACAGCCGATCCCTTTGACCAAATGAAACAAACAATTGTTAATAAACGTAGGGTCTATTGTTACCGGTTTTCAAGATACAGAGCATTTTATAATTTTTCCGATTTAGCAGTTACCATAAAAATAACCTTCTATATGTTCCAAACGAAAATTAAAATTAAAGAAGATTTATGACAATTTTTGTGTTACAAACAATTCGTTTCCATGGATTTAAACAAAACACTTCATGTACAGGAAAGTAACAACATTCGTTAGGTAGCCGAGTGGTTAGGTCTGCTGGTTGGCAATTGTCATCCCTCTGAGGTTAGGGGTTCGAATCCCGGCAGCGCAAAGTATTTTTTTTTGGAAAAGTGGCTAAACTGTGGTAAAGAAACAAACAGGCGATGTCAAATATTAGATCTATTTCCTTTATATCAATGATTTAAGCATTTCACTGGATTTGATTATCATATCTTAATTAACTCTGTGTCATAATTCGAAAACTCCAACTTCAGTTTACAGCATACAGAAGTTTTCCTTCGTTAGCCGTACATCAAGTGGGTCCCTATTGCGCTTGGAAATCGTCATACAGTTTGAAAAAATCTTATTTTGAAATTAATTCAGGTCCTAAAAATGGTGAATAGCGAATTTGTTTCGAATCGATTCAAGATTCCGGAAGGAAATTTTGTCCTTTTCAAATTTTTCCTTGGGTATATCCTCTAGTTTGGAACATACAGAGTCAATTTTATGGTAACTGCGAAATCGAAAAAATTAAAAAAATACTATGTCTTGAAAACCGGTAACATTAGACACTACACTTACTAATAATTTCTTGATTCATTTGGCTGTTTTTGTTTTGACCGTCGAGATGGGGGCACGCTGCATATATATATATATATATATATATATATATATATATATATATATATATATATATATATATATACAGGGAAATAGATTGAAACGCAGCTCTAATTCTATTTTTCATATCTTCGCTTGTGGTGGGAGGATGTTGGTACACTTTTTCTTTAACGTAGCTCCAAAGGAAGAAATCAAGGGGCGTAAGATCCGGTGATCTGGCTGCACACCACCTCGCCCTATCCACCTCATCGGATAATTTCTATCGAGATATTGCCTAACGTTGATTGCATAGTGTGGAGGGGCGTCATCCAGTTGAAACCACATTGTACGAATATTATCTACCTCGATATTATCCAAAAGCTCGGGTAAATCATTTTTCAAAAATTGTAAATATCTTTCTCCAGTAAGACTCCCATCAATGAAAACAGGACCAACTACATTAAATAACACACACTTCCAGAATTTATAAATCTCGCAGCTACATTCATAAACGATTCTTTTCGCGGCTGTCTTCTCTCTGGGTATCGTTCGCAGTACAGATGGGTAGCCAGCATAGCATTTCTTTGAACTTCGTCGTAAATAAAGATCATATCGACCATTTCTTCTTTGGAAAAATTCATTTTATACAAAAATTGACAAAACGACAATCCAAAAACACACAAACTAATGGAACAATATTTTAATGATTATACAAACGTCAAAACAATAGATGCAGTTGTTCCTCTTTATTACGAGCGGCTAGCCTACCTGATTTGTTTTGTTCAATTCTACTGTCACAGTAAATTTTTATTTTAGAATATTTTTACGTAAAAGCGTCAATATCTCAAGAAGGGCCCGTCTTATGGCTATGAAACCTATTATCAATTGGTATCTACTTTTCACAGGGAATCGAAATGTGAAAAAATATACAGGGTGTTGCATTTGAAAAAAATTGAGAAAAATTACATTTCGCGTTGGTTAATCATTCTGTATAGTTTTACATGTTTTCGAAAAATTTCCGAGTTTGTTAGTAGATTATTATTAATAGTCGGTGGTACAAACAGATTTACAAAATCATGGTGACAACGCTCGCATCGTGTTCCAAAGTTAACTTCATTTTGGTACTGAAGTGACGACATCTGCAGAATGGTTAGTAATACAGATCCAAATTTTTATACTTTTGTTCTAAATGTAACAGTGAATCCAAATGCAAAAATATACAGGGTATTCCGTTTAAAATAACATAGGTTTGGGTTGGCATATTTTTGTCAATCACCCTGTATATACCTAAATATTTTTAGAATATAGATCCAAAGATCGTGTATTACCACACCAAAATTGGTTTTGATATCACTAATAGTTAAGGAGCAATCCTCCGTCCACGCAGTAGACATCCACCCTGTATAAAGCAGGTAAGCACGTGTCATTATTTTCTAAAGAAATTGGGCAGGTCGGAACATTTAATATATGAATGTTGAGCGCGGTTGTCACTACGTATTTTGATGGCACTAGTTATGTAATGTTAAGTAAATTAGTATGGAACATGTTAACTTTGATCAGCTAATTACATAATTCATGGATTAATTACCATCAGGATGTGGGAAGAATAAATTGAATTTTGTTTCTGCCAGAGAGAACCATTGCAAACTGATGGTTTTGGTAGCGTTTTTTAAGGTTTTTGGAACGGTTTTATTTTCATAAAAAGATAAAAACAGATTTTTTGTTCAGGCCTTTTCGTATAACAACGGATTTAATTGTATGGATCTTTGTCGAATTCAAAGCATCATTTCCGGTTTCAGAAACACTTTTAAGAGTGTTTAAATTGTGGCTGTTTTCTAGAGACGAACGGTGGGGAATACTTGACATAAATTGAGTTTTAACAGGGCGGGTAGGTGTTTGCCTTTTAGGAAAGCATGAGATTGTTTTTAAATGAATCTCCAAAGTTCGCTTCTGGTTTGTAATGTGAGATTATTTTGACGCACTGGGCATATTTAGTGTTGTGTTGCGCGTATGATGCATTTATGATATTCTATGAACGTGTGTTTGTACAGGAGAATTTTTAGCATAATGTAAGTTTGATGAATATTACGTAAAAGGGCATTTACATGTTGCAAAAGATTGTGATCTGAAAGAATTAAATTTTTATGAGAAATAATGTTTCAGTAAAACCCCTAAGACCATAATGACGGCCACTGTGTGAATTCTGTATTTCCAGGAATGTAGGTTCAAAATTAATATGAATGAGTATCGTGCGAGAATTCATAATGTGTTGGTACTATGTTAAAGTGTAGAGGAATAATATGTATGTATTTTTACTTGTATAAATGAGTCAAGATTTCACAATAGAAAATTTTCTGAATGATTTGAGAGCAAATAGCATTGAAATTTATTGAATTTTGTGGAAAAAGACTTCGCGGCTATGTGAGACTTTCGTAAAAAGCTATGTTGAATGAATGTGAATGTCGAATTTGAGTATTTCAGAGTTATTACATTTTTCTTGAAATTTTAAAATGGCGTAGCTGGACATATTCTCAGTTGGGTTGAGCCTGTTCCAGATATTGTGCTTGACAAATGCACGTAACATTTAAACCCTTAGAGAGTGGTCGATTTTAATTTAGCTGGTAGATTACCTGTAAAGAGGAAGAGTGTTAGGATGGAAAAGACTTTGCTAGCGAGTCTTTAGATAGAAAAGTAGCGCGTGTGGTATTATTGCTTTCGAAAGAGAACATAACGATCTGTGCTCATTTATGTGCTAGAACCCATTGTTGGGGATAAAGTATTAAAACATTTACAAGTAAAGCAGTAATCTGTGAGTTGAAAGTAGTTGTAAAACCCTTTGAGGAATGTAAGTAAAGTGTTTGAATAGATTTGTGGTAAACCGCAATCGCTATACTAAGAAGGGTGGTGTATAAGGCCCGCTCGATAGAAAAGAAACTTTTAAAGTGAACCTTTTTGACTAAGAAATAATTTTCTTTTAATATTGTAAACGGAAGTTGACAGTATTGAATATTAATAATATTAAAGTAAATACTTGTGCGTTTACGGTATTAAAGAGATACATAAGAATTTAAATACTAAGTGCATTAACATATATTGCCACAAGACGTTAAGGGGGCATTCAATAAGTCAGCTGTCCACTTTTACGAGCGGTTAAGATTGAAAAAGTCCGAAGAGAACCTTTAGCGTTGACCTCATTGGCCCAGTGTTATCACTGGAGGGCTTGATATTAACGACGCGAGTGTAGATACTCCTCTACCCCTTTAAGACTAAAGAATTTATACGAATAATTTTAGGTATTGTTGAGTAGCGGATGATTGATTGGCTTAAAAAGGAGCCAGTGTTTAGTACGGCAACTTCTGATTAGGCCATGCGAACAATCAGTTCTCATCATTATTTTTTTTGTATGTTCAGGATAATATTTTAGGGGAAAAGTAGATAAGATATCTATTGTGTGTTGCTTATTGCAACAGTCAATGTACAATTAATATTGAACAGTTCTGTTAATAGAGTGACATATAACTTATTTTTTTATTTCAACTATAATGGCCCTTGCCCCACAATTTTTTTGTGAGACAAAGTAAAAAGTCAGTTTGTGTATTACAGATTAACAGCGCTCTATTGGATTTCTTTGTTTTCTTCACGTGTAATGTTACCTAAAGGATCGCATAGTTTAAGAACAATAGAACTTGACATTTTGGTATGTTCATAACGATTGGTCTGAGAATTATTTATTTTGAGACAGACCGACCATAAAATGTAATTTCTTACATTTCAGTGGTTTCATTGAATATACAGTATTGGCCTTAGTTGTAGAGGTTGTTTATCGCAGTATTTGTCACTATTTCTTTTTTTATGTAGATAAGTAGTAAAAGGTTCAGATTTGAATCAAAGCCATACATACTTGAAAACATTTAAATACATCGTGATAGAAATTGCAAAAAGTATTTGAGAGAAAATACGACGCATAAAGGACGCACCGATCGTTACGTTTGTTTCGATTTTAAGATAGGAGTTAATAATTTTGTGGTTTGAGATTAATAGACTTAATTATTATGTTCCCAATTTGGGGATATTTATTTCAGAATTTTGATGTCAATTATAAATATTAGTTCAAATGTATTCCAAGGAAAGTTTGAAAATATACAGACAACACCTTACCATCTTAATTTTATAAGTATACAGGGTGTGCAAATAATGTTATGATAACGTGTGTGGTGCAAAATATCCTTAAGCTTTGGGCGATTTTTTTAACTGCATTTAAAGGTATTAAAAATCGAATAGACGATAAATTTATTAAGATCACTTATAGAGTATAAGGGCGTTGTACGCGTTGGATGTTTGAGATTAAATTGTGTATGATATTATCGATTAGGCTACAATTCTATCTTTCACAGTCAGATAGGATTAATTTAAGAACTCGCCTAGGGCTATTTATTTCAGAGAAACTTTAGATTGTGGTAGTTTCTAAAGACTATTTTCCCGGATTGAATGTTGTTATTTGTGGTTTCATGATAAGTGTGAAATGTTTAAATTTAAACTTCAGCCATTTTAGGTCTTATCTCGAACTCGCCCATCCCTATTACAGTTAGCTTGGCAACCCGATTACCTTCACAACCTTCACAACGCTTAGTCCGGTTTGATCGTGTAACAGAAATCTTAAAATTGGAATATGTTTAAATTATACAAGTGACAGAAGAAAGTTATACAACAGGAAGCAGGTTTTAAGAAAACACGTACGTGGAAATCGATTACGGTAAACATTGGATGTTGTGTTGGGGCTCCGCAATGTAAATAATTATTTTGAAACGAGAAAATTACAAGTCAATAGATGTATTTTTCACTTTTATAACATGTTCTTATTTTTTTAATTATAAGATTGGAAGAACTGATTGTACTTTGCACCTAGGCCGGTCTCAAGCACGACAACTTTCTGCGCATTTAACTAACCTAAAAGAGCGTGTAAATGTGTTTGCGGATCTATAGTAAACAGGAGAAATGGATCGTGCATCCACTGTCAAAAAAACGACACTAAGTAAACGACCCGGCGATTGCTCTTCCCCTAGTGTTTGTGTAGGTGATGGTTTGTAACTTACGTGCAGGAGAGATTTTTGTTAGTATTTCCTCTTTGTTGTGGACTGCCCAAGAGTCTTATTGTTCTTAACCCTAGTGATGATTCTGTTATTACATTGTATTTGTGGTATTGTATTGATTACAATTGTGTTTTAATTATTGCGTTGTTAATATGGATAACGCAGATTGCGGCTTTATATGTTTGCGTCGTCAGCGCTAATGACATCTGGTAGGACATCAGCGTTGCTGAATGGTTTCTCGTTGGTGGGGGTACATTGTGGAAGTCTGACGCAGAAAGCTTTCAGTGCTCCACGGTATAACAACAAACTACATGCAGATCGAGTCTAATTTCGAACTCTCATCAGATCATAGTCCGGTTATTGCAACAATAAGCAACTATATAATAAACAAGACAAGCATTCCTACACTTTTCATACAGCAAACGAACTGGGACGAATTCAACAAATACATAGAACATATACCCTTAAATATGAGAATTAAACAATCCGATGAACTAGGTGAAGTGGTTCTAATACAGGAAGCAGCTTGCATTCGACACCAAAACCAACAACAAATGCAGATAAAACAGACATGTCCCATTAAATTTTTTTTACTTATAGTATTCCCGAACAGGCTAAGATTTGCCTAACGTGCTACAGCACTCAGGAACACTGCGAGGGTTTAGGGATATTGTTAGGCTTTACATACGTGACTTGGTAGTTGAAAAGCGTAGGGCTCGAAGTAGATGGCAGAGATCATGAAACAATGACGATAAACTTATATATAACAGACTACGATGTAAACTACACAAATAGAAGGCTACGAGGAAATTTAACAGATCACAAATATCAGTACCGCCCATAAGAAAAGTAGATGGAAGATGGGCTACATCCGACAAAGGAAAAGCTGACACATTCGCGGAACGTCTCAGTCAAGTCTTCAAACCATTTGAATCTAAGGAAAATAACGACGACGATGAAATTGAAGGTTTCCTAGATATTGGCTGCCAAATGTCGCTACCAGCCAAACCGATCTCCCCCAGAGAAGTTGCAGAGGAAATCCAAAATATGAATCAGTGCAAAGCACCCGGGTATGACCTTATTGCAGGGAAAGTACTAAGAAACCTAGCAATAATACTACTAACAACCGTCTACAATAGCATGTTGAGATTGACGTACGATCCTCTAATGTGGAAATTTGCACAAATCATAATGATCCCTAAACCCGGGAAACCACCCAATGAAGTGTGTTCTTATCGCCCAATCAGATTGCTGCCAGTCTCATCAAAATTGTTTGAAAAACTGCTGCTGAAAAGAATTCGAAATGAACTAGACCTGTCAACTATCGTCCCTGACTATCAATTAGGATTTCGGGAACACCATTATACGATACAACAAATCCACAGGATTGTAAATAAGATCACCAAAAGGCTGGAAGAAAAAACGATATGCACAGCAGCATTTATTGATGCGACACAGTCATTCAACAAGGTGTGGCATACTGGGCTGCCCTATAAAATTAAAAACAACACCCTACCCACGGTATATTACCTCCTGCTGAAATCCTACATCACTGAAACGTATTTTCAAATAAAATATAATACTACATACACCAACTGCTGTCAAGCAAATGCAGCTGTGCCACAAGGAAGCGTGTTGGGCCCCCTGCTGTACTTGATTCATACTGCAGATCTGCCTACTACAAATACCACCGCAATTGAAACCTTCGCAGATGACACCGCCCAGCTAGCAACTAATAACCCAAATGTAGCTTCGCAACAACTACAAAATCACTTATATCTTCTCCAAGACTGGTTTGGCAAATGGAGAATTAAAATAAACTAAGCAGTTAAGACACATCACATTCACCGTTACCGGTTCAAACGAAGGTCAAGTACTTGGGTCTATATCTTAATAAAATATTAACGTGGCAGGAACATGTCAAAACAAAACGCCAATATCTAGACCTAAAACTACAACAAATGTTCTGGCTCGTGGGCCGTAAATCCAAGCTGTCCCTGGAAAACAAAGTGCTCCTGTGCAAATGCATAATGAAACCCATATGGACATATGGTGTTCAGTTCTGGGGCTGTACCAAGCCTACCCACATGAAGGTAATCCAACGGTTCCAGTCGAAGATCTTGCGCATCATGGATAATGCACCCTGTAAAGTCTCCAATTTCACACTCCACAATGATCTAAGAATTCCATTGATCACGGAAGAAATACGTAGATTGTCTAGACTCTGTCATCAACGAATTGAAGGACATGAGAACAGATATATTACAGAGCTGACCCATCCGTCAACTGCAATAAGGGGATTGACATCTGTAGGAGCATCGTCAATTGATGATTTCTCCACTCACGGCTAAGTCATTCATCACATTTACTTATTACTCAATGTAAAATAGAGTAGATGGTAAATACGTTGTGTTCAATAAAAAAAACTGCTTTAATTTATGAAGGAGTAGATTAAAAATTGATTATTTGTTAATTCTGCTGTCAAATAATTAAATAAATCGGTTAATGAATAATTGTGTGGATTCAATTATTTACAAGTTTAAACACAAATAATAAACACCTTAGTAGTGTATTTATTTTATTTTTGATACCGTTCGGCTTTCGGCAATGGTACACGACACTTAGTAGTTAACTATACAAGGTGTACAAATAATTTTCCGCCTTTTTATCAAAAACTGGGTATTTATTGTGAAAGAATGGAACCTACTCTTTTATTCAAAGTATTTACCATTGCTAGCCACTACTTTTCCCATATTCCTGGCAGCAAATGGATACCACGTCAGGAGAATATTTTATCTTTTGAGACTATCCACGAATCGACCCAATTTTTGGTGTATACACATGATGTGGGTGTTGCTCAGACAGGAAATGAGGCATTGTTCGACACAAGCGGAAATCAGATGGAGTAATGTCTCATGAATAGGACGGTAGGGGCAAAACTTCCCAACAGTGCGGCGACGCAACCCGTGGGCGAGCATTATCATGCAGGAGTATAATTTTGACGTGTCTGGAGCAGTATTACGACGCGTTTTTTCTTGAGTGTTTTACACAATCATCAATTGTAATATTTTCGTTCGGTTTGAGCAACTTTTAATACATGACACCAAGCTGATCCCACCAAATCCGTGAATATTTGGCTTAGCCGTAGATGCCGAATCATGGCAGATGGTCCCCAAGATTTCTTCTCTTTCAGATTCATTTTTATCACCTGTAACTATACGGTGCAGAAAACTATTTCGTTATGTCTGGATAGCAGTATATCACATGTCAAAAATAGGCGTTCAACGTTTCTTGGCGTCAGTTTATATGAAACACAAATGGCTTGTATTGAATCATCTAAATTATTTCAACCGATGTGAAATTGTTTGTGGAGTCACTTTTAATGTAAGTGCAAGTTCGTATTGCGCTTGTCACGAATTTTGAAGAATATTTTCAATTCCGCGTCTTTCCGCTACGTTCTCTGCCTTTGATGTCAAATTTACTGTACTTAAATTTGATGCCACTCACGACCACACAGTCTCACCATATGCTTTTCAAAGCAACCGATGCGCCTCAGCTGCAAATTTTTCTAATTGACGCAGTAAATCAAGTGAATGACGCTCTTTCGGCTCAAAACTCGACATTTTGCACACAAAATAATATATGATACCAACAAAAATTACTGATACTTTAAGGTTATATTGTTGACAAATGTCAACAACATAATGATAATGACGTTTTACATCTGACAATTTAACCACAATTTAAACCAATCCAATAACGGCATCCCCCCCACGGTAGCCACGAAGCCGCGCATAGACGCACCTTTATAAACCCGCGACGCGCTGCAGAAAAGAAGAAGAGAATTCAAGGGAGTTCAATTGAATGCACTTCGCTTCGTTCATTCATCCGTACCGTACGTGAAATACCTGTTCGATCGTGACCGAACCGCTACACCGTTCCTGATATCCAGTAGCCGCCAGTACCGATTGTTTCTTGTAATCACCGACCTGTTAATCGCTGTCGCGGAGTCCATCGCGATCGTGTGATAACGCACACCACCTTGCGCCGGGCGACCTAAAGTTTGTTACCGAACTGCAATTAAAGGACACGTAAGTTGTAAAGTTATATAATCTAACAATTTACAACAAATCAATATAGAACGTAAATAACGACGGGCTTAGTCTCCAGGAGTTATAACGTTAACGTTACACCACCACATACAGAAAGAGTGTAACTCAGGGTAGATCCCGACGTCACTTGCAAGCGTCTGAGGGTGAAGGTTTGATACAGGGCTGTAAAGACCTACGACCTTTTCTTAGTCAAACAGGTTAGACAGGCAGCGCCTACAGCCTACTTTTGGAGCTAAGGCCTCTGCTTACTACACATTCCTACACTACCTACAGACAAACACAATATCAACACACGGTGTCTTTAATCGCAGAAGAATACACAAGAAACCTGTTGCATAAATTTTATTAAGAATAAATGTCGCGAAATACCTAGTGCGAAACCGTTCTTAATTAAATTAGAATACCGCCGGAAATTAAAACATTAGATAATCCGTAAATTATCTAATGTTTACCTGTAGTAAATAATAAAAATACGACCGCGTGTATATTACGATTTACCTTAGAAAAAGGATAAATTTAAAAACATTTTAGTATAGCATTTTCAATAGCAAGTATTTCGTTTACTTTATAATTTGTATGTAATTGAATTTAATTGCGCCGCTAGGACTTAATCCAGTTGTTTCAATCGTCAAAATGATTTTTGAGAACAAAAAGCGTTCTCAAACCGGTTCTAAACATATAATTATAGCACAGAGATCTCGCCTTTATTTTACGCGAATCTTCCGCGTGTATTTCTTCATTGGAGTACGACATACGAGCTTCAGCGCTCCAGAGAGACTGAAGAGTATAAACATACTGTGCGCATAAGCAGAGACCAGTGACCTAGAACCTAGAAACAACTCGAGTTCATTGCGCTGGCGCTTCCGACTCATATGTATTAAGGCTACCGCATGCGCTTCTGTAAGACAGGACCGTAATTTGAATATTAAGAAAGATTCCATTCATATTCAAACGCGAGTTGGAAAAACTAGGTAGGAATAGATTAAGATATTATATATATATATATATATATATATATATATATATATATATATATATATATATATATGTTCACAGAAACGACTTCGCACCCAGTAACCAGGATTGGCAGAATCCCTAGGCGAGAGCAGAAGCTGATACCGATTATATTTAGTTTTAGTATAGTTTATTATTATTATTATTATTGTCAAATTACAAAATAATATTTTTAGTATAATTATTTAAAGTGAAAGTGTTAAGACCACTAAACAGTACGAATCCACACCCCGTTTAGTAAGAAATTTATAAACACGACTGAGTTTAGCCGAGGCAAAATAAAACCGCGCTGGATTACACCCAAAGAAGGGCGGTTATATAAAATCTCACTCATGCACACACAGGGAAAGGGAAGTTATAAAATCGCCTGAAAGATGAATTTGCGACATATGATTTAAAATGCCATATGCGGAAAGTGTTTTAATGTTCTTTTCCGTTCTGGTAACGAATGATAAGAAACAAGTTTGAAAAACAATTTGAATGTTTCTTTGTCTTTTTTGGATCTTATTCAATTAAGTATAGTTTAAAAATCACTTGAATAATTTTAGTATAAAAGTTTATTAAGAAGCTTATTTTTTTCTAAGATCATGTCTTGATGGTATGAAAACTTCATACGGTGACTCATTATGTTCAGCAACCCACACGGACCCATTCTTTCCATTATTCAATACATATATTAAACCTTGCGCAACATGTTCAGCACTGCAAAGAAAGTAGAGAAGTGTAATAGTCACTACAACTAAAACTTACGACTGGACAGTTAAATGGGGAATATGTCCTTTCAAAATATCCTGATAAGCAGGTCCAAGATTACGTTCGAGGCATTCTCGAAGTAATGGAGTATCAGTAACACCCGGACATAATGTGAGTAAACGGACTTTAGTCCTTACATAATGTTGATCTTTTCCCCAAGCTCTTGTAAGACCTATAATTGCACGTTTCGTAGCAGCATAAATTGGAAAAGCTTGAAATTTTTCTAATCCAGAAATTGAAGAAACGTTTACTATTATTCCTTCAGAGGAAGATTTATATTTTGGTAAATAGTTCTCTAAAGCTAAAATGCACCCATAAATAGTCCCTACCTACAAATGGAATTGTATGGTTATGGTGATAATGGGACCATCACTTTACCAGATTTATACTAATTTGTCTTTCCCATATTGCGTCATTCATAATTCCCGCGTTGTTTATAACAATATCGATATTTTTGAAATTTTGAATGGTTTGCTTAAAAGCTTCTGTAAAGAGTAATGTTTAATTATGAGCATTTCTGGGCACGTGCATACCTTCGTACTGCGCTTTTTCAGTGACATCTGCTTTGACAAATAGGGCTTTGCCTTCTCCAAATTCATCTGTAATTTCTTTAATTGCATTTTCTCCATTCGTTTTACTGATGTCGGCTAAAGTGACAGCCTGAAGAAAGATTTAAATCTTTTTATCACTTTATAGTACTATACTCACCTTTAACCCATTACGTAACAACTCTTTAGCATACTGTAATCCAATACCAGCACCTCCCCCACTAATTAAGGCAACCTTTTCAGCAACTACATTCATGATTTATATGAATCTAACGCGATCATTTTTTCGTTTTTTATCATTAACTGACATTGGACAGAAAGCTAAAAATAGATGATAACACAAATCCGGCTTCTTCTATAGTCGTGCGTTAAATTTTAAATGATAATTATGCTTATAATAGTATTAATTATAAACTTTTATCAGTATTTTGTGATTAAGTTAACATAAACAAAAACAATCTTATTTTGATAGTATGTGTAAGTGACTATGAACGCAATACGCGGAAAAGTTGCGTTAATTACTGGAAGTGCTGCTGGAATTGGTCTTCATTATGCCAAAGAACTTTTACGTAATGGTCTAAGGGTAAGTGTGTATATCCTTACCAACTACGACAAAAAGTTTGGCTCATCCAGGCTGTAACAATCGCTGATGTCAACGAAGAAAAAGGAAGTAAGGCTGTGGAAGAAATCGGAAAAGAGTTTGGAAGGGATAGATCATTATTTGTCCAAACGGATGTTACTGATAAAGAGCAGTTTATAGGTAATGTTCACTTAAAGTTAGAGTACGAATTTTTATTTAGGAAAAAATAGATGCATTTGAATCAACCGTTAGTGCCTTCAAAAATGTTGATATTCTTGTGAATAACGCTGGAATAATGAATGATGCCGTGTGGGAAAGGGAAATAGGCATTAACTTTGTAAGTAATTATTTTGTGAACATTCAGTAATGCACCTTTATGTATAGGTTGGAACAGTAATTGGTTGCATTTTGGCTGTAGACCATTACCTTCCCAAGTATAGGACAGAAAAGGAAGGGATTATAGTAAATGTTGCTTCAACAACTGGCTTAGAAGTGTTTGGAGCAATTCCAATTTATGTAGCAACAAAACATGCAGTTGTCGGACTAACTCAGTCTTGGGGTTCTGATAGTCATTACAAACGTACTCAGGTACGTTTTCTAGCTCTATGTCCAGGGCCGACTGACACAACGTTAGCTCTTGATGGTTTAGACAAGAATCTTGGTCCGGCGTATCAAAATATTTTTAAAGAGAGTCAAAAATTTGTTACGTTACAGGGGTGAGTAAATTATTGTGCTAACTTTAGTGATTCGTTACTTGTAATTTTAGACCTGAGTATGTGGCTAAGGGTTTGACTCATGTTATGCAACATGGAGAGAATGGTTCAATTTGGGTTGTTGAAGATAGTGAAACGCCATATGAAGTTGCCATGCCAGGAAGAAGCAAGCTTAGGATTGTAAATTATCATGACCTAGATATTATGTAACAAATACTTATTTTGTTTAAACCTAAAAAACTTGTTTTTCTCAGATTTCAAAGTTAAGATAGTATCTTTCTTCAAAAATAAAATGTTGTGCAAGTTTTATCCATATTATAAGCGATAATATAACTAATTAGGAAGTGCCCACTTATGTTGAGCTTGTTTTGAAAACATTTATCACTATTGTTTTCATAGCTTTACGCTTGAAAAGGGGGCCTTACGTGCTGGGTTTGGACTCATTGGTAAATCAATCATTATTTGAAATTTTAGGAATACAAATACCCAATCAGTTAAACAGCGGCACGATTCCAAGCGTTAGCAGTTTTCATTTTCTTGAAAGGCGACGTACAGAGACACTAGGTAAATTCTGAGAATTCACATGCGCAAGGTTTAAGGTCACTACAACTCACTTTTTCATCGCCTGAAGGTAACTAGTTTACGTTATTAATGTTAATATAAAAGGAGAACAACACAGATTTAGTAGATAACAGTGTATTCAGATGAACACTTGGAATCTTTGTACCTTGCCAGTATGTGTGACAAACATCTATTGTTTATTACTTGAGTCGATCGGCCTATTTCAACACGACGTTTCGAAATGAAATCTGCTTCCGCTATCAGGCTTATTCCCAAGACGGATTGTTTTCGCACTTGAGTCGAAATCGTTCTTTGATTTTTACATTCCAACCTACACATACATATGAATGAATTGAAGGTTATACAATCTGATTTTTTTGCCTTATCTCATATGATGACGTTTGACAAAGTTTAGTCGAGATCGGTCATTATATCTGTGTCTGTGTTGTAAAGGGGCGCCGTCAGATGTCCAAATTTTTTATTATTATTAATTAGTTTCCTAAAGTTTATTAGCAAGATGCAGTCCTTTATTCGAAATTTTCCTGTCATGATTAATTACTTGATAAGTAAAATACCAGTACTGATATAATATTCACGGAATTTATTAAGATGAAGTGACTCGCTAAATGCACAGGTGCAAGCAATTATAAAAATTCGTAGAAGTTCTAGTAAAAGTTAAACATATTTCATAACGTTGCATAAAATTGCACAATAATTAATCATGCATCCTCCCTCCAGACGTAAATCCCAAAAACGTTTAAAAGTTTGTATACGTCAGAGCATCTTCCACCAATACAGGCTTACGGAATCTCACCACCAAAGTTTCGTAACCACCCTCGCGAATTCTTTATAAAAACGCGGCACGCGCTGCAGTAGATTATTAATAAATAAATATAGATAGACTCTCTTTTTAATCAATCTTTTATCAATCTCGCGCTATCAGAAGAATTCGAATAGAAATCGTGTGCTCTATCGTCGCGTTCGCGCCGACTACTACCGTTTAAAACCGTCAACCTGTAACCGCCGTCCGAGTAGGATTCGCGAATCCGCGACTTGATAGCATCACCGAAGTCAAAGAGTTAGAGATCTAACGTTGAACTCACGTAAGTCGAGATAAATACAACACTATACATCTGGTGATAGGGATATGCAGGGTTGTAAGTCCGACATATTCTCTCATTACTAGACACCTACACTGTGGAGTTTGAAGAGTAGTTTCCCGACATTCCATTGACCGACGGAGATCCTCTTGCTTAGTTTAATGGGTGGTTGCCCAGATTGCTAACAAAGGAGACCCACACACACACACCTACACTGTGGAGTTTGAAGGGTAGTTGCCCGACATTCCATTGACCGACGGAGATCCTCTTATTTAGTTTAACGGGTGGTTGCCCAGATTGCTAGTAAAGGAGACCTACCTACACTAATACTAAATAACACCTCGACAAACGTACCAACAACCGCAGAGTACCTGTAACTAAAGCTTCGTCGGAAGACTAAGCTGAACACCTAGTTAACGCCGTTAATCCAGTAATATAGAAACGTAACCGTAAAAACTAAACGTGTTAGTCAATATTAAACTATCTTCTGTAATAAAACCACCGCCGCCAGCACCAAACAACGTAAGTTACACCGTTTGCAATTAATAAGATTGTTACATGTAAACCAGAAACTATCATATAATATATTTCGTGTTAAATAATTCAAATCATTATTGTTAGACGCGAAAAATTCATTTTAATAGAAAACGAAGGTTTTATATTTTAAAATCGGCCAACATAACAAAAGTTTTTCATTTTATTGAAATAAAACCTGTGTACTAAAGTAATTAATATAGGAACAGAAACAAATAATCCGCAGCTACCGTATAGAAGCTACCTTCAAAACGAAAAGCTTTCATTTATTTAAAAAGGACAAAATTGAATGTAAACGTGAAGGAGTTTATTTTCATAAGAAAAGCAGGTATAAAATTAGAGTACTTTTATACATTTGAAAACGACTGCTTTAAAATATCGATTATTTCTTTAAAGGCAGAGCATTGAACTCGGTGTTTTATCGTACACGTATTTATAACCGGGTTATCTTGCTACCAACTTCTGTAGTTTATACAGGGACGCATGTAGGAAAAATTATTTATTTTATTTCGGCAGTTAGAACAATATAAATTGATATCAGTCAAAGGACGTAAATTAATAGTCAAAACCCAACCCTTCTATTAATGTTATATTACAGAAACTCCAGAGGACCACCTAACCCTCCGTCCCAGGACCAGCCAGGAAGGGAGAACTACAGAATATATATTTTGTATTTATATCTTAGAAGTAGTTTACAGTAACGGAATTAGTTTTGTAAAAAGATAATAGGGAATAAAGGTATATAAACTCTTTTTATCTATTTGTTCAGTGTTGAGAGCCTGAATAACGAACCCCGATCCTTATTTTGCAAGTACAAAATTCCGACTGAGCTAAAAGGGCAAAGTGGAAATTATTCATTAGTAGTAATACACTTAACAGTAAACCTCCATTTCCGTTGACAGGAAAAGGAGTGGCGTAATACAGTGTGTCTGTGTGTCTGTGTGTCTGTGTGTCTGTGTGTCTGTGTGTCTGTGTGTCTGTGTGTCTGCGTGTCTGCGTGTCTGTGTGTCTGTGTGTCTGTGTGTCTGTGTGTCTGTGTGTCTGCGTGTCTGCGTGTCTGCGTGTCTGCGTGTCTGCGTGTCTGCGTGTCTGCGTGTCTGCGTGTCTGCGTGTCTGCGTGTCTGCGTGTCTGCGTGTCTGCGTGTCTGCGTGTCTGCGTGTCTGCGTGTCTGCGTGTCTGCGTGTCTGCGTGTCTGCGTGTCTGCGTGTCTGCGTGTCTGCGTGTCTGCGTGCCTGGGTGTCTGCGTGTCTGCGAGTCCGCGAGTCCGCGAGTCCGCGAGTCCGCGTGTCCGCGTGTCCGCGTGTCCGCGGGTCCGCGTGTCCGCGTGTCCGCGAGTCTGCGTGTCTGCGTGTCTGCGTGTCTGCGTGTCTTTGTGTCTGCGTGTTTGTTTGTCTGTTTGTCTGTGTGTCTGTGTGTCTGTGTGTTTGCTTTTAAAGTGTTGCGTATTTACGTGATGAGCTTATTATAAAAGTATGTAAAGATGTAATTATTCTAAAAAAATAATATTAAAATTATTTCATTTCTTCTAATTTCCGTTTTGTAGGTTGGATGGTCATGTGGTTCTCCACACCCGATGTTTTACTTTCTGTCTTCCAAATCTGCAAATTCGTTAATTAAGTGCTGTTTAAGTAAAGTACTCTGGTATCTCTTTGGAGGATTCATGACGAACTTAGAAATCGTTTTAGCAGTATCTGAATCTAAAGAGCCGAGGACATGATGGTACCTAGTTTCTTCACTAGTTGTAAAAAATTAGATTCTGCTTAAGTAAACATTAAGTAACGCTTCTTCCAAAATGTAGGTATTTTGACAGAAACTTGGAACGATCTTTGATGTGCTATCCGTATCTTCTTCGTTTGGTATTTATTAATCGTTTCAAGTATTTGTTAATTACTGTGTTCTTTACTTTTGATCGGGGTCACCAATAATTTGAAATCAAAAAGAATGTCACTTTCTAGTATTACATACACCACTACGTTTTTGGTACTTTGGTAACTACAGGAAGATCTTATATGAATAATATCCCTTAAACAGAGTATCTGATTTACGGGATTGTTGATCAGAGTGTTTAGACGGAGTGTATTGTGTCCGTCCCCCAAATCAGTGAACCTTAATCCGAACGGTTTGATATAGAACTATGGGGTTCCTTATTAGGTCCCAAAGTAACTCGTATTGTTGATCTACCTCATCCGCAAGGGTAGAGTGATGCGGTATTCTCTTTAATATTGTGTAGAACGCTTGTGTTCTCGACTTCGAGGTCAAATATCAACATCAAATTGTAAAAAAAACCGAAAGATGCATTACTTCATGAACAATTTTCCGCAGAAAGGGTTTTAGCACATTGTACAACGTAATGCATCTAGCACGCACAAGGTATTACCTTAAGGTCCAATAAGTGAATTTTACCAATTTCTGGTGATCACATAGATTTGAACCAGAAATCCAACAATCGCTATTATTATTGTGGCTTATTTGCGTCACCTCAAAGGGGGTTTAATGTGGTTTACACCCTGAGTAGGATGGTTGATTTATAAAATTATATTGTACTGTAAACTAATGTTACAATGGTATGACGTAACAGTACGCTTCGTATTATCTATTACTAAATTAAAATTTTACACTGAATTACGCAACTGTTCTTTGGATGGAATAGCTACTTCATATGGTGACTCATAGTTTTCAACAATCCAAATAGAGCCGTTATTACACCTTTTAATAATCTCCACGATAGACTTTCCTACATGTTCCGCTCTATAGTAAAAACTCGTTAATTAACGTACAAATAAAGTGTCTTAAACTTACGCTTGTGGTGGGTTTCGTACTTTATCTGTTTTTTGTAGGTATTGCTTTGAATATACTCTTTCAGAAACATTCGTTTGCAATGGAGTTATTGTCCCTCCCGGACAAATAGTTGCTAGTTTTACGTTTGTGAGATTGTAGTGAGTACTATCAGCAAAACTGAGTGTCAGTCCCAATATTCCAAATTTGGTTGCTGTGTACATGGGAACTGAACCTTCTATATCAAACACACATATTGAAGCAATATTCAGGATTAAACCTTCGTGTCCGCTTTTGTGATTAGTAATGTAGTGGTCCATCGCTAACAGAACTCCATTAACTGTTCCTTTCTACAAATACATACAATGTGTTATTTTCTCCCCAACATCATCATTTCTTACTTACAATATTGATGTCAATTTCTCTCTCCCATTCCATGTCATTCAAAACACTTGCATTATTAATAAGCAAATCAATATGTCCAAACACTTCCAAAGTGCGTTTAAAGGCTTCTGTAAATTCAACAGTTAACCAAGAAAGAGCAACCATTTTGTGTACCTTCAAATTGAGCTTTGTTGCTTACATCAGCTTGAACGAATAATATCCTAGAGCCAAACTCTGAGAAAGACTCAAGCACTTCCTTGCCTGCTTTTTCATTTATGTCGACCAGTGTAATACCCTGGATTTCAGTAAGTTATTGTGTAAACAAAAGTGTTAGTTAAGAGTTACCTTAATGCCATTTTTTACTAGTTCTTTAGCTGTACAATAACCAATTCCAGATGCAGCCCCTGTAACTATTGCAACTTTTTCAGCTAGGTAAAGGTATGTCATTCTGGTAGAGCAAACTCTAAACTACTAAATTAAATATCTAAAGTTAAAAATTTAATGTTTGCTTTATTGTGTAAATAGACTTTCTGTATAAGTATTTTGAAGTTAATTTAAATATAATCTAAACAAATATAAATGTCTCTATTAATAAAATCTTAACTAAGCCACGCACATATTAAATATTTGAATTTTCAACTAAAATAAACTATTTTATGTCAATGGCAATTAAAAAAATAAATTCTTATAAGAATAAGCGGGTTGACAAGCTAACTCATTGGACACGGCCGTAGGTCGTTATAAGCAACAAAGTCGCTGAAAGGGTGCTTCAAAAACCTTACCCACCAAAGATATAACTCAACCATCTGCAATAAACATCAATGGCACCACAGTGACCAGTATTTTTGGTAAACGGGTTCAGGCTAAAGCTGATATTAATTCTTGAATGATAAATGCGTAGATAAACGTCAACCTTCACGATTATCACTCATAACTAGAACACCTACCGTACTTACGTTTGCGTATGTAATCATGTATTTTTTTTTTTAATATTTAAAGGTTTCTGAAAAAATAGATTACTTTGACATCCTAATTAAATAAACAAAAAGAGTAACTCAAAAGGCGATAACTGTAGATACATTTAAATTTGTAAAGTATCTGGTGTGTAACACCACACGACCTTCCAACCTACAAAATGGAAATTAAAAGATATGAAATAATTTTAATAACATTTTTTTAGAATAATTATATCTTTATATACTTTTATGATAAGCTTATCACGTAAATATGCAACATTTTGAAAGTAAAAACAATAATCTATGTCACACAGACATTTAAAACTTCTGGACAGACAGAGATTAGTAGACATCTAGATGATAACTTAACAAAGAAATGAAATAATTTTAATTATAATTAACCATGAATCTCTTTCATACATTCATAACGAAAAACAGGCAACATTGTAAAAACAAAAACAGTAATCTATGTCAGAATGACGTTTAAAACTTCTAAAAAAAATTCCAAAGCCACCCGCTTCTATAAAACGTAAATAATACATTTTAACCTTTTCCATTCATATTTAATTTTTAAACTTATCTTGCATTATATTAAGAAACTTTATAAAGAAAAGTTATGTAAAATTAAGTTTTCTTTAAAAAAATGTCAGCACTTTTTCTAATAAAATGAATCGTTATTCAGATATTGAAAAAACTTAAATTGTACCTTACGAATTTTAATTTTAATATTTAACTAAATTATGCGTCGTATCAAAAAGTTGCATAGAACATAATTACTCGATATGTTTAAGGTCTATGTCTGGGTATTTTTATATTTTTGAGTATATGCAGCTGTTTTAGAAATATTTGATAAAAACCAATAACTGACCCTAACAAACCCCTCCTCCCCGCAACTGGATTTCTCCCAAAATCTAATCAGCTCTAAGCCAAATGAAAACAAGCTTAAATATAAAATTTTAAGTACGTAGGTATTTTCGTTTTGGAGTTATCGTGGATACTAACATATACACACATCCAGACAACATGACCCATCCTGACGAAACTTGACCAAATGTTTAAAATGAGTTAATAAGTCGATTTAGCGATAGTGAACAAAAAGTCAATTGCATAACCTTCTATACCTACATATGTATATGTAGGTTGGAAGGTAAAAATTAACAAAAATACACGCTTATACACCCAAATAACAAATATTTTAATTAAGATACACGCCTAACCAACCTAAATCATACTCAAACACACACACGCACGCACGCCCGCACGCACGCACGCACGCACGCACGCACGCACGCACGCGCACACACCACACACACACACACACGCGCACACGCGCACGCGCATACGCGCACACGCGCACGCGCGCACACGCACACACGCACGCACACACGCAAGCACGCACACACGCACACACACACACACCACGCACACACGCACGCACACACGCAAGCACGCACGCACGCACGCATACACACACGCACGCACGCACCCACGCACGCACGCGCGCACGCGCGCACGCGCGCCCGCACACACACACACACACACACACACACACACATACACGCAGTAGCAAAGGCAATTCTTGTTCAATTGACCCTTCGTTAATTAATCGGAAAAAGACTAGTTGAATCTTCAATTACAATCACACATAACCAACGAAATGTTTATAACCAATCCAAGCGTCCTTTACAACCAACTGGGTTTATTAACAAAATCATTAATTTATTTACACGAAGGTCTTTGGCATTTATATACACAAAATATCTTAACAACTTTATTTACAGCAAATTATTGTCTTTGAATATCTTTCAACGGTGTGGGGGTACAACGGAGTGAATGATGAACAGTATGGCCCAGTTTTTCTGAATGCAAAATACCATACATGCTACACTTATATCAATCCGCTTACAGTGTAAAATTACTCTAATGTACTAGGATAGCACTAAAATAGACACTATATCTCTTCGCTGGAACCAAATATGTTACTATTAATCGTTGTTCAATTCTCTGATTAGAGAGATTGAGTAGTTGGGGTTTAATGTGAGGGGTACGCCGTCACTCGTACCAATTGTAGACTAGACCTCACAACCCTGTTGAGTAATTGAATAAAAGATGAGATTCATTCAAAGACTATTTTATTTGATATTATTTACACTTTATATACAACTTTTTACATGACGTATTTTATTGTTTGACTTAGTTAGTAGGTCATGTTTTATTCATTTAAGCGCCTTTTTGTGCTTACTAGTTATAATGCACATAGTATATGTGTAATTTCAACCTTACACACTTTTGTATCAGCACAATTGTCGCAATAATTAACCTGCTCTATATTCAGTTTTGCTTACGATTCGTTTTACGTATTTCTTAATTGTTAATTCTACTTATATTTCTCAACTTATTACTAAATATAAAATTACTAAAATTATTAACATTATTAAAATACCCTGTTTAATCTGCAAGATTAAACATTCTGGCGGGCCCGAAGTTCATGTTCATTTGCAGATTGAACATTCTGCCGGGCCCGAAGTTCATGTTCAATTGCAGATTGAACATTCTGCCGCGACGAGGTGGTTGGCATGGCGTAAAGTTGTTCCATCTGGAATCTTTCTTCCATCTTGGTACCTTTAGTTCTTCTATAACTTTTAATTTATCCCGGAACTTCACCCATTTTGCTGCTATGTGTTCAGGTACTTTTTGATCCCATTTGATTGCGCTTATCCATAATTCTTGTATTATTAGTTTGGCTGTTATTGTTATTGGACTGAACCACCCTAGCGGGTCGAAGATTTTCGCTGTTTCTGAAAGTATGCTTCTTTTTGTTAATGTTTTGTTGTTGACTGCTACCTTGAATTGAAAGCTGTCTTGATCTGGTAGCCATCTCACTCCTAGGGATTTTCTTGATTCGTTTTGGTTGATATCCAGTGGTTCCGACGTTTCTTTTTCTTCTTTCCATAGTTCTGTGTGATTTTCTGCCCATTTTCTTAACGTAAACCCTCCTTTCGCTGATAATGTGATTAATTCTTCCTGTAACGTTTTTGCGTCTTCTATTGTTGGGGTTCCAGTTAACAGGTCGTCCACGTAATAATCTTTCAGTGTTACTGCTGATGCTTGCGGGTAATTGTTTTCTTCATCTTGGGCTAGTTGCTGTAATGTCCTTACCGCTAGGTAAGGTGCGGAAGCTGTTCCATATGTAACGGTTGTATGTTGATACTCTTTGATTGGTTCCCTTGGTGTGGTTTGTTGGTAGTGTTCTACACACTCTTCATCTTGTTGGGACATTTTCACTGCCCTTGGAATTTCCTCGAGTTCCCAAAATTTTTCTAATTGCGTTTCTTCTTCCCGTGATACCATACTGACTATCGTCACTTCTTTTTTATTTTCGGGGCTGCATGCTTCCTTAACTTCTTTGGTTGATGAGTGCGCTGCCGATTTTGTTTGCTGGTGTGTTGCAGGTTTTTTGCATTCCTGGTGTAGTAATGTGTGGTGCGGGTACTGACACGTTGTGCACCGCCGTATTGCGTGGCACCCGATATTGGAACTGTGGTCCATGCAATTGAAACATAGACGTTTTTCACTCACGAATGTGATCCTGGCTTGTGTTGACAACCCTTTGAATTCGATGCAGTCACCCAACTTGTGATATTGGTTGCAGTAGACGCATGCTTGCCGTTTATTCTGCCACTGGGGGTTCCATTAGGGCTGTCCTCGTGTGGTAGTTTGGTGTGATTTTCTTGCCTGGGACATCGCTTCCATTGACTGGAATCTTAGTTTGAGGAGCTCCATTACTTCCTCCATTAGTGGTATTTCATTTGATGCTTTCAGCGATTGTTCGAATAGTTTGTTTGTCTCTGCGTCCCATTTTCTTGCTACTGTGTGGACAATAAGAGGACCCCAGGAGGTTGTTTCTACTCCTAGGTTCTTTATTGCTTCCAGACACTCATAAGTGGTGTCATGCAGACGCCTTATTGCACCTGCGTCTTGTTCTTGGATAGTGGGAAAGTCTAGAATTTTGTCTATTAAAACTTTTACCATTAACCGTTTGTTGTTGTATCTGCTCTCAAGAATTTCCCATGCTGTTTTGTAATTGCATTCTGCCATTTGAAGGTGTTGGATTAGTTTTGATGCTTCTCCTGTGACGTTGCTTTTAAGGTACTGCATTTTTTCTATTGTTGTCACCGTTTTGTTGGAGTGTATTATTTTTTCAAACAGGTCTTGGAATGTCATCCAATTTTCATGACCACCGCTGAACATAGGTAGCTTTATTTCTGGCATCTTGATGCTGCATGTCTTATCTCCAACCATTTGTATTTTGTTTCCGAGTTCGATGCTTATTTGGTCACACCATTGTTCGGTTTTCTCGAACTCGCTGTTTGAAAATAGTTGTCCTGATGTTTTGTTTCATGCACCTTGATGTGTTCGTGCAGGTCTTCAATTGCTGTCCATTGGCGCTGAATCTTGTCTTGCCATAACTTAAGTTGGACCGTGTTTTCTTCTTTCTTCAATCTTTCTTCTACTTGTTGTAATAGAGCACCTAGTTGTTGTATCTTGATCTCTTGTCGTTTCAATCGCTGTTCTTGTTCTTTATCGACCCCATCGTCTTCTTGCGAGGTGGTTGTTAGCTTCTTTTCCAGTTCTGTCAGATAGTTCTTAATGTGATTATATAGTTTACCCAATTTTTCCAAGTATTCTGACGTGTGGTAGTCATGATCATCTATCTGCAGTTTGGATATTTCATTGTGTGTGCTGTTCGCTTCTTCCCACCATGTTTCCAATGCATTGCTACGTTCATTAATGTACACCTTGTTCTTCCGTGCCGCCGCATCTTTCTTCATATTTGTAAACATCTTCTCTATAGCCTTGCCAATTTCATTTTGGGTGTTGGCCAATTTGTTTATCTTCTACATTTTTCGCTTTGAGTCTTGTGTTGTTTCTTATTTATAAAGCTTGATTTTCTTACCCACTGTCGTTCCTATAAGGGGCGTAAATCCTTATAGTTGACAGAGGTAGACTTGCTGCTGTAACTTCTTTTGGCGGTGGTGGTGGTGAATTGAGTGTAGCTGGTGGTGTTGATGTCTTCAATAGGCTGATGTTCAATAGCTGCTGCTGTTGGTGGTGGATGATGTCTTCAATAGTAATTAATTTTACTGGTTGCCGATGTTAGTGGCTCGAAGGACCATGACTAATTTTACTGGTTGCCGATGTTGGTGGCTCGAAGGACCATGTCCAATTTTACTGGTTGCCGATGTTGTTGGCTCGAAGGACCATGATCATCTATCTGCAGTTTGATGCTTATCCAGCTCGAAGGACCATGTTCAATTCTCTGATTAGAGAGATTGAGTAGTTGGGGTTTAATGTGAGGGATACGCCGTCACTCGTATCAATTGTAGACTAGACCTCACAACCCTGTTGAGTAATTGAACAAAATCAGATTCATTCAAAGACTATTTTATTTGATATTATTTACACTTTATATACAACTTTTTACATGACGTATTTTATTGTTTGACCTAGTTAGTAGGTCATGTTTTATTCATTTAAGCGCCTTTTTGTGCTTACTAGTTATAATGCACATAGTATATGTGTAATTTCAACCTTACACACTTTTGTATCAGCACAATTGTCGCAATAATTAACCTGCTCTATATTCAGTTTTGCTTACGATTCTTTTACGTATTTCTTAATTGTTAATTCTACTTATATTTCTCAACTTATTACTAAATACAAAATTACTAAAATTATTAACATTATTAAAATATCCTGTTTAATCTGCAAGATTAAACAATCGTCGAAAAACACAAAAATTTACCCGGGGTGGTTGAATCCTATCTGCAGATTATCACATTCTAACTTGAGTGTTTTATGCCAATTAAGATAGGGACGGTGCGAGTTTTACTTGAAGTAAAGATCAATTTAAATCTGATTTCAGTGTTTTGGAGAGTCAATAATTTTTATGGAGTTACAAAGTGAGAATTTTGGAGTATTTGGAGAACTACGTTTCAGATTTAACCTAGTGGATTAGCGTGGAGATATTTTTCCCTGTTTTATGTTAGTGCATCCCCTCTGTAATGGGTTTTCGGTGGTTTCAAGTGAAGCTTGTCCTCAACGAAGTCCAACACAAACATTAAACCATGGTAGGGTAATTATGGATATTTATGTCCACTCCTGGACGGGTTGCGAATGCGGTTGTCTTTCCAGGAGGTTGAAAACGGATTCGGGCGCCACCCAAAGATAAACTATTGTTTAGGCTGTCTTTGGATCCACTCCTGAGCGTATACGGTTTTCCAATCAGGCTGCGTCGGGTTTCCCAGTATAGGATAAAATTCAGGGTCGAATCCTTATGGTAGGAGATGTACCTAAAACTCAATTAATACGGACGGAAAGAAGATACGGTAGTTGACGGTGGTCACAGGATCCCTGGATCAACAAAATTCCTTCACCAATGATGGATGAAAATAAATGATTCTTAATAAATATGAGCTGTATTAATTAATCAAACTACAATGATTACGGTTCAAGCAAAACGGTGGTCCGTAGCAAAGTGATTTCCCTGCTACTTAGCCAAAGAAATTTAACTAAATTTTGATACTCGTTTGCAGAGAGTGATAAGGCTACGTGACTTCTGGCGCAGGAAGTGGCGTCACACCAATCAGCGACGTGAGCGTACACTTAAGCCCCGCCTCCAACGGAAGAGAGAGAGAGAGAGAAAAGAGAGAGAGAAAGAGAGAGAGATTTACAGAAGCAACATCCGGTGCGCATTCTAAAAAATAATTGCATCATATGTTATTACATTTTACAATTAAAATACTAGTTACAGTGTTTTAAAGTATGCATCATAATTAAAACTATTTGCAATTTTAAATAAAGCGTATATAAAGAATATATTGAAAGTTTACAATATATAAATTTCTGATTTATATTGAACATAAGTGTATAAGCTGACGTCACAATGAATTAAGAGCAGCTTTTCATTTCTGTTGAAAGGATAGTGAGTGTTAGAGAGAGAACACATTCGAGAAGCAACATCCGACGCACATTCTGAATATGATTTAAAATAATGCATTTGATAATAAATAGGAAATAATGGCGCTGATAAATATGTAATACTAATAAAGTAATGAATTAGAAATAGACTTGGATGTTATGCATTACAATTAAAACTATTTGGATTTGGAAATAAATCATATAAAGAAATTATATTGTAATATCTTCACAACTTAGAATTCGCAGATTTTTGCATGCTATCTAGAAAAGAATTTAATTATTCCATTGTTAAAAGGTAATAATGTTATCGCGAAAGAAGGAAATAGATGTTTATCAGCTGTATAAACCACAGACGCATCCGGTTTTAAAAAAATTTCTTATCAGCGCTATTCAAAATTTATATGTAAACTATATCATTTTTATTAAGATAATGGCTTCAATTGAATAATAAGTAATATTTTACAACCGGGTGGCTATTTTCTTATAGAACAATGAAACCGGAAAAGCGTTCTCAATATATTGATAAAAATTCGATATAAATGCTAGATGCAATCGGTATATAGTTTCAGTTATTAATATTACACTCTTCAATATGGATCTTCTACAACACTTAAACTTAGTAGGCGAAGGTGAATTCAAACCGGTATTAAAAGTTTGCCAATATGGTTATTGATTATAAATATCGGCAAAAAAATATTAAAATTATAAACACTAAATATGGTAGAAAGGTAGCGGTAGAAACAGAAGAACAAACTATATCATTCGCATGATGTAAATTCTCTTATGTATGCATATCATGTGAAACATTTTCATGATTTAGCATCCGATGTCAGGGGGATCCAATCATTATACTCCTTACCTCTACTACATCTACTTATCTGAAATTACGACTACCTCTGCTAAGACGCCTGCTTTACCTGCTCCAGACTTATGCAATATCGATATTGAACATTATTTGATTCTAAACAAGCGATTTATATGTTCTACGAGAATTGGGTTTGGATATCTGCTTTAAATAGTACATATATCGAGCTCGCTAAGAACTTGCTTGAATGGTTGCCCTTCCTGCCAAGTACTTTTAAGTGCTTTGATGCGGTATATAAGAAGCCTAACACTGATATCGTCTTCAGCAATGGATATATTTATCCGGTACAATTTCCTAGTTTACAACTGATATCCTGATGGCCTAGAATATACAGCTCCTCTTACATTCCTGCTAGCAGTCATGTTTATGCCGCCGTAAACACTTATAGTGGGCCTACGCTAATCCTTCATGGGGCAAACCAGATCATTTAATATGATGAATGCCTTCAATGACCAAATACGGATGTCTTTCCAAATTTACCATCGAAAATAACAACAATATTCAGATATATTAACGTAAATCTATTCTTTATCGACAGAAACAAGTTTTACGAATATAACGAGTTTATACTGATCAAGTGATACAATCAGAGAAAGTTGATGTTTCCATGTCTAATATTCATTGTGCAAACAAAGGTTTATTAGAGCAATTATAGATGTTTTAACAAAACTTATGAGCTGGATAAAGTTGTATAGTGAAAGTTAAAATAAATTGATAAATAATTATTTGATAATAAATGTGTAATTACATATTTAAATTAGTAAATTGGAGGTATTTTCAAATAATTCATATATAAAAATTATATTGAAAAAATATTACGATATCCGCATCCGGCTTATCTATGAATAACATCCGGCATGATATACTATAATGAATTTATTCGAACAAATATATAGCTGCAGCTGGAGCTGAAAAACTACGGAAAACAACTCATCCGGATATATTTCTCGTTGAGAAGATGTTACGGTGTAAGTGGAACCAGCTATATGTTTGATAGTTTGCTGTGGATAAACCACATGATTCATGTAATAATAAAACAGATTTAGTATAACATGTATATATTTTCATACAATAAATAATTTGTTATACAACATATGTATATTTTCATACATGATAAATAACTTCTGAAATAATAATAACAATAATATAATTTTCTTAATGTATGATATAAGAAATTTCTTAACCTACAACATAGTTATAACAATAATGATGATAATGATAATAGCTAATAATAGTAATAAATAATTGCCCCTCACTAAGCCACTTGAAATCATCCCGCGGCAAACACTATACATAATAATAATATAATAATAAAAACAATAATAAAATAAATAATATAAATTAACCATATCTGTGTAAAGGACATAAGAGGATGGTTTGCTGGGATCGTATTCACCCATGTACTTATTATTAGCCTGCTATATTTAGTACAGCATTGTGTCATCCCTCCTCTTATACCCTTTCCCGCGAACAATAACTTATCAACATCGGTGAGCAGCTCCAGTCTAACTTTTGTATAATTTAACATACACTGCCAGGTGTATCCGGGGGCGGTGTAAAAGAATGCCGGATCTAACTTTTATGCACTTTCTTCTGAAATTTGTGAATACGTCAGCAAGTAGAAGCACATCACATGTCAGATAAACATCGCTATACTGACCTACATTTTTAATTTGAAACTTTTGCCAAACGTTCTGAGCATGCGTATAATCATTAGCTGTGATATGTGATTGCCTCAACTTGCTGTAAAACTTATCTTTTGTGCGGAACACAAGTTTTATCTAATTTATTCCACGCATCTACATACTCATATCCCCCTTTTTAGTTAACAACTGCAGCTGCTCATCATTAGGATGCTGCGTAAAATTTCGAAATCGTTAAATGATAGGAGGGTAACTTATCTGGGGACTCGTTCATGAAGCGATATGAATCTACAAATCGAAATTTAACTATGGAATTAGTAATGTCTTTGGTGAGTGATATTTAGCGTTCTTTAGTTTTAGGCAATAATGTGACCGAGGATGGCTTTGAGTAATATCTTTAATCAGGAAGTGTGAGTCATAACTGGAAACATTATGAAAAAAAAACTGGTATTATTCGTAGGGCCTTATACCGGATGTTGCATGCTTGATTTTTAAAATACTGCTGCAGACTACTAGCAATATCTAGCAGCTTGTTGCTAAACTAATTAATACACTCCTCACCCCTCAGCAATCGAAATTTTGATGAGAAATCATTAAACGTGCAGTGGAGATAATATGCGATTCTGTATACGTTATCTTTCTTATACCTAACAGTATTCCGCTTTTCATCATCTTTAAAATCATTTACTAATTAGCTTAAAATCTAACTCGTGATTACTTAGCTTAATTTGGGAACTAGAATAGTGGGGGCATCTATCGCATAAATATAATTTACCACGATTCTTCGTTAACTGTGAACACACTCATCTTGATAAATTTTTGATCCAGCAGAAATGAAATTTAACGACTTCTTCATCATGTTTAGTTGTTCCAAGTCTCGAAACGTCATCATCTATCTCGATTTCAATTTCATAATTCTGCTGGATCGTTAATAAATTAACATATTGTTTCTTATCTTCACATAAATAGACAGGTACTGTGTTATATTTAACTGCATCTTTTCTAATAAGGGCATACACGTTTCTGGATAAATTAGGATTCTGTTTTAAAAATTTGGGGTTTGACTTAAGAGCATCAGAAACCGTACATCTTCAAAATTTAGGATTTCGACATAATAGGGATATGATGATACATGATCAGGGTCGCGAAGAGCGGGAAAGAGAGCCGATGTTAAATCCCACCCGAAACAGGCTCCATCATTGTTTTTTACGTTAATGATGCATTTTTTGTTGTTTATTTTTATGGGTAAAGGAATAAAGGACTATGCCCTTATTAGAGTTATACCGTTTGCGTTTACAGTTAAGGAAATAATTTTTGATAAAGCCCAACCACTGTGCTGTTCTTCAAACTGAAGCAATTGCTCCACCAAGAAATCTACTGCACTGCTTCATATGTTTTAACACCTCACTTTTCCAACGTGATTTTGATCTTCCGTTTCTTTTTTTTTCCTTCTATACCACTTTCCCGTATTCTTTTTGGGATTCTGTTATCTGCTATTCTTGTTACGTGCCCTATCCACATCAGACTTTGTCTCTTCACTGTTGCTATTATATCTGTCTCGCTGTATAATTCCCGCAGTTCTTTATTTGTTCTTCTTTCCCAGTTATTTTGTACCCTTTTTCCTCCGTACACTTTCTTTAGCATTTTCCTCTCACACACTCCTAACATTCTAAGTTCTATTGTGCGTAATGTCCACACTTCGCTTGCATACGTCACTATTGGTTTTAATACAGTATTATAGATTTTAAGTTTGAGGCCTCTTGATGTATTTTTTCTGTATAGACATCCTCTGAGCGCTTGTGTGGCTCGGTTTCCTGCAATAAGTCTTTTCTGTATTTCTCTTCTTAGATCTGGTGTTCTGTACAACTCTGTGCTTAAATGTACGAACTTATCTACTTCTTTAAAGGTGTACGTTTTTCTTTTATTAGTTGTTAATATTACTTTTATTTGTATCGTTGTAGTATTGTTTTGTCCATGTCATATACCATAATCAGGCCCATATTATGTGCTGTATTTTAAATTTTTCTGATATGTTATTCCCTATTTTAACCATATTGTCCGTTCGTTTCAACGCTACTTTCATCAGTTTTGCAAGTTTTCCATGACCTAGGCATAGGTCATTTAATGCTGCATATAGTTCTTTCCTACTTATGGAGTCGAACGCTTGTTTGAAATCTATGAAAACCAAGTGTGTATCTTTTTTATGTTCATAGCTCTCCGCTTGCAAATCCCCTTAGCTCAAATATTTGGTCTATCACTGATCTCCCTGTTTTAAATCCAGTTTGGTATTCACCTATCACTTCCTATATTCGGGTTTTTACATATCCTTTAGATGTGTCGCCACGATTTTATATGTAACATTTAGGACTGCTATGCCTCTGTAATTCTCACAGTCTGTTTTGTCTCTTTCCCTATAAATAGGTAATATCACTGCTTCGTTACATTGTTGTGGCATTTTTTCTTCTTTCCATATTTCTTCTAATTAGTCTTGAATAGACGTTATCAATTCTTCTCCGCCATACATATAATGCTCTGCATACAACCCGTCATTCCCAGGACTTTTATTGCTTCTCAGATTATTTATTATTGTTGCAATTACTTTTTTTGTTGGTGGTTGATCACCGCCTCCTTTATCTTGGTTCTAGTTCTCTTCAATTACCATTTCTTTCCGATTAATTCTTTATTCTCTACTGTTACATTAAGTAACTGGTTAAAATATTCTTTCCATAGTTGTAGTACCTCTTCTTGCCCTCCTGTCAATTCTCCATTAATGTTTTTGTAAAACACTGTCCTTATTTGATACGATTTCCTTTCTTCTTTCAATTTTTGATATAGGTTTCTTACTTCCTTATTTCGTTAATTTCTATACTGGTGATTAACTCTTCCATGTACTTTCTTTTTTTCTCTCTCAATTTTTTTTACATTCATTCCTTTACTTTTTGTACGCTTCGTTTGCTTGTTCTGTATTAGCTTTTAGCGTTTCTTTTCTCACTATTTTCCTGTTACGTAGTTCTTTTTCGCATTATGCATCAAACCATACTTGATCTTCCTTCCGTCTACTGTCGTCTTGGTTATCTGCACTCTGGTTTATTTCTCTGCATAATTCCATCCACAACTGCTCTATATCATTGGTTTCCTGGATGTTCGTTACTTTGTTCTGGTATTTGTCTCTCTCTTCGTTTTTTGTGAATCTTCTTAGTGTTCTTTGGCCCATTTTTGCTTTTCTCCTATTCCTTTCCATTAGCATTCCGTGTTCAAATTTTGCTACTACAAGGAAGTGGTGTGTATCTGCATCGGACCCTCTATATGTTCTCATTTGTTTTATCCATTTTTCTTCTATTTCAATTAGGATGTGATCAATTTGGTTGGTATAGGAACCATCGGGTGACTTCCAAATGCCCTTGTGTACATTCTTTTTTTCTTAAAATGTGCTCTTTATCATCATACCCTTTTCTTTTGCGAAATCCATTAATAGTTTACTGTGCTGACCTATAGTAGGCCTAGACCATTTCTCCTTTCCTATCTTTGAATTTGCATCGCCCAATACAATTTTGAGATCATATTTAGGTATTCTTACGTATTCTTCATCCAGCTTACTATAGAATTCTTCTCTTTTACTTAAATCTACTTTCTCGGTTGGGGCGTGAAGATTTGCAAGTGTAATTTTCTGGTATTTTCCACTGAGTCTCAAGGCACACATTCTGTCAGGTATGGATTTAAACTCAACCAGTACTGTTCTATGTTTTTTCGTTATCATAAAGTCTACTCCCAATCTTCTATTCTCTTCTCCACTATTAATGTAAACATATTCATCTATTTCTATGATGTGATTCCCCTTCCGGGATACAACCGCGAGTGTTGCACGCTAGCGACCGTGTTTCACCATAATGACTGTTAGTAGGGTGGTGAAACGGAATGGAAATAATAGAAAGCTTGTGTTAACGGAAGCGTGGGTCTCCACTGAGGTACAGGCTCACACCCCCAAGAAAAAAGGTTTGGTAACCAGAAACCCAATAGAAAGAGAGGAAAACAAATGTTAAAGTAAAACAATAAATTTAAAAGTAAACTTTTTTTTTATTGATTATCACTGCTGTCCCGACGTCGATCCTAGTGTTGGTGGTGTCTTTGATTCTGCTTGTTGCTAAGGCTGTATTCTTCTTCTTGATGATCGCTTCTTCGTATTATCGGTATGCAAGCAGTGGCAGACCTAACTTCGAAGCGGCGAAGACCATGATGCCCGGGCCGCTAAGCGTGAAATCTCTGTTCTTTTTTTTTAATTAAATTAGCTGATGCTAAATAACGATGTTATCTATTTCATTAAATGTGTACGGGGTGGCCAACTAAGAATGCGAGGTACTGTATCTGGGAAACTATACATCGTAGAGGCTTGCGTAACAAAAAGTTACTAAAACGGCCAATACAAAAACCTGGAAAATATTTTCATGTTTCTGAAATGGCCGCTAGCGTAACTGCAATCTTGAATCTAAAAAAGTGGTGTTTCTGTGAATTCTGCTATATTAATTTAATAAAAAAATAACTGATCTTTGAAGTCGAGGATAATCTGTACTTTTTTTGTTTGGTACTTTTTGACATATCTATAAAAATAAAGTGGTGGGGGGTATTCAAAGGTTTCCTTAAATCACCCTCCCATATCTTCAAAACGGCTAATCCGATTTTAACAAACTTGGGCGCGTTGAAAAGAGCTTTTCTTGGGCTACAAATGTTAAAATAATTGAAGTTTTGTTAGTTTTACATGTCGTCGCTAGAGGGCTATATTCGACATTCCGACAGAGACGGTTAATTTTCGCAAAAAAATTAAATGCATTGGTATGACTTTTCTTCATGAACAAGTAGCTAAATGATGCCTAAACAAGCTCGCGAAAACCGCAACTCGATATCTTGTTCCTAACCTAAAATATCGACCAAAGCACACTTTATACGAAAATCCCTTAAATTTTCATTTTTTTACTATATTTTTCTGGAATTGTCTCTTTTATTTAAGTTGTGGCCCTAAAAAGGACCGATTTAAAGGAAGAAGGTTTTTAATGCCCCCGCAAATGCTCGAAATGCTGACTATCACGCTCTACGCATTGCCGAAGCCTCTCATGACTAAACAAAACTGCAGCTTCAATTTCGGGTCTTGGTATGTTACGTATTGCGTTACGAATCCGGTTTTTCTAGTAGTAGGTTGAGTCCTAAACACGATGTGCTTTAAGCGCCCCCATAAATAAAAATCGGGGCAAGTGAAGTCTGGCGATCGCGGAGGCCATGGAAACAGACTTCCTCTTCTAACAGACCGCTGTTGAAATACTGCATTAACATGCTCTCGCACATTAATAGCAAAATATGCTGGGCAACCATCCAACCGCAAAAAAACAAGTTTTGCCTTGTTTCCAGAGGCACATCTTCCAACAACAACGGTAATTGATTGGCCAAAAAGTCAAGAAATACACTACCATTTAGGGGTTGCTCGAAAAAATATGGCCCAATAATTCTGCCCCCCAGTATGCCACACCATTTAAACTCTAACGTCCTTGACGCTGAACTTCACGCAACCAATGGGGATTTTCTGCAGAACAATAATCCATATTGTGCACATTGACTCTCCCGTCACTACTGAAGGTGGCTTCATCGGTCCAAAGAGTTTTAAATAAAAATTCTCTATTTTCGCGTATCATGCTTAACATCCAATGACAATAGTCTAACCTTCGATCAAAATCTTCCCCTTTCAAGGCCTGATGCAAATCGACATGATATGGGTGCATTCTTAAAGTAGTTAAAAAAAGTTTAAACGAATACCTATATATTTTGATGGCCATTAGAACTTATCTATGGTCCTTCAAAATATTTATGCTCAACTCAGTGGATAATGCTCTTTGTGCTAACATGAGAATTTCCTTCAATATAGCCCAGTACACGATTAATATTTTTTTGTGTTCTTTGAATTCTTTGCCGTTGAAACGTAGGCCGAAAACTACCATTGGCTCGTAAGCTCGCCACAAATCGGGGAAAAACTCTTACATCGCAAGGACGCCCATGTGGATGTCGAGCCGCTTAAACTATTTTAGCTACTGCGGCATTCTGAAGACATTCAAAATAAACCGCAAGAATATCAACAGCTTCATTGTTCGTAAAACGCATTTTGAAAGCACAAAAATTGCTCAAAGTAACGCGAAAATGCATATTGACAATTTGAGGATTATGTATCTTTTGTTTAGGTATCTGTTTCCATTGCCTGCTTCTATTAATTGTATTTTTCGTATATATCCATAGTGAATATGCATTTAAAAAAACAAAAATTAGGCCATTCGCATAACTTTTAGCATTGCTTACTTGCCCGTAGTAATTTCAAAAAGGGTGATTATGGTGTATAAATTTACAAACATTTAAAATCGCCATTTCTAGGTAACCTATTCAGAGCCGAAATTGAAGCTGCAGTTTTGTCTACCCATAAGAGGCCTCAGCAATGCACAGAGTGATGGTCAGCATTTCGAGCATCTACGGGGGCATTAAAAACCTTCTTCCTTTAAATCGGTGCTTTTAGGGCCACAACTTACATAATAGAAACAATTTTAGAAAAAAATAGTTAAAAAAAATAAAAATTTAAGGTATATTCGTATAAAGTTTTCTTTGGCCGATATTTTAGGTTAGGAACAAGATATCGAGATGCGGTTTTCGCGAGCTTGTTTAGGCATCATTTAGCTACTTGTTCACAAAAAAAAGTCATACCAATGCGAATTTTTTTGCGAAAAATAACCGTTTCTGTCGGAATGTCGAACAAAGTTTGTTAAAATCGTATTAGCCGTTTCGAAGATACGGGGGATGATTTAAGGAAACTTTTGAATACCCCCACCACTTTATTTTTAGACATACGTCAAAAAGTGACAAACAAAAAAAGTTTAGATTATCCTCGACTTCAAAGATCAGTTATTTTTTTATTAGGTAAATATAGCAGAATTAACAGAAACTTCACTTTTTTGGATTCGAGATTGCAGTTACGCCCCCTAGCGGCCATTTCAGAAACATGAAAATATTTGCCAGGTTTTTGTATTGGCCGTTTTAGTAATAACTTTTTTTTGTGCAAGCCTCTACGATGGATATTTTCCCGGTTACAGTACCTCGCATTCTTAGTTGGCCACGCTGTACGTACAGACTAAGTAAGCATTTCTATTCAGGTAAAAATGAGATTGTTTTAACTGACATAAATAACGTTAATACAGATGAACAACTCGGAATTGTTTAAAATATAAACTTGAGATTAAATAAGTTTTCTAACGACTTTGACTGGAAGAAATTGACTAATCCGTAAAAGGTTAGTTTAACCACAAAAATAAATAGATACGAACAAAAACGACTTAAAATTATTATATAAGTGTATATTATTTGTTAAACATTTGTGTTCTCTGCAACATTGTAGTCAATAAACCATAAAAAAATGATCCCATTAAGCTAATTTTGAAAATTTGTGCTCATATGGTGGTTGCTTATCAGCAACAACCCAAGTAGATCCATTGTCTCCTTCTGATATTATATATGATGCTGCCTTTGCAACGCATATAGAACTAAAAAAAGAATTGATTTACGAAAAAGGAACAACACTTGACTTACGGTTGCAAAACTGCATTGCTAGTAAACGAATCATGCAATTGCTTGTAATCATGATTTAACCAGGAATTGTCGTTTGTAACAAGTATAGGAGTATCCGTAATTCCAGGACACACGGCTAATACTTTTACTTTAGTTCTTTCATAATGTTCATCAGTTCCAAGTGCACGAGTTAGACCAAGAACTGCGCATTTAGTGCTGGAATAAACTGGTATTGGTGCAAATGGTTCTATGCCAGTAACAGAAGCTATATTCAATATTACAGCTTCATCGCCACTTTTATATTTGGGCAAATAATTATCCAAAGACAAAAGGCAACTATACACAGTTCCTCTCTGTCAAGTTTTGATCTTTTAGATTAAGGCAGGTTAATCTTAACAACTTACATAGTTAATATCAATTTGATCTTCAATCATTTTATCTCTCCAAATACCAGCAGAATTGATAACAATATCCAAATTCTTAAAAGCTTCAACGGTAATTTTAAACGCATCTACATGAGGGCAAATATTATTGATTAATTGTAACGTAATATTTTACGCACCTTCAAGATTACTCTTATCTCTAACATCGGCTTTGATAAACACAATTTCGCTGCATCCATACTTGCTTTTGAGTTTTTCTAATACTTTGTTCCCCAAGCTTTCATTTATGTCAACCAAAGCCAGTGCCTAGAATAAAACAAAATGTGCTTTTGTAATTGTAAAATTACATTATTATTACCCTTAGTTCATTTTCCATGAGTTCCTCTCCGATCGCTAATCCTATTCCTGAAACGCCACCTATGATCAAGGCAACTTTTCCCTTAAAATCAAACATTGTTACTAAACTCAGTTGAATTATTGGAACTGATAGAAAATAGCTAATATGTGTTATATATTTTATCATTAATGATAACCTTAATTAAGCCCGGCCAATACAAAACCGAGAAAACATTTTATCTTTATGGCGTTTGTATGAATAATCTACTAATCTGTTTAAAAAGCATAAAAGCAATTTGTTGTATATCTTACGGATTGCATTATAAAGTGATTGTCAACTTAATAAATTATGATAAAAATGACCTAAATTCGGTAACTTTTCAAAAGTAAAAAGAAATGCATAGGACTAAATCTGCGTTATGCAAACCGTCTTAAATAAACTAATACTATTTTCTTATCAACCTGTCCTAAGGGATGTCAGAGAATTAATCCAAGCTATAAACTCATTAAATGGAACAAGATATATATATATATATATATATATATATAATATATATATATATATATATATATATAATGACACACACACACAATATACAGGGTGATCCTTTGGGAGTTCTAATTAGAAACTTGACATAATTAAAATCATGAAAATTAGGGTATGGGGTTTTCGGATATGCCCAGTTGATCTAAAATATTTAGAGTTTTCTCCCACTTCAGGTTATACCGGAAGTTGGCTAAAACTTCCTTATTTTAAATAGAATACCCTGTATATTATTACGTATTTCGATAAAGCTACCTTTGAGGATTCTCTCAATATACGGTTTTGCTACCTTGTACCGAGTATTTTACGAGGTATGACCAATTTTAATACGAAACAGTGTCCGGTTTGACACACTTTATCTCTATAAATAATGAAAAGGGAAACAATCTGGTTGGTAAGAATTCCTTTAGTATCATCTATTTTAATAAAAATTTAACATTTTGAGGATAAAATAATTTTTAGTGTACGAGGTGATTCAAAACGCGTACTAAAACATTTCTCAACGTTCTTAAATGTATCACCCTGTATTTTATAACCTTATTAGAAATAGCTTTAACTGTTGTTTAAGTTTCATTAACCACTCCCTATACCTAAATCGAACCTTTATTGGGGTATTTAGTTTTATAGCACAAAATATTACATTAAAACATCAAAGAAATCAAAATGTTAAGTTTAAAAAAATATGTATAAAATCAAATTTAACATTTAAAGTAAATGCTCAAAAACATCTCCTTGTTGCTGCAAACATTTATTAGCTCTTTGAAGTATGGAAGTCATTGTTGCCTGTCTAATCTGCACTGGTGTTAGTGACGCAAATGCATTCCGAACCCTTTCTATAGAGTCTTGTTTGGTGGTTACAGGATTCTCGTAAACTTTATTTTTTATAAATCCCAAAATGAAAAAGTCTAAGGGGATCAAATCAGGAGAACGTGGAGGCCACAGATATGGACCTCTATTTGCTATCCACCTTCCATCAAACATTTCGTCCAGACATAGGCCAACGGCTCTGGTACCGTGCGGTGTCGCGCCGTCTTGTTGGTACGATGCTTGATTTCTCTCTATCGCTAGCAAATTTACCAAATTTGGTTGAACCACATTTCTTAAAATTTCCAAATACCGTTGTCCAGTAAGGTTTTCGTCGTAGAAGTGGACACATAAAAATCGATCACTTTAAACAATTATCAAAAGACTAAAGACAAAGATCTCGGATTTAAGCACCTGCCTTTTACCCTATTTTAAATTTTATGTCTACCTACCTTTTACTGCACAAAACACGTTAAAGGACCATCTTTCTTGAAATGCTCTTGCCCTTTTTAGATGGAGATTTTCGGTTGCCCAGTAGTGACAATTATGCCTGTTGAACATGCCATTATTCGTAAATGTTGCCTCGTCAACCCAAATGATACTACTTAAAAAATCTTCATCCCCATCTTTCTGCATATTCACAAAAGTTAATTCTTTTTTCTAAATCTGTATTATTTAGGGAATGTACAGGCTGTCCCAAATTCGAGGACAAGCATGGGGATCTCGCTTATTATAAGAGATAGGATATAGGTTTAAATTCGGCACTTTTGCTAATTTCGATGTCGAGTAACAATCTGAAAAGAAATTTGAGCTAACTCGAATGGATTTGGTTTTATGCTCAAAAAACTAAAAATTTCGATTTTTGTTTTTCGCGTTTGGCTACCTTATTATTAGGAATTTTCAAAATTCGATTAAACATTATTAAGGTAACTTTTTACACACAATACTAATACGCTAATAAAAATATTATGCGACGTCTTGTTTATTCTGAACCATCATCAGGTTTATTTTTTCTTATCGGGGTTAAGACATATTTTTATGGCGTTGGATGGAGAATGTTATGTTGATTTTAGCAATATATAACACTTCATGGTTTGATCGACTGCGAACTAAAATACTCTTAAATTAAAAACTAAATATTACATTATCACGATACCCATGAATCAAACAAAACTCAGGAGTTGGCTTTTGTCATGTCATTTTCTAATTGTAAAAAGGGTAATAACTGCAAGATCCTTCGTGTTAGTGCTTTAAAATCTGCAAGTTTCTTTAGAATGTTTTCAAATTCAGAAAAACGAGACATGATAAGGATATTTTATAGCTGCAATAGAAATAGTGTCAGAGCAGAACAAAGATATTTAGAGGAATATCCGGAGAGGCAGCAACCAAACCAGAGATATTTTTAAAAATTAGACCAAAATTTGCGAGAATTTGGATGTTTTCAGAAACCTCGAAATGCATATGGTAGCAGACTAGACAGAGATGCCGAAGAAGAAATATTACATCAGGTACTATTTGTTAGTAGGTATTATACTAATTATAAGAATTTCCACTCACTTCACTGCTAATTTCAGCAGACATTTTTTTTGGAGAGCTATGACTTTATGTTATCCATCTTAGGTTCAAGAAAATCCTTCAACATCTACCAGAGAAATAGAGCAAACTATTGAAGTGCCAAAAACGACAGTTTGGCGAGTGTTAAAGCAAAACCGTTATAAACCATTTAAGTTACACGTTAGTCAAACTCTTCGGCCTGGGGACGATATGAGACGGTTGGATTTTTGGAACCAACTTAATACCAAAATGCTGGAAAATCGCAACTTTCTCAATCAAATAATTTGGACGGATGAGTGCAATTTTTCCACTAATGGAATGTTTAATCGTAATAACGAGCACTACTGGTCCGTTGAAAATCCACGAATTAACAGGCAAATGCGAGGACAAGGCCACCGGTCCTTTAATGTGTGCGTTGGAATCTGGAAGGATAGGCTCCTTGGGCCAATTATTTACGAAGGTATCCTAACGTCTCAACGCTACCTCGCATTTCTAACACACGAAATATCAGACCTTTTGGATGATGTTCCGCTAAACGAAAGATGGACTCTCTGGTGGCAAATGGACGGAGGTCCTCCTCATAATGCTGCGATAATAAGTAAATATCTTAACGGCGAATTTCCTGATAAATGGATGGGAAATAGGGGACCACTTAGGTGGCCAGCAAGAAGTCCAAATTTAACCCCTTTAGATTACTTCCTCTGGGGCTATTTAAAAAATATGATTTATAAGACGCCACCGCAAAATATAGAAGAACTCCAGAATAGGGTTGTTAATGAACTTCGTCAAATTCCCAGGCGAACAATTCAAAGAAGCGTAAACAATTGTAGAAGAAGAATTCGTTACTGTATTCAAGAAGGAGGAAACTTGTTCGAAAATTTATTATAATAAGTTTTGTTTGTTTGTCTGTGTAATTATTTTGTTGTTACCTATCGATAAATTTGCGTTGTCGCTATTATGACCGTGTTACATAGACCTACTTGTTTGAGTTGTTTGTTAATGTTCTTTTAAATTGTTTAACTGTTTTTATATTTTTTGGATGTTCTAACGAGTTTAACAAACTAAATAAGTAGAACTACTGTAATTATTCCTTGCTGGATCCAAGAAGGCGGAATCTTGTTCTTCGTATTTTCTCATTATTTTAGTTCGCAGTCGATCAAACCATAAAGTGTTATATATTGCTAAAATCAGCATAACATTCTCCATCCAACGACATAAAATATATCTTAACCCCATTAGAAAAAATAAACCTGATGATGGTTCAGAATAAACGAAATGTCACATAATATTTTTAATACCGTATTAGTATTGTGCGTAAAAAGGTGCCTTAATAATGTTTAATCGAATTTTGAAAATTCCTAATAATAAGGTGGCCAAACGCGAAAAACGAAAATCGAAATTTTTAGTTTTTTGAGCATAAAACCAAATCCATTTGAGTTAGCTCAAATTTCTTTTCAGATTATTACTCGGCATCGAATTTAGCAAAAGTGCCGAATTTAAACCTATATCCTATCTCTTATAATAAGCGAGATCCCCATGTTTGCCCTCGAATTTGGGACAGCCTGTACAGTGATGTAGGAATAAGGTCTCCACTTATGTTTTTTTAAAATTCTTTGAATTGTTGAAAATGACAATCGCAAATGACGCGTTACATCTCTTATGGAAGCATTCGGATATGCAGTTAAAATGCCAAAACGTTTACCTCATGATCTTCATTATTGCTATCAGTCTTAAATCCTCTCAATAGTTTAGTGCTCTAAATGATCTCATTGCCCTTGCAAATTATTCATAATCGGCATCAAAAAGGTTTTATTAGTTGGAGTAAGTCAGGTATCGTTCTGCAAATAATACGACATTTCGCTGGATTTGTTGGCATTCTCCTAAATATTAAATAAATTTAATGAAAATCTTATTAGTTATCTTGATTGAGCACTAATTACTTACACTATACTATTAAATCTTAAACTTCTACAATTAGGAAAAAATAGTTAACTTGTCTTAATAACTAGAATTTTTAACGTAAAAACTGACATTGAATTAAAATTTTACGGCAACATTTACAAAATAATCAAAATCATAATAAAATCATTACTATGCATTAAAAGTTAATACAATTGTTTGCTTATTTAAGGTCAAACCGGACACTGTTTCGTATTAAATTGGTCATATCTCGTAAAACACTCGATATAAGGTAGCAAAACCGTATATTGAGAGAATCCTCAAAGGTAGCTTTATCGAAATACGTAATAATATACAGTGTTCTATTTAAAATAAGGAAGTTTTAGCCAACTTCCGGTATAACCGAAGTTAGAAAACTCTAAATATTTTAAATCAACTGATATCGAAAACATACCCCAAATTTTCAGATTTTAATTATGTAAATTTCTAAAACGTCTAATTAGAACTATCAATATATATATATATATATATATATATATATATATATATATATTGGAATGGTTATATAATATTGATTGTAATATAAATATAATTGTATGTACTTATATATCTCAATTGTATTATCTTATACGGGATAGGGTTCAATTAGTATTTGTTGGGCAAGTGAAAATAAATATAATTTACACTTTGATATAAATTTACTTGTTATATGTGAATTTAAAATTATAATAAATAGATCGAACAGCCCTTAATTAAACTTGCACAAAGACGCATGCGTAACGTCTTAATTGAAATAAATAGCAGCCTGTCAAAATAGTCAAATGGATATATAATTGAAATTGATATGATGATAGAATAATAAATGTTTAATTACTTTACAGATGTTTACACCGTTATTGCATAAACATATACACATCTAAATAAAACAAATGCAGGAAATTACAAAAAGAATGGATACAAATTTAAGGGTTAATATAAATGGACTCACATGTGTATCGGCATATTTCCACAAGATGTTTTCATTTGGCTGGTTCCATATAAAAACTTGGGTAGGCTTCTTCCCATTTGTAGTCGATGTTACTGGTTCGCTGTTCAAATCGTTGCTGCAAATGTTTCAATCTTCAACCACCGTACACCTAGTTAAATGACGACTTTTCTTTTTTTTTGGTAATCGTGATGTTGCTTATATTTGCTTAAATAATTTCAAGTAAGCACTGTATTGATAATTATTTTTTTATTTTTTTTTTATTATAAAATTTTCGATTTAAGAATTTCGTTTTAAGATCGTAAAAGTTTAATTCTGAGTCACTTTTTTGTTTTACATCCCGATATGGAGTATTATATGTCGCACCAGAAAATTAAACATAGATTCAGAAAACTGAAAAATTTTATTTACGACAAACATAAACAAAACAAAAACACAACAACCGAATTTTGAATACGGTAAACTTGAATCGAAACAAACTTTTATTATTATAGAAAATTATCGGTAACCTAACTTTATATTGATTGTAGGTTAAGAATAATTGTTTCTGATTTCTCGGCTCTTCACTAACCGCGTTTCAAAATTTCCGAAAGTAACGTAATTTGAAACTTACTTGTAACAAAACACAAGACTTTGACTTTTGTTAGTAACTTTTAAAATTGAAAAGAGAGAAGAGAGATAGGAATTCAGAATTAATTCCTTATATACTATCCTGTTAGCTACAAAAATTTCAATTTTTTTTCTTACAATACAAACAAAGTAACTAAGTCTGTGATTGGTTTAAACAAATTTGAAAACTTGTCTAAAATACAAATTATGCCATAACTTTCTTAATATACTTCTGATTTACATTTTAAAAACAGAATTGTAATCTGTGCATAATTCCGCACAAAATGATACCTCACGAGCCATATATTGGTTCAAAAATGTACGATTTGACATATTCTAATCTAAATTTACTTATATCTAAAAAACCCTAAATTCTACACTTAAATTAAATACATATTCGTGATCTACACAAAAAACTGAATTAAAAAACATTTATTTAAACTCAAATATTTTAATTTTAAAGGAAAATTCTTTTTCATATAGGAAATTTATGTAGTTAACCCCATTTTCATAATTTTATGTTTAAATAGCTTGTACATAGTAAATTTCTACATGGAAATGAGGGAAACCTCCTATTATTTGCTCTAATAATTTATTCTATGCTCAAACTATTCTATAAAAACTATAAATTTGCAAAAACCTTAAAATTAAAACTTAACCTAACTTTATACAAATATACATATAATTTTCGTTTCTAACGTCCAAATTATTTGAAATGTTACTCTAATAATTTGTTAAAACTGTCTTCAACATCACCAATGTTCACTTTTATAGTACTGTCTACAACTTTCTCAACTCAACAATCCATATTGTTAAACACACTTCTTTAAAATTTTTACACAAACAGTATTTGTATGTAAAATATCCATATGTAAGATTGTTGTTTAAAACGTCTTTAATGTTAATAATGCACTACTTCTTCTGTTGCCCTTTTTTGTACACTAATTTTGTGAGTAATAACGAAACCATGTCCGCACCTAACCCTTTCTTAAGATTTTAAATCTTTCCTGCATTTTATCTAACTCGATACATGTTCTAACTATAATTATAAATCTAAACTGTGTGATAAACATCTGTAAGGTTTCCAAAATGCCAAAATACTTTATATAAACTGTAAATTTAATGAAATATGTTCTACGAACTTAATCGTACTTACAAATATAACTTTATCTGACCTTCCTGACATGCTCCTTACATAGCACAATGCTTTTTATGATTAAACAAACTTGTGCAAATTTCATCAAGCCTGTTTCATCAAATCAAAATCAATTTCTTTCACTCGTTCTGCTATATCACATAATAAAATGCAGTGTAAATATACTGAAATTTATCTCAAATTGCCCAAAATAAGAAATACAGCTTATGCACTCTAATTCAAGTCTTAAACTTATATCTAATATATATATATATATATATATATATATATATATACCAATTATCTTTAATAATATGAACTTCAATTCCTTTATAAAACTTTTCCATTGAATTATACGAATTTCAGTACGCACCCTGTACACATAATTATGCATCCTTCTCAACTTGGATCTACCGCCAGCACGCTCATAAATGATCCGTTAAAAAAAATGGAAATAAAAAGGGAATCGAAAATCTACAGTAACCTAGGATCCAAGTTATGTTACGCTACAGTCCATTGAGAGAATCCCAGGTTACCGTAGAATTTTTTCCTTTTTATTTCCATCTTTAGACAGATCAAAGGTGAATAACTGAATACGGAGCATGCGCACATCTTAGGATCATTTATGAGGGGTGCTGGCGCTAGATCCAAGTTCCTTCTCAACGTATTGAGCGCCCTCTTTAAACATCTGGTTCATAATTATATTTGTGATTACTAGCAAATTGCACAAGAAAAAGATCATTTAAATAGGTAAGCATAAATTAAAATTGATATAATAATGATGTACTACTTTAATAATGCTTAGCAAATATTCCGCTACTAATTCCTTACATATAAATAAAAACATGCATCATAACCAAACTTAATACTAGAATTGTTACTTATCTTTTTACAGCATGAATTCATGCAATGGTATGGTCTAGAATTTTCTTAACTGGATGCACTGGTTTACCATATGCGCCTGCTGTGTATCCTCTTTGATGTATACCATTAATGCTTATCATGTACCAAATTTTCTTTATGTTGTTGGAATCGCCAGTAATTTTGGAAAATTGCTTCTATTTAGAATCGGAGCACTTAGTTGTATTTCTTGTATTACATGCAACAAATACATGAATTCTACAATACTGGTAATATGATTTAATTGTTTGTTTAAATTTAATTTTACTGAAATTAAAATAAATTACATTCAATTTTATTTATATTTATTATTAAAACAATTCATATTAACGTAGAACAATAATTTTGTACACTAAGTACACTTTTCGATTTTAACAAATCAAACGATTTATTAGGTTATCAATTTTCAGTTGAACATGTATTCACCGCAGTTCAAATTTAGGTTATGAAAATATGTCAGATCTGAATACACGTTCTACCTTCGAAATTCTGACAAGAAGTGATTAGAAAAATTTACAATCTTTACTCATTTTTTTCTTAAATTTTATCTTTCCTATAGTGATATGACCATACAAACAAATGTTCTGATTGGATAATCCAATTTCTCAATGCTAATAATTTTTAATTTTACAAATAACTTTCTTGTATCTATTGCTGCCTTAAAACTAAAATTATCTTTAAAATCTATGCGCAATTCTCTTTATTGTGGTACCCCACATGCTATATTTTTCATAACATTCCATATTTTATACAAAAAAAGGCCATTTTGTACATTGTGCCAATTATGAGAATTTACTTATACTTAATTAAATCTATTTTTTACAGACAAAATAAGTTCAAATTCGGCTTCTATGCCCCAAAAAACATAAGTCCACATACATTTCTAACCTGGCTGCACTAAATTTTATCTTGCACTTTCCAAATGTATGTTCTCCGAAGAGATCTGCACTATTTTGCACTCACATCATTTATTTCACATATGGTTGTCACACCACAGTACATAACTTCATTTAAACCACCCAAAGTAAGTATTCTCATAATAATTGTTCAATCCGCACACTTGTGTTTGTATAATTTCAATACATACTTTGTAATATTATCGTAAGCACTGTTTTTCTTTACAAAACTATCTAACACACTTAAGTATTAAGCATAAATTATGCCTTCCGAAGCATGTCAAACATATGCAATATGAATATTCTCCTGTACAACATTTATTTATCTGATGTTACTGTTAACTAGAACTTATTTAACATAGAATGTCGCCTGTTGCCTGTTAGCGATATAAAATCACAATTCAGGTTAAAATAAACACCGGTAATTGCCGAATCTGAAACGCTATCGGCATTCAGCTGTACCGAAAGAACAATACCTTTTGGACGACGCCTCCTTTCTTTTTTTTTCTTCCGTTTTTTGATTTCTGCCGAGCTGTGACGCTGATTCAGTTTTGTAAAAATTTAAGTTGTTACCTCAAAAATATTACATTTTTGGGACTAAATTTAATTTGGAAGGGTTAAAAGTTTTTCGCCCATGTAAACACGACGGACAATTGACACTGAACTAAAAAAATAACGGTAGAAAGGCTGCCATCTTGGTTTTGACTTTGGTTTTTGGTACCGGTTTTCCCCATTATTTTTTACACGCTTACGTTGGACGTTTTTCCATATTTTAATCCCGTGGGAACCGTATTTTCAATTTTTTCTTTATTTTTAGGTCCAGGAGAATTTTCCCCTTTTTTACCCTCTTGGGAATTTTTCCACTATTTTGCATATCCCGTGTGACAATTTTCCGCCCTTATTTTTACTCCACGTGAATTTTCACCCTATTTTTTATATATCCTCTTTGAGACCGTATTTTCCCCTTTTTTTTACGCTTACGTGTGGATTTTTTTCTTTTTTTTCACGTGTGAATTTTATTTTTACACCCGGTGTAACCATTTTATTTTTTCACTAATTATTTTTATTACCTCGTGTGAATATTTTCTTTTTCAATAATTATTTTTACATACAATGTGGACCGTATTTTCAACCCTTTTTTATTAATTTTTTTTTACTGCCAAAGGACTTTTTTTCACCCTTTTTAAAAAACTTATGACGGGTTAAAATTTCACTAAAAACAACCTTTTGTTTGATTGAGTGGGGCACATTTAATGACGTACAACCTTTTTTTGTTTTAGATTTTGGGGAAAAATACAAATAGGCCGTAATTTTTTTTTACCTATTAATTAATAAACGGTAATAAGTTTAAAAGCAATAATAAAATAACTTGTTTGTTTTAAAATACCAAAATTTTGAAATGTTAACGGTTTACCCGAACTTTATTTAAATTTAAATGAATTAATTTTATCAAAGAGATTGCATAATTGTTATTATTAAAATCAATTAGGTTCCTTTTAATCATATCTAGATTGTGGTTCTTGTGGTGAAAATTCATTTGAATATATTTTAAAATGAAATTGATTTAAAATAAAATTAATTAACTAATTGATTAACCTGCTTGCAATAGTAATTATCAAATTAAGGAATGTTTTTATTTATTTTTTTTAATACGTATTATTTACATACAATATATTTTGGTTTTAAATATGAGTCACAATGTGTAATCCTTTTGCTTTAATTATGGTCATAATTAAATCTATTGTCGCTCAATATCACTACAAATTAATCTCATGTACAACAAGAAACTTAATATCAATAATGTATAACAAAGTATTTTTATAATGCCATTTTCATAGTTTAATGTCCATTAGGTCTATTTTACGAGATCGATTTGTTGACTACAGTATAATTGTATTCAAATTGTCCTGTGAATTAGCTTTACAAAACAGCAAACCACAAGTAAGCACGAGCACAAACATAACAATACGAAAATTACAAGAAAATCAGCACAAACACAAGCACAGAAAATTACAATACAACACACAACAATACATACAAACACACAAAAAAAAAAAAAAAAAAAAAAAAATAAACAGAAAAGAAAAACACAAAAAAAACAAAAAAACAAAAACAAAAACAAATCGAAAAAACAAAACAAAAGGAAAAAAACCAAACACAAAAAAACAAAACAAAACGAAAAAACCAAAAAAACAAACACGAAAAGAAAACAAAAAGAAAACAAAATTTTGTTTTGTTTTTGTTTTTTGCTTTTTGCTTTGTCTCCTTGCTTCTGTTCTGTCTTTGTCTCTGTCTTGCTCCTTGTCTCTGTTCTGTTCTGTTCTGTTGTTTTCGTCTTGAGTTTGTTTTGTTTGTCTTTCGTTTCTTTTTGTTTTCGTTCTTTCTCTTCTCTGCTTTTTGTCTTCTGTTTTGTTGTCTCTTTCTTCTTGTCTTTACACTTTATTGCTCATTCTTTCACTCTGCCGCTGTTCTTAATTACCTGTTTGACGTTATTAAACACAATTAGTCAAAAACATTTTGTCGGACATTCAAATTAATACTTGTACATACATCTTTCAATTTTACTGATCTTTACGAAACGCAAACAACGTCAATAGGACGAGCAGAACCACAAGCTGTTAGTTACCCCAATCTTCGCGCCGATACAAAAAACCACGTTAGCAAAAACATACACACACCTGGTAAACACCACCAAATAAAAACAACAAATAGGGCCTTAAAAACAAAACCAACACTTTTAACAGGATCCAAAACCACACAGGTCAGTCAACATACGAGAAGAATAACTAGTTAAAAGTGAGGAAAGCCGAAATTCACGAGACGCCGCAAAAAAATTTAATTTCAAAACAAAACAAAAAACACAGCGCAAAACACAAAAAATTTGTAAATTCAGCATGTTATAAATACACCAAAAAACAGGTTATTAACAAAACGAAGAAACAACTTTTAAAATTATAATTATTTTATTAAAAAAATTTAAATTTTAAAAACTGACCTAAACTTTTTTTAACAAGGTCCGTTAGATTTTATCAATCTCAGATTTAAGATTTCCTTCTACCACATCAGCCCTTTCCCGACAACAATTCTTGGTTTGAGAAAACAGCTCACAAAGCTTTAATTTATAAACGGTATGTGTTAAAGTTTTAAGGTCAAAAATTCAAATGGTGTGATTCTCCAAAAAGGAGACCTTATGGACAAACGTGCGTTCCTTTAGGAGAAAAACCGAAAAAAGGCATTTGTTTTTAAAAACTTAGGGTTGGGTTAGATTGGGATTCCGAATGAAGATGCCACACATTGCGGTTTGGAAAACCCAAGGCTCTTTTTGTGGTTTCCCTTTAAAGGAACGCACAGGGCTTCTTAAGTTTCCTGTTTTGACCAACATCCGGGGAATTGAATTTTACTACTTTTAAAAACTATTAAACAAACCTTAAGATTGTGAAAGGTTGTTTCCCCCCCCGGGCTTTCCCCGGGGGTTCCCCGGGCCCCCCCCCCCGTTGCCTTTCACCCCCCTTTTCCCCAACCAACCAAATTCTTTTGGTTTAAAAAAATTTAAAAAAATTTTTGTTGTTTAAAAAACCCATTTAATAAAAAAACCCCCTAAATTTTATTTAAAATTTTTAAAAAAAAAAATTTAAATTATGGCAAAAAAAACATTTTTTATTAAACTTTAAAATATTTTAAAATAAAAATTTTTTAAAATTTTAAATAAATGGGAAAAAAAATTTTAATAAATTTTTAAAAAAATAAAACCGAAAAAATTTAGAAATAAAAAAAAAAGGGGGCCCAGAGAAAGTAAGAACAGGAGCAGCTTACGCCGACCAAACAAGTTTGGGGGGAAAACGCTCTAAAAGAGGCAATTTTAAAAACCCCCCAAAAAAAAAAAAAAAAAAAAAAAAAAAAAAAAAAAAAAAAAAAAAAAAAAAAAAAACAAGAAACATTAAGAATGTCCCGATTCTTACCCGAAACAACGAGAAACGAGGCAAAGCTAGCCTGCTTTGGCGTCTTAAGGGGAGAAAACATCTTCGGGGATTTAGATTTTATAACACATTAGGCTTGGAGTGTGGTTTTATAAAATCAAATGCCATTCTTTTTGGCGAGTATTTCCCAAGACCCAAAGCGCTAGCCTTTGGTTTGCTTAAAGGTCTGTCATTTCGGGTGAAGGCATTCTTGATTCTGTTTATACCAACACAGCCGGCATTTTAAAATTTTAAACGCCTTTTTAATAACTTTACAACATCCGTTCAGATATGTGAAAGCGTGATGGTTTGAGCTGGTTTCTCCATCCAAATGATGGGAAGAAAAAAGAGCTTTAGGTAGGGGAAAGGGCAATCTCAAATCTGATATGATTGAACGAACTTCAAAAAAGAAGAAACGATAACTGTTTATAAATTAAAATGTATTGTTGTTTTAATAATAATATAATATTTCAAACGTTCTTTCTCGGTTTTTTTAATGTTTTTTTTTACTATTTTGTTTGAATTTAAAGTTTCGCTTTACTTTTCCGTTTGTTTTTGTGTTTGTGTTTGTGTTATCGGCGTGCGTGCCGTACGTACGCTCGCGCGATACGTGTGCTGCGAGCGTATGCGTGCGACTACGTGTCGTGGCTGGTACGTCGTCGTCGTCGTGTACTTGCGTGCGTGCATGGTTTTTCGTTTGATCCTCGAAAAATGCTATCGATTGTATTTAGTTGTAGGCCTTTGTTTGTCTAAATTAAGCGTTCTTGCTATACCCACCTGGTTATGTTTAATTAGCTTTTTACAGATGTATTTTTATGATTAATCAGGCTTGCATGTAAATAATATAGATGAAACTAACTAGCTAATGTGTTTTGCTGCTACGTATCACAGTATTGAAATTCTGTTTTATTAAAAACGTACTAAGCCTCAAACAGAGTGCAGATAAAAATTGAAGAAAGATGTATGGCACAAGTGTTGAGATGCTTAACATAGCCACAAGAAGAATGTGTTTTATGTATGTGCTTTAATCAAACAGAACCCTTCTTAAGAGACAGAGACAGAGACAGGACAGAGACAGACAGTAACAAACAGAGACAGAGAAAGACAAGACAGAGACAGAGACAAGACAGAGACAGAGACAAGACAGAGACAGAGACAGAGACAGAGAAGAAACAGAAAAACAGAGACAGAGACAGAGAAGAGACAAGAGACAGAGACAGAGACAAACAGAGACAAAAAAAGATAGACAGAGACTAGAAGAGACGAGACAAGACAGAGAAGAAAGACACAGAACAGAGACAGAGACAGAGACAGAGACAGAGACAGAGACAAAACAGAAAGAGAAGAGACAGAACAGAGACAGAAACAGAGAGAGGAGAAGAGACAGAGACAGGGAAAGACAGAGACAAGAGAATCATTTTTTTATAGACAAATCCCAGTCTTAATTCATTCAGCTTTGCGTGTTTTTCGTTTTTTGTGTTTTCGTTTTTTCGTGTTTGTGCGTTTGTATGTTTGCGTTTTCGTGTTTGAGAATTTTGTGTTTACGATTTTTCGTGTTTGCGTTTTCGTACTCTGCGCGTTTGTGTGTTTGTTATTTTTCGTGTTTGCGAATTTTCGTTTTCGTTTTTGTGTTTGTGAGTTTGTGTGTTTACGAATTTTCGTGTTTGCAATTTTCGTTTTCGTGTTTCAATTTTTCGTTTTTCGTGTTTGTGTGTTTGTAGTACTGTGCTTGCGCTTGTCTTGTAATTGTTCCTGTGCTTGTGTTTGTGCATGTCCTGATTCTTGCTTTAATTGTTCGTGATTGTGTTTATGTTTGTGCTCGTGCTCGTACTTGTGGTTGTGTCTGTGTTTTTGTAAAGCTAACTTTCACAGGAGACAATTAAATACAATCTGATACTGGACCAATAGTTTGAAGACCAAATCCGATCTCTCAAGGATAAAATACGATCCTTACATGGACATTAAACTATGCGAAAAATGGCATTATAAAAATACTTTGTTATACATTATTGATATTAAGTTTCTTGTTGTACATGAGATTAATTTGGTAGTGACTACCTTGAGCGACAACTAGATTTAATTATGACCCATAATTAAAGCAAAAGGATTGCGACACATTGTGACTCATATTTAAAACCAAAATATATTGTATGTAAATAATACGTATTAAAAAGGTAAATAAATAAAAGCGACATTCCTTAATTTTCGATAATTACTATTGCTGTAAGCAGGTTAATCAATTAGTTAATTACACATTTTATTTTTAAATCAATTTCATTTTAAAATATATTCAAATGAATTTTCACCACAAGAGGACCACAATCTAGATATGGGATTAAAAGGAACCTAATAATGATTTTAATAATAACAACAATTATGCAATCTCATTTGATAAAATTCAATTCATATTAAATAGTCGCTAAACCGTACATTCACCTTGTATGACAACAACAGGGTAATTAGCTGATTATGCAATGCCATTAACTGTTTATTATCGTTATAGAATGTAATAGTGTATTTTTTAAATCAAAACGTATACGTTATCTTTACCTTGATTAGTTTCTTTTAATACTAAAAAATATCCTACCGTTTATTAACCCTTAAAAATAGGTAAAAAAAACGATCCTACGTGCGCATGCATTTGCCTATCCTTTAGCTCCCGAAAAGGGCTCTTAAATACAACAAAAAGGTTGAAAATACTGTCAGGGTTGAAATGTACGTCTCAGGCGGTCTTGTGACGTCAAAATCCAAAGCAGTGTTGCCATATGTTTAGGTGACAATTTAACTGCAGTCATAAGTTTATTAAAAATAAGGATGAAAATCACGTCCTATACGTAAGCGAGTAAAAATAATTAGGGATAAAAAGAAAGGTTGAAAATACGGTCCCACACGTGTGTATGTAAAAATAATTAGGGTTGAAAAGTTGAAAATACGGTCTCACACGAGTATATAAAATAATTAGGAATGAAAAACGGATGAAAATACGGTCTCACACGCGATGTGTAAAAATAAGTGGAAAATCCGGCCTCACACGTGGATGTAAAAAATAGTGAAAACACGTACACGTAAGCGTGTAAAATAAGGGTGGAAAATACGGTCTCACACGAGGATATATAAAAATAGTGAAAACCAGTCTCACAAGTAAGCGAGTAAAAATAAGGGCAAAATCCTGTCTCACACGTGGATATGCAAAATATAAAATCCGGTCTCACACGTAAGAGTAAAAATAAGGGTGAAAATCCTGTCTCACTTACGTATAAAAATAATTAGATAAAATTCTAGCATTGAAAATACGGTCTCACGTGATGTGCAAAAATAGTGAAAAATACGTTACACGTAAGCGTGTAAAAATAATGGAAAAACCGGTCACGTGGATGTAAAACCGGAAGTGACGTCAAAATCCAAGATGGCGTAAGGTGCCTGGGTTCTACTAATGAACTATAACTGAAAACGTATAGTAGCGCCGGGGAGAGGTGTCTCAAGGCGGACTCGAGAATGAGAATATAATTATTACTGTGAAATGCGTCTGTTTCCCTTTATCTTATTGCGAAGTTTTCACTTAAAGAAACACTGGTTATAATTTATACGTCTGCTATATATTTCAAATGCAGGACTTAAAAACGCTGCCAGATGTCTTCTTGGCTATTTAACCTCAAATTATTCTTCGTATTTCGTTTCGTATAATCGCATCGTGTTTTGTAGTTATAATAATTTATCTTGCGCTTCGTAATTTATTAGTTTCCATCGCATTTGCAAACAACAGTTTTTTCAAAACTATTATTATTAATATTCACTATTACGAGGTAAGTTTATGATGCAAAATTTATTTCCAATTGATTGGATGGATTTATTTATTTTGCAGCAAATAATGATGTCATTAAAAGGTAAATCTTTGAAAAGCCAAACTTAAGTAATGTTAATGAGTATACTGTATTATTTCGAGATGAAACGCGCTAAAGGGGGGCCAAGTTTGCCTTTAACTTCCATTATCCAGGTACGCTAATAATTTTCACTATTTAAATTTATATTTATGTAATATTATGTTGCAGCGAACTGCTCTCGCATGCGGTATTCCGAGAAAACCTAACTAGAACAAAGGCAAGAATGGCTCTCGCTTTAGAATCTGGGAAATCGGCTCCGGATTCACCGCAAAAACATAGGCTGCGTTTGAAGTCGAAGTCAGAGGATGTCGACGAATACGTGAAAGACGTTTTCAAACGAAATATATACACCATGCATGCAACTGGTAAATAATTCAGAAATTATTGTTAAAATGGAGTTAATCACTATTTAATTTTAGGTTCACATATTACTATCGAAAAACTCTAAACTGAACTTAAAAAAGATAAAATATTTACCTTCAGTAAAACGAGTTTGAAACAATTGTTACACAAAATTGGTTTTGAATTCTAAGTTGACGATGGAAGAAGGCGTTTAATGGAGCAAGTTCATATTGCTGGTGCTCGAGCAACATTATTGGGAAAATATTTTGCGAATAAACGTTGTAAAATTAGTTACGATCCTCTCTTTTTGCATGAGACGTGGATTTTTAGTCGAGGAAGCGTTCGAAAATCATGGCATGATAATGATTTGAAAAGCACAAAAAACAAACTGCTAGGAGAAGGGAAACGGTAATTAAAATAGTCTAATATTTTTAACCGAATAAATTTTAGTTTTGTCGTACTGAGTGCTGGCAACAAGGATGGTTTTATACCTAATTCATCATTGGTATTTTCCAGTAAAAGTAAGACAGCAGACTACCACGATAGTATAAACGCAGATTTATTTAAAAAATGGTTTCGAGAACAGCTTTTACCAAATTTAGAAAAACCAAGTTTGTTAAAACTTGACAATGCCAGTTCTTCTACATTAGTAGAAAAATTACCTTCAAGTAGTTGGAAGAAAGAAGATTACAAATTGCCAAGAATGTACAAGTTCCAAAAATATATGCAATTGATGAAATCGCTCATCAATGGGGACATCAAATTTTACGTTTACTTCCGTATCACTACCAATTCAACCTTGTCGAGTTAATATGGGCAAATTGTAAACAGTATTACAACAAAAACGTTGGAAGGCAGGGCTTCGGGGACAAGAATGTTTTATCGCTATGGAAGGATTCATTAAACCAAGTAACTGGAGAACTGTGGCAAGTGTATGCTAAAAAAATGAGCCAGTGGTGGACGTTCAAAAGAGCTGAGGAAATGGTAAAACCTCTAGTAATCTCTGTCGGAGAGTCGAGTGAAGATGATAGTGAAAGTGAAGGTGATGACTTTCAATTATAAGATGTCCAATATTTGAATTTAAAGCAAAAATTAGAATCTTAGTTACTTTATAACATTGTAAAGAATTTCCGGTAGTAGGACGATACCGTTAATAGGGAATGCTACATCGTCCGGGGCACGATTTGGCCAGTAGCCGGTCTGCTCGCTATGGTTTTCCTCAAGAATACAATACAATTGCCTCGGATTGACCTGGCTACAAGGGGTGGTCAAGGTCTAAACAGACAAGTTCCGTTGCTGACGACTGTGCAAGGAATGAATGGCGAATCGGTACATGGAATGTTAGAGGTATGCATGGTAAAGAATTTGAAATTGCGAATGTAATGTACGAAAAACACCTTGATATTCTGTGTGTATCGGAGACAAAGCGCAAAAGAAAGGATGCTGTGGTGATGGAGGATGGCAGCCTGGGACTATGGTCAGGAGACCGAAGTGCATGGCGCAAAAGGAGTTGGGATGATCATAAGTGAAAGAGCGAAAAGATGTGTTAAACAGTACGAATTGGGAATCGGGTAATATGGGTTAGAATGAAAGTGGAGTTTCGAAGAATTTTTTTTATTGCAGGCTATGCACCGGTCAATGGAGAAAGAGACCAGGAGTGAGAACTTCTGGAATGAAGTAGAAACGTGTTGAACGTATAAGCCAAAACGAAAGAGTGATTATAGTGGGGATAAGAACGGATGGGTGGGTGTACAAAGAGACATGAACGCGTTCTAGGAAAGTTCGGAGACCAAAGAGTCAATGGAAAGTGAACATCTGCTGAACATCTGTGTGGAGAGAGCCTGTTATCCAATACGTGGTTTAAACATAAAAATGTGCAATGTTACATGGCAAAGAGGTGAATCTGAAAGTATGATAGACTTGATAGTGTATGATGAACGGCTTAGAAACCTGGTGAAAGACACAAAAGTAATGCGCGGAGCGAGTGTGATCGGACCACTTTTGGTTGTATCGAAGTGTGTTTAGGGCAAGAGTGGGTCTGGAGAAGGAAAGCAAACGTAGTGCGAACGTTCAGAATTAGGGTTCACAAGCTAGTGGATAATGGTGCGAGAATGAAATACGCAGATGCTGTGAGTAAAGAGTTGAATGTGAATGAAACAGTGTGGAACGAACAAATAAAAGACACTGACGTTGAAAGTGCATAGATAAGCTTGAAAAACTCTTTTGTCTTGTGCCATGCGAATATGTGGAAGAGTGATTGTAGGAAGACAGAAAAAATGTGCTTGGTGGAATGAGTCGGTAAAAAAGGCAGTATCTAAGAAAAGATGTGTACATGGCAATGATTGCTGCAAAAAATTAAGAAGCGAAGGAGGCAGTGAGAATAAGTAAAGAGGAAGTGATGGCTGTGGAAGAATGGCAGAATGATTTTGAGGGAAACAAAAAACTCTTCTGGAAATGGGTCAAAAATACAAAACGTGGCCCAAAACAGAACGCTGCAGGAGTGATGAATGCTAAAAACAAAATAGTATGGGACGATTGTGTGGAAATGCTGGCAAGAATATTTCGGAAAGCTATACAGTATTGAGGAAAGTAAGACTGAAGGGTTAAATAAGGAGAATATAGAAGAAATGTTGAATGAAACTGAGAAGGATATTGGAATAAATGAGGTAGAAAAACGGTAGGAAGGTTGAAAAACGGCAAGAGCAGGCGTAGATAAAATCACTGGTGAAATGCTCAAGTAGGTGGTGCAAAGCTTATACGAAGATTGGTGAATTATTCAATGTATGTTTTATGTGGAAAGTGCCGAGTGATTGGAAGAGCGGATCATTGTACCATTGTATAAGGTAAGGGGAACAAGAGTGATTGTAAGAACTACAGAGGAATAAGCTTGCTCAGCGTACTGGTAAAGTGTTGGAAGAATACTGATTGATAGAGTACGGAAACTACACAAACTAAGATTTGGGAATGCAAGGTGGCTTCATGCCAGGGAGAGGATGTGTCGATCAGATGGTTGCTCAACAGGTGATCGAAAGTGTTTAAAGGTAAAAGGAAGTTGTACTGGGTTTGTAGAAAGCATATGGCAGAGTGAATAGAGTGAAGCTGTGGGAAATATTAAATGAATATGGCGTAAATAAAGGTCTAATAAATGGAATAAGGGCAGTATACAACGGTAGTCTGGCATGTGTTAGGGTGTGATGTCACCGTGGTTGTCAATGTGTACATGGATAAATGTCTTAGATAAGGATGTACCGATACAAATGGTGTAATGGTTGGTGACGTAAATGTACGACTTCTGGTGTATGCAGATGACACAGTCTTATTAAGTGACAGTGCGGATGAGCTGCAAACCGCTCTGAGGAAGTTTGATACAGTCTGTGAGAGCATGGACCTAAAGGTAAACGTGAACAAAACTAAGATTGTGGTGTTCAATCGGGAAGATGGAAAGGAGAGTAGAGTATTTACTCTGCAAGATGAAATTGTGGAGCAAGTGGACGAGCTGGTATATCTGGGTAGAATGCTTACTGCACGGTACAATGGTGCGCGAGATTGGACGAAGGGTCAATGCTGGAAGGAAAGTGATTGGAAGTATGTGGACGATAATGAGAAATGAAAGCATGATCCTAGCTGAGAAACGAGCAATCTATAATGGCGTATTCGTCCCGTCAGTACTATATGGAAGTGAAACATGGGTATGTCAAAAAAAGCACGGAAGAAAAATAAATGCCGTGGGTATGAGATTCCTGAGAAGCGCATGTGGTAAAACAAAAAGGGACAAGATAAGAAATGAATGCATAATGACGGAGTGTGGCGAGGAAAAGACGATGATGGATAGATATAAAAGTTGTACATTACGTTGGTTTGGTCACATTGAGAGAATGAACAACGCAAGATTAACGAAACAAATATATGTGGGTGAGGTTAGGAAAGGCGCTGGTAGGCCGCGTAAAACTTGGCTGAATGTAGTAGAATCTATGATAAAGGAAAGAAAGATAAGGAGTTTTAAAACAAAGAGAATGTCAGAGACTATGTATGAACCTTGCGGAAGCTAGAGTAGCGAGATAGGAAAGCATGGAGAAAGATTATGAATGAAAAATAAATAAGAGGCAGGATTGTTTTCCCCTCAAGAATGGATGGTAAGTTAAGAATTATTATTTTAATATACCTCGAATGATTAGGTTTCATTCGTTTTATAATATATATATATATATACCTTAATGTAAACTGAGATTTTAAAATCGGTTATATTATTAACTAATAATAAATCCCATTTTTAACATCCAATACAGGGTATTTATTTATGACAAAATCAGTTATTTATAAGTGGCTTCGATAACCAAATTACAGTCTTGACTCTTTTGACGTAGTGAGATCTGTCTGCTAAAAACGATCCTCCGCAATTAACCAAACTTTTCGCACTTCATTCGTGCGCTGCCTACTGCTAGCTAATTCGTCTGTTATTGAAAATTATTGTATAATTAATTTGTAAAACAGATCCAAAACGAAATTTTGTTGACCCGGTCTCGGTTCTGATAATCGTTTACAGTTGAACAATATATTTTTATCATATGACTACCCACACTCGGTGGACTTTACATGCCAGAATAAGTGCGAACAGACCTTAAACGAAATTCGACTTTATTTATACGAGTGATAAGTATTTACTTGTACGAAATAAATATTTTAATCTTGTCTTAAACGAACTGTATCTTAAGAACTTTCATTTACAATTCCAAGACAAATATACGATAATGTAAAGGTAATTTCCATTTATGTTCAACCCACAAATAAACGAAATATAAACGTACGGGAAGGCACTATAACGCATCTGTCTTCAACATAAAAATAGACGAACGGTAGCATATGGTAAGATTAGGTAATTGGCACAAAATGTACCACCTACAATAATGGAAAGTTCCTAAATCAAATGGGCAATCTAAATTTTTGGTTTTCAAGAGTTAGAGGCGTCGCATGAAAAAGTTCGGGGGGGATAAAGGGTGTACCACCCCAGAAAATGTACTACCCTGTAGATATTGACAAACGTTCAACTTCTCTTAATATTGAGTTTAAGAAGTGTAATACGTGTACTAAATTTGGATTTATTATTTTAAATAGTTTTGAAGATAAATTAAAAGAACTGAAAAAAAATTAAAACTTTGAAACCCTGTATCTCCAAAACTAAGCGTTTGGCAACCTATGTTTATATGAACTTTTTGTCTTAATTTTGAAAGCTCGATCGACTATTAAAGTCCTGCTACAAAAAACTGGAACACCATGTTTATATATACAGGGTTTTCAAAGTTAAGTCGGCATTATTGCTACCTTCGTTATTATTGGTGATACGAAGTCGGTTAAATGGGCAAAGAAGTACCATTTTTTCCGCTCGTTACGATGGTGAAATCAAAATAAAAATTCGTGTTCGCGAGTTGTCAAAAATTTTAATTTTTTTAAATGGCACACCCAGTATGCAATATCCATAATCGATAGAAAATTAAATTCTGAACAAAAAAGTTCTTATGACATTTTACCCTAATGTTAAAAATGACAAAGTTATTGATGAATTCGTCAAGGTGGCTGGTATTACGTGAACAATATTTGTCATTTTCACAAATGTCATCAGAATTGATATGTCAAATTGAAGTTTGCTAATAAAGAGTTAAGAGTTTGTGTTTTTTGGATAGAAAAATGCCTTTCACCCATTCAGAAAAGTGTGATATGTTAGAATGTTACATTGTTTGTCAAATAAACAGTTATCGAGCGCGTGAGCGTTACAGTGATTTGTTTCCTACGCGCCATTTGCCGGATAGAAGATACTTTTTGGTTTTGTATCGTAAATTTAGATCTAATTCGAGCGTGTTTAAGAAATCCAGATCTAATAAACAATGTATAATTAGTGAAGAAACTGAAATTAATGTGTTAGCTTATTTTGAAGCACATCCCAACAACTCAATTAATAATTTAGTGCAAGAAAATGGACTATGTTTAGGTTCCATCCACAATATTCTAAAAAAGTATAAGTTTGTGCCGTATAAGTTCCGGCCTGCACAGACACTAGTACCAGGAGATCAAGAAAGACGCGTTCAGTTTTGTCACTGGTTTATTAATCAAATGAGAACCAATAATGATTTTTGGAGCTCAATTCTATGGAGTGATGAATCAACTTTTTCTAATAGGGGCATGTTCAACAGGAAAAACAGCCATTTTTGGAGTCGAGAAAATCCGATGCTCTACCGATCTTGTAACCCGCACAGACGCTTCAGTGTTAATGTTTGGTGCGGTTTAATTGGCTCGATAATTGTTGGTCCAGTATTTTATCAGAGTGCGTTAACTGGTGAGCGGTACGCTGAAATGTTGACTGCCACACTCCAAAACTTCTTGGATGATGTAAATTTAATGGATAGGCAGAACACTTATTTCCAACAAGACGGAGCTCCTCCCCATAACGTTCGTCAGATAGATACAATATTAAACAATTTTTTTGATGACAGATATTTATCAACTAATGGGCCTATCCGTATGCCTCCTCGATCACCTGACATTACTCCAAGATTTCTTTTGGATATGTGAAGAGTGTGGTGTACAACAGGCGATATGATAACCTTGAGGATCTCCAGCAAAGCATCGTTCACGCCATCAATAATATTGATGGTAGATCCATTGCTAAGGCTACTAAAAGAGTCAACAAGCGGGCCCAGAAATGCTTGGAGCAAGAGGGTGATGTTTCCGAACATCTAATTTGAGTTTTGTTTTGTTTTGTTGTTCCTTATTATTATTATCACTTAGAATCCTGTTTCAATTGTCTGATATTCTTTTCATTTTCTGGTAATACAGAAAAATAGTTGACACAGCCACCTTGATGAATTTGGTAAATAATCAATAACTTTGTCATTTTTGACATTTGGGTGAAATGTCATAGGAACTTATTCGTTCAGAATTTAATTTTCTATCGATTAAGGATATTGAATATTGGGTGTGCCATTTAAAAAAATGGAAATTTTTGACATAACTCGCGAACACGATGTTCAATTTTCATTTTGATTTCACCATCGTAACGAGCGGAAAAAATGCTACTTCTTTGCCCATTTAACCGACTTCGTAGCACCAATAATAACGAAGATAGCAATAGTGTTGACTTAACTTTGAAAACCCTGTATATATATATATATATATATATATATATATATATATATATATATATAGCATTGATTTATGCAAAACAAAGGTATCTTCACTTATGTTCATAAGGATGACATTGCATTATCATCGCCATTATAACCAAGTAAAGTTCGTGACGTCACACCGCGCCTTTCAAGGATACGGAAATTTACCAAAGTAAAAGCTTTTTCTTAAAATAGCGGTTTCCTTGTTCCTACTCTTATTCCTACTCTGTTCCCTATTAAATATAATATATAGAAAATGTAATTAGACGCCCTTACATACCTTATAAAAGGGAGTAAAACGCAACAAAAAGATAAGGTACTGGACGATAAGAAACACATTACGGAAATGCGAAGCGTGTTCAATTCACCTTGCGCATAGAACAAAAATTTATGTCTAAAATATACACAGGGACATTCGTAATTATGTAGACTAAAGAGAAAATATCGAGATTTAAAAAATTTAATCATTGAACGAAAAAAGATATGCTTAAAGATAGGTACTAATGTAATGTAAATATACTTATCAATAATCATGCAAATTTCGAAACTTAAATGAAGGTAACGATCGACTAGAATTGTCACGTTACATTCTGGTTCTGACATAATTTAGAATTATTAATAGAAACGCTTTTATTACTTTTTATGTTTTGTGATGCATAAAATTTGAAACTGTATTCATATAAATTATATAATAATTATATAATTTTTTATATAATTATTATATGTACTAATAATAATAAAATAATTCATCATAGTGCCTTCATGATTAAAAATAAATTGTAGTGTATATTTATATCAAATCAAAAAGTCAAGAATTTTTAGCCACCAAAACAAAAAGTATTGTTGAAAAATCGAATCCGGTCCTGTCCCTAGGAAGAAAACGTTATAAACTGAATTGTATCATAACATGCAACCAGCCTTGGAATTCTAGACCATCGTCGTAAACGCAGGCAGAAAATGCAAATCGCCGAGTGGCTCTGTTTGCGCGCTCAGTGGATATTTTCCGAGCGCAAAATTTTACCGCAATGAAAGTTACCAAAATATCAATAAAAATGGATATATGTAATTATTACAAAGAAAGACACAATATCCACAAACAAATGTGCTAATATTGATGCTATTTTTTAGGTTGGAATTGAATAATTTGAAAGAACACTAATTTCATTGTAGAATTACCAATAAAGAAAGATTTTTTTTATTCGCCTATAATTCCAAACCTTAGGCTATCAGACTTACCTGCTTAAAAATTTTAATTCAAGCACAACACCGAATTATAGAACAACACTTTTGAGTCACGCGATGTCACACCAAAAACGAGTGCCGGAATGCTCTCTGGCCTCGTAAGAACGCCTTACCATTCATAAATAAGCGTAGACAAAAATTCGCCCTGTTTCGCGGAATTCCGCCAGATCCCCATAAAGTTTGAAAAATAACGTATGGAGAATTCAATTTACGTGTCTGTACAGCATTGAAATAATTTTAAGCCTTTAGCGCAGGATATTTTAAGTCGTTGCATGATGGTATAACCGCCTTACCACCGAGGGCTAAAGGGTTAAGTGAAAATAGCCATTTAATTTGCTTTACATAAAAATCACCTACCAATGTATCTAATTCAAGGAACCAGGTGGTGGGTGCTCTCAATGTATTTTTATCTATAGAGTCGAAAGCATTGCCAGACTAAAATTGTCTCGGGGACTAAATGTCTGGGGGACGAAATATCCGGGGGGCGAAATTGTAACAACTTTTTTTTGTGGTTGTATTAAAAAATACGTTAATCTAAGATCATTAATTTATTTGGCGTAAAATTAGAGGAGTTTTTAATTATTTACATGTAAAATTGAGAAAGGCAACTTAAATTGCATTTCATAGAACATATATTTGGGGTGTAATATTATATAAATAGTTATACTTCCCTTTCTTTTAAAAATTGGACTCCGATCATTGTATTTCGCGCAATGTGTGTCGCCTCTTGAGGGGGGGCATTTAGAGAAGCGTTTCTGAAAGCCTCTATTTTTTACTTCACTTGCTGCTGAATGTTGAAGCAGAAGTCATTGTTATAATGGTTTTTACTTAATTTTTATTTTTGGTGCCATCAGAATTTTGGTGGTAAGTTTTTTTCAATTCATTAATTTAAAGCTTAAGCATTTGCTCTTTCCAGGCACTTACGATACTCCCGGCACTTACGTACATTTACGTACACTTACGTACAATCATTATAGTACTTATATTATTCCTTATACTCACTTAAGGCACTTATTTGTCTTACTTACTCGTACTTATATTTATATTTTAAATGGCTCTTAAGTTACTTATTTACACAAGTTTCTCTTCATTCAAATAATATCATCTTAAAATGCAATTTTAATACAATAAAACATCAAGAATACAATAAGTTTAGTGGATCGAAAATTCCTTCAAATACCTAGTTGATCGCGTTGTTACAAGAATACGCAAGGAAGATGTAGAAACGCTTTCATACTGATTGACCGTTCCGTATCCATAATTAAACACAGGAAGCTGTCTATAGAAATCATTATACTGAGGAATTTATGTGGTAAATTTTATATTTTTTTTTAAGCTTAGCTTTAAAACCTTTTCTTACCTCTCCTTAACCATCCATATATTGGGTAAATAAACTTAATTGCACATTGTTAATTTTTGTTATTTATAGAAAATTATTATTGTTCATTATTTAGGGTTTTGTTATTTTCCTGGACAAAGATAACATGGCGCTCGAGCATGCATTTAATTATACATTGTTTTTTATTAATAAGAGAAGGGAAAATAATTAAGCAGGTGAGAAACAAGCCGCATTTCAGGTGTATTAACAAAGCAATATAGTAGAACCCTCCCTATATTTAATCAACCGATTGTGGACGAGACGGCATATAATTAGTGGTGAAAGGTTAGTAATTCAATTTGTTAAAAATTTGTATTTAGAGATTACATTTGGCGTTTATTTAATGTACAAATTACATCACCATTTTGTTATTATTATTATTATGTTTATTGTTATTATACTGACGCGGGCGAGCAGGGACTTGAAATAATTTATTGCTTGTTATTTTAATCACTTTATATTTGATTTTTATTTACATTTGTGTTAATGTTACACTGGGGCTCGAAAAAGGGACCTGATTTGCTGTTGTTTCTAATGCTAGTTATTCTCACTTGTTTGTTTATTTTGTTTATGTTGTGGAGTTGACCGAGATTTAAGGAGTGTTACGGTTTATTGTTTTACGCTTGGTCTTTTATGTGTTTATATAATGAACTTTATTGAGTGTGTTATATAATATTTTTTACGATGTCAACTGTGAATTATTTAGTTGATGTTTTATATAATGATGAGTTATTAATCGAACTAAAATTTCGCAATGTAAGTGGAGCAGAATGGTTAATTGTGGAAGAGAAGCGTAAACTTTTAAGACGACTATTAAATGCAGAAAATATCAATCCAAATTTATTTGATTCATACCCGAAGTGCGATATAAATCAAACAGTAGAATTGGAATTATTGAAGGAAAAGTTAAATCATATTCAGTCTTCAATTAAACTTTTTAAACATAAGCCCTCGAAATCAGAATATCTTAGACTACACACACGTCTAATTCATATTTTGATACGCTTAAATTACATTACTTTTGATAATGAATTTTTATATTTACATGATCAATTGTTGACCTTATGTAACGAATCGTTAGAATTAATTGAATCTATAAATGAAAATATTGAATTAAATAATGATGTTTCAAATTTAGATACTTCTAATATTTCGATGTCACAAAATGACCCTGTTAATACTTCAGTTAATATTCCTACACAAGATTTTTCCACGTTAATTAATAACGTACAAATTTCAAAAGGTTCTGTTCCTGTATATAAATTAAATTTAAAGTTTAATGGTAGTGAGAAAGAAGTTTTTACTTTTATTCAAAGATGTGAGGAGCTAATGATTGCTCGAAATATCTCTAGGAAGGAAATGCTTTTATCAGGTGTTGATTTATTTGCAGGGAAAGGTTTAGTTTGGTATAGGGCAATTAAACCGTTTTTACATACTTGAGATGATCTTATTACTAAATTAAAGAGTGACTTTTTACCGGAAGGATATGACGAAGTTTTGTTTTGTTTTTCCAACCCTTTTTATTTCTGAAATGGTTAATTTATTTTCTCAATTAGAGATTCCTCCTTCGGAAGGTGAACAATTAAAGATTATAATGAAAAATTTACAACCTTGGTTCTCTACTCAATTAGCCCTTGTTAGTGTAAATGATATTTTTCATTTAATAGATTTGTGTAAAAAATTACAACAAGTGAAAGCTCAGAATTCTAAATTCAAATTTAATTCTTATTCAGATTCACAAAGACAATCTGATTATAAGCCTTCTTCGGCAGTTAAACCTAAGGTCCATTTTTCAGGTATTAAACCAAAAAATATGAATTCTACTTTTACTGCTACAAAAATTAATACAGCTAAGTCTTCAACAACATGCTTTAAATGTAGACAGTTGGGTCATACCTTTCACACCTGTGATAAGGGTGATGATAGAATCTTTTGTTTTAGATGTGGTTATTCCAATGTTACTTTTTCTAATTGTCCGAGGTGTAAATTTTCAAAAAACTTGTAAAAGGAAAGTGTTCCGTTAGTCGACACATTTCTTATGATTTTTCAGAGGCTGACAAGCATGTTTTTAACGAATGGTTGATTACTGTTAAGGAATTTTTTGGAACTTCGAAAAATTGTTCTAAATTTGTTGAGAAGAATGATGATGTTAGACCTTTTATTAATGTTAGGATTTTTAATGAGAATTTTATTGCTTTATTAGATAGTGGAGCTACCGTAACAATTTTAGGTAAGCCTGCTTTGTATTTGATTGATAAATATGATTTAAAATTAAATAGGAATTCGCCTTTTTCATCATTGGTTATTGCTGATGGTTCTTCACAATCCATTTTGGGGAGTGTTGATTTATCTTTGACTATTAATGGTATTACTAAAACTATTTCTGTTATTGTTTCTGAATTTATTACTACTGCAATTACTTTGGGGGTAGATTTTTGTCGTTTATTTGAAATTAAAGTTGATTTTGGTGAAAATTCTTATGTTGCAAACTCTGCGGAGACAACTTTTTCTATGATTAAGAGTATTGATGATCTTAATAATAATCAAGTTTTTGAATTAAATCAAGTTATTGACCTTTTTAAAACCTTATCAACTTCAAAGTTAGGTAATACAAATAAAGTTTTTCATTCAATTAATACTGGTGATGCAGTACCAATTAAACAACGTTATTTTCCATTATCTCCTGCTATGTTGGAGCATGCGAACAGAGAAATTGATGATATGTTAGAGCAAGGAATTATTAAACCCAGTTCTTCCCCTTGGAATTCTCCAATGGTTTTAGTTAAGAAGAAGTCAGGTGATTTTAGAGTTTGTTTTGATGCTAAGAAATTAAATTCTGTTACAAAAAGATGCTTACCTTCACCTTTTTAAACGATATTTTGGATAAATTAAGAGATGCTCGTTATTTAACTTCAATTGATTTAAAGAAAGCGTTTTGGCAAATTCCTTTAGACGCTGAGAGTTGTGAAAAAACTGCTTTTACTGTTCCACGTAGAGGATTATTTGAGTATACTGTTATGCCCATGGGACTTACAAACGCACCCAGTACATTATAACGATTTATGGATTCCATTTTAGGACATGATTTATCTCAATCAGTTTTTGTTTATTTAGACGATATTGTTATTTTTTCAAGTACTTTCAAAGAACATATTGATATTTTAACGGAAGTTTTTAAAAGGCTTAAGGATGCCAATTTGAATATTAATTTAGATAAATGTGAATTTTGCAAACCTCGTTTATCATATTTAGGCTTTGTTATTGATAAGAATGGTCTTCACACCGATCCTTCAAAGGTGGAAGCTATTACTCAATTTCCTCAACCACATACTTTTACAGAAGTTAAACGTTTTATTGGAATGTGTTCTTGGTATAGACGTTTCATTCATGATTTTTCCACAATTTTAGCTCCGATTAATAATTTATTGAAAGGTAAGAAGAAATCTCAGAAAGTTTTATGGAATGACGAAGCGAATGATTCATTTTAAAATTAAATCTTTATTAGTTGATGCTCCTATTTTAGCGAGCCCTGATTTTTCTAAAACATTTTATTTACAATGTGATGCATCTAATTGTGGAGTTGGATGTGTATTAACACAAGGAGTAGGAGAGGAGGAAGTTGTTATTGCCTATGGTTCTCGTACTTTGAACAAAGCCGAGCAAAATTATTCTATTACAGAACGTGAGTTACTTGCAGTTATTTTGGTATTCAAAAGTTTAGACCTTATATTGAAGGTACCCATTTTAAAGTTATTACTGATCATCATTCATTGATTTGGCTCAATAATTTAAAAGATCCTTCTGGTAGATTAGCCAGATGGAGTGTTAAACTTCAACAATTTGATTTTGAAGTTATTCATCGTAAAGGTAAATTAAATGTAGTTCCTGATGCACTTTCTAGAGCACCTTTGGAAGTTAGTTCTTTAGAATTTTCTGTTGTCGATTTAGACGATTGGTATAAGAAAATGTTAGCCAACGTTTCTAAAAATCCTGAATTATTTCCTGATTGGAGAGTTGAAGATGATAAACTCTACAAATTTATTTCTAATGATTTAAACATCGAATCGAATTTAGTGGAATGGAAATTAGTTGTTCCGAAATCTTTAAGGAAAGATATTTTACGAAAATTTCATGATGATCCTACATCATCACATTTTGGGGTTTTTAAAACTTTTTCAAAAATTAAAGAATTTTATTACTGGCCAAAAATGAAGTCATCTATTTCGAAATATATTAGGAATTGCAATGTTTGTAACCGAAGCAAGTCTTCACAATTTAATCATTATGGTTTTATGAGTAAAGAGAAAAATCTTTCTTATCCTTTTCAATGTATTTCTATTGATTTAGTGGGCCCTTTTCCTAGATCGAAGAGTGGAAACACAGTTTTATTAGTTATTTGTGATTGGTTTACTAAATTTACTTTGATTCACCCTATGCGCAGTGCTACTGCTAAAAGAATTTGTCAATATATTGAGAATGATGTATTTCTAGTATACGGTGTTCCTCAAATTTGTATGGTGGACAATGGTCCTCAATTTAAAAGTTCACAATTTAAAAATTTAATGAGTTCTTACAAAGTTCAATCCGTTTGGTTTAATGCAAGTTATCATCCACAAGTAAATTTTGTTGAGAGAGTTAATAAAGTAATAGGTACTGCGATTAGATCTTATATTCAAGATGATCACAAGGATTGGGATGTTGAAATTCACAAAATTGCGCATGCTATTCGTAACGCTGTTCATGAGTCTACGAAATTTTCACCTTCCTTTTGGCGTTTGGTCGGACAGTTCCTATTTCTGGAGATTTTTATGGTCGACTAAAGGATTTCAAAGAGGATGATTTATTTATTACTAACCGTGAACAATTAGTTCAAGATTTAAATGAACTTTCACCCATTTTTAAACATGTTAAACAAAATTTACATGCAGCCTACGAAAGAAATTCAAAATCTTACAATTTGCGACGTCGTCCGTTGAAATTAAATGTTGGCGATTTAGTTTGGAAAAAGAATTTTACTTTATCTGATGCGACTAAAAATTATAGTCAAAAGTTAGCTCCAAAATTTATTGAAGTAAAAGTTATTGAGGTGGTAGGTCCAACTACGTACCGATTGGCCACCCCTATTGATAATAAACCCTTAGGTGTTTTTCATGTTAAGGATTTAAAACCACATTAGTTCTTATTTTTTCGTATTCTTTTTAATTATTTTTCGATTCTAGAATTTTTATATTCTGGTTTTCTTATTTATATTTTTTAATTATTTTGATAATTTTTCAAAATAATTTTATTTTGTGCTTATTTCGCACATTATTTTATTTTATATTGTTGTGGCTTTGCAAACCACTTAATTATTTTTTTTACATTTGTTAGCACGATTTTTGCTACATTTGTTTAGCACGATGGTTGATATTTAGATCCCATTGTGTGATTGAATTGCCGACTTTGTGGGACATTAGTTCTCAGGCAGATTATCTTCCTTTATTGGATTTACAATTTGCTATTGTTACAATAGTAAAATTGAAGATAACTATTTTGAGTTTACCTCTGATCGTTAATTTGACGTGTAAAACTCATAACCATGGATAAGAAAACTAGTAATGCTTCTATACATTTTTATTTTTTGATTGATTTAATTATTTTATTTTTCCTGATTTGTGTAGTGTTACTATTCTTGGACGGTGCTTGAGGACTTCGGTTCGCCTCGTGTCAACCTCGATTAGTTCACTTCCTGATTATGACGTTTTGGTAGTTTTAGGAGGGGGTTGTTGTGTTCGTAAGAGTGCTTCATCTTCTCTTTGCTGTCTCACCTAGATTTCGATTTATTTATAAAACGTGCGTGTTAGTTAGGGTATGTTGAGTCTTGGACGATGACTGTGGAACAACATGAAACCTGAATCTCGTGAAGGGTAGATTGGCCTCTCTTGTTCTCCACGACGAAGCATCCTGAGCTAATTTGCCATGAAAATAGTCGTATCTTGGATTTACCGATTTTGACTCACTTATCGAACGTGACTGTGGTAGTTGTGTTATGTACCTAGGAGGCTTGGTTTGAGACCACCGGGGTAGGGTAATTGAACCGCTCTTTCTCGACCTCAAGTCTCGCGATTATTTATTGTTAGTCCGAAAGGATTTTTTTTCTCTATTTTTATACTCTCGAGTAGAGTGGCGTTTAGCCTTGATTTTTTATGAAGTTGCACGATGACCGTTTCCGGGTTCTCTGCCCACTGTCCCTTCAGGTCATGGTAGGTTACGGTTTCCGTTCGTTTTTTTACCTTAGAATCAAATTTTTTTTACCGGATACTCATTTTGCTCTCCTGATGGTGGTTTGCTTCACTAACCCCACCAGTTAAAGTTTTTACTTTATTCAAGGTTTCGGGTCCTTGATTCTCGACTAGTGGCGTGTGCGGGTGGTAGCGCGTCATTAGCTTTTTTGGTGTTGTGAGGGGTCTTTCCTGACCAACGTCACCACATTTTCCGCACTTCTTCGTACATTTCCTTGTTATTTTTTCAATATTGCTTATATTTTAATTAGCTTAACATTTTGTATTTTTTTTTAATTTTAATAATTTCATTTATTAGCTTAGTGTTTGGAATCTCCGCTTTGGTGATCTCCGAGTCCAAATTTTAGAAGGGGGTGTGTAACAACCTTTTTTTGTGGTTGTATTAAAAAATACGTTAATCTAAGATCATTAATTTATTTGGCGTAAAATTAGAGGAGTTTTTAATTATTTACATGTAAAATTGAGAAAGGCAACTTAAATTGCATTTCATAGAACATATATTTTGGGTGTAATATTATATAAATAGTTATAGTTCCCTTTCTTTTAAAAATTGGACTCCGATCATTGTATTTCGCGCAATGTGTCACCTCTTGAGGGGGGGCATTTACAGAAGCGTTTCTGAAAGCCTCTATTTTTTACTTCACTTGCTGCTGAATGTTGAAGCAGAAGTCATTGTTATAATGGTTTTTACTTAATTTTTATTTTTGGTGTCATCAGAATTTTGGTGGTAAGTTTTTTTCAATTCATTAATTTAAAGCTTAAGCATTTGCTCTTTCCAGGCACTTACGATACTCCCGGCACTTACGTACATTTACGTACACTTACGTACAATCATTATAGTACTTATATTATTCCCTTAAGGCACTTATTTGCTTACTTACTTACTCGTACTTATATTTATATTTTAAATGGCTCTTAAGTTACTTATTTACACAAGTTTCCAATCATTACACCTTTTGTATCGGTATATGCTTGTCTAACACATTTATCCATGTATATATTGAACAACCACGGTGACATCACATAGCCTTGTCGCACTCCTTGCTCAATATTGAAGTATTCATTCACACCTCCTCTCACCCTAACACATGCCCGACTACCGTTGTATACTGCTCTTATTCCATTTACTAGACCTTTATTTACGCCATATTCATTTAATATTTCCCACAGCTTCTCCCTATTCACTCTGTCGTATGCTTTTTCCAGATCTACAAACGCACAGTACAGCTTCCTTTTTTACCCTTAAATACTTTTCGATCACCTGATGGAGAGCAACCATCTGATCCACACATCCTCTCCCTGGCATGAAGCCACCCTGCATATCCCAAATCTTAGTTTGTGTAGTTTCTCGTACTCTATCAATCAGTAATCTTCCAAATACTTTACCAGACACGCTTATAGGGGATACTAGAAACAAATTACGAGATTGGTGTTTTTTACATATTAATTACGTTTGGTGAAGTTGACTATTTCACAAATTTATTTAAAGGACCTTATCTGAGTAACTGGTATCAATTACATTTATTTTTCCTATGTTGTTTACCAAATTTAAACAACCCATATTGAATGTACATTATAATTGCATTCCATTCACATAGTAAACAGCCTGAGTAAATAATAAATTTTTAAATTATTCAATACGTTAGACATTTTTTGCCAACGTTCCATTACAGTTTGTCTCCCAACGTGTCGGCATATATTTTCCAATGTTTCATTACAATTTGGCAACGAATGTGGTGCTTTTTTCACTACAATTTGTCTTCCAAGGTGAAGGCACAGTTCTTTCCTTCACAAATTTCTTGAGAATAAAAACGCTGATTCAACTAAAGCTAAAGCTTTCCCGGTCATTTCTATGGCGAAAAAATCCACCTAATCAATCGGCCGCCGGTCAATCAACCGTCTGGTAAAAATCCCGCGCGGTGAAAGGAAAATACAAAAGAAGGAGCTTTAATAATGTATCAGCACACTAAAAAGTTGTTTTCATTAATTACTTACTTATGCACAGTAATTATGCATTGCTTACAATAATAAACAAGATAGAAATTAGAAATTAAAATATTAACCCGATCTGCAGAATATCCGAAAGCACGAAGAAGTTAAAGGTAATAAAATATATGTAAAAGATTTTTCAAGTTAGGGAAGGGCTACTACAAAACAAAGTATACCGTGTTGTAAATATGAGAAAAATTGTACGATCCTAATGATAAGCTGATGTTATTAAGGGAGAAAGAAGGAAAAGCCACGTATTTTACTCCCTCCCCAAGGGAGAGGGCGGGCTGCTTAAGCGCTCCAAGCTCCTTCAGACGTAATCATGGATTATCAGCATACATATATATATATATATATATATATATATATATATATATATATATATATATATATATATATATATATATATATATATAATGGATTAGAAATAGGCATAATAAAGGGGTTAGAGTTTATCGAGCTTAAATTCTATATAGTATGCAAGTTTAAATAAAATTAAAGAAGTATACAGTCCGTTACACGATTCATATTAGTGTGGTCGTTTAGTTTCGCTTAAGAGATATAAGTAATTTCACATTTAAATTAATCTATTTATACACGTGAGAGATATTGATTACATGAAGTACGATAATTCTAATGTGTAGAACACGTATAGTAATAGGTACAATGCGTAAACTCTGCGAACTATAAAAAAGGGTTATGGTACGAAGACAGTATATTGGTAAATCACAGACAAAGTGTTTAAAAGTGTATAAGAAGTGGTAGTGACTGAGAAACATAGATAAGAACATGAACAACATTTGTGCAATGTGATATTTAATATATAATTACAATTTGTATACAAAAATGTACAAAATATGTTAACAATATGGAAGTGTGAAAAAATAAAAATTATGAACTATGGAGTACAAATGAAGAGTGATTGTGATAGAAACATATATAAGAACATATTAGATAAACATTTCAAGTGATATAGACGTTTAAAACGCAAGTTAAAAGTAAATTATAGAAAGTCAGGTTAAGTACTATATCTAAGAATTTTACAAATTTATAGTTTTTATAGGATAAGTTCAGAATAAATTATAAAAGCATATAATAGTAGGTTTCCCTCATTTTCACATAGAATTTAACAGTAAATATGTAATCTAAACATAAAATTAGAAAAGTTGGGTTAACTACCTAAAATTAAGGTATGGAAATAGAAATTTTGTTAAAACTAGGTGAAATGGGTTGAAATAGGTGTATTCTTATACAGTTTTTTATGTAGAAAGTGAATATGTAATTAGTTTAGTTGTAAAATATAAAATTTGTTAGATATTAGTAAATTTAGGCATTAGTTTGTCAAAATGTAAATTCTTGAAACGAAGTATGGCATGCCATTTTATGCAGAAAGTTGTCCTGATTGCAAAAATGTATTTAAAAGCAAATCCGAATTGATTTGAAAAAGTTATTGCATAATTTATGTTTTAGTTAATTTAACATTTTTGTTTAGATCAATCAGATGCTAGGATCTTTTGTATGTAATGTAAAAAAAATTGAAAATTTGGTATCCATAAAAGGAATTGCTCCTGATTTCTCCTGATTTCTCTTGCTGATCTTTTGCTCTCTCTCGCTTTTGTAATTTTTTGTGACTAACAAGTCATAGTGCTAGTAGTGCTTTTGTTAACATGTAAGTTAAAATTTTCGTTAACATTATCGGATTTGAAACCCGATCAACGTAGAGTTGAGATTTCAGAAACAATTGTTTTAACCTATAACAAAATTTAAAACTAAGGTTACCGATTATAATTGTCGATAATGTTGTATTTGTTTCATTTCGAAATCGTGTTTAAACATCGGGTGATGTGCATTTTTTTTTATTTAAATAAAATCCTTCAGTTATTTTGAATGTAATGTTTATTTTTTTGTAAGTGATGGAGGTTATAAAATAAACTTAACTTCATATCGGCATCTAAAATAAAGTGCAAGTAAATATAAAATTTTATAAGGATAAAATACAAGTTAAATCCGAAAAATTATTAAATATTAAATCAACATTTAAATATACAAATAAAAATAAAAGTGCTTGTCTGAATGTATATGAGCATAGTACATAAGTACATCGTATTTACCACGAGGAAGATTTATCACAAGTTAATGGATTTGGATGAAGTTATGGAAATTAAGCAGCACCATTTTCAACAGCAAGGCAGTATCATCGATACATGGAAAGGAGTCTACGTCCATTGTTAATATGGAACAAGCCTAATGTGACCATTCTTTGAAAATTGCAACAACACATGTGAGTTAAATTTTTCTATCATAACCCATTTATTGCATTGATCATTCCTGTATTTATGTTTTTTGTTTGATTGTGTACAAATGTTTGTGCGACAACATGTATCAATATTTGAAAAGTCAACGAACAGGTGTAATTATAAAAATAATAGTTTTGCTTTGAAGAAAATCAAAATTGCACTCACTAATTTTAGATCCTTTGGCGAAATTTTTGACAGGCTGCATTTATTTAAGTTAGCAAGGACGCAACGCATGCGGAATTTGTGCAAATTCCAACGAAGTCTGTTTCACATTGAAACTATTAATTACAAATTGCAACTTAATTATTAACATGAATATTTCCATGTGTGGAATGAAATTTCTTTTGATTGCACGAAAAAGATTTGAAAAGATTTAAATTTTTGTAATAATAAAAGTTAAAATTTATTTAATTGATTTGCCAACTTAATTCTCCTATCCCCTAGTATACACTTTTATAATAAAATAAATATTTGTGATTTTGCCATTAAATATATATATATATATATATATATATATATATATATATATATATATATATATATATATATATATATATATATATTATATATTCATGGTGGGATTAAGTATAGGTGTGGTCAGGATAAGATTGGAAGGAACGGGGTTAGGGTTCTGAGGGGGACAATACTATCTCAGCATTGGCCTAAATAGCCGCTTATGGTGTGCATATACGCGGTGACCATACCACTACATGTGTATGAGGAAAACCCGCTGAAAAGCTTTCATACAAGGTAGACGGTAACAGGAATCGAACCCATTACCTCCTGAATACTAAGAAGATCGTGTCACCGCTAGGTCGGTTATTAAGGGGAATCGCTTTTAGTTTAAATTTATATTAATCATATTTTTTTTGGCTTTAAGTGGGTGGGTATGCATTATTTGAACAAAATAAAATATATTATTAGAGATCCTTCTTTTGTATATTGCGTTTTATTAAAAGCGGCGGGCAATTGGCCGGCGGGTTTTATCACGGGGGACATTTGAGTAGCGGGCAATTCACCGCGCTGGGTTTCTATCAGACGGTCAATTGACCGGCGGATTTTTTCGGCGGGAAATAACCGGATACGGAAGTATAATATCCAAAAAAAATAATATACAGATAAATAAAATGTAGGGAAGCTGGTATAAGACAAATTTTGTTCCACACCTCATCCTTTACTGGAAATCTCAAAATATGCAAAAGCCAAGAAAACTTTTGGGAGGCTGCAAATAAATTGACGGGATACAAATTTAGGAGAGCAAATACACGACGAAAAGCAAATAACAAAAACCCGTTTACTATATGTGAGGTACCGCGGACATAATTAGTAAAATCCTGTAAAAGGTTCAATATCACAAACAAAAGATATCAAACTAAATACTCCAGTTTATAAATCTCTCGGTTGGGAAGGCGATATAATAAATTTTTTACCAGTTTGTCTTTGGAAAAATGGAACTATAATAATTAAAGTAACTGATACAGAGGTTAAGTCGTATAGAGAGAATACGTAATCGATAACAACATTCATGTAGGGAAGAACTCCTATAAAATATATGCTATTACTGTCCTACGTCACTTATATTAGTTCCTTTCTATTCTACACCCTCCTAACCCATTTAAGCCAGAACAAAATTACCCACTACAGGTTTCATGGGTTCATTTGTCGTAAGTATAACTATTCGAAGTATAACTATCATTTACACTTTATTTTCTACAAAATACATTTAATTTTTTTAGGATTTAAACCCTAGGAATTCGTATGGTGGTTGATCATTCCTAACAATCCAAGCTGATCCGTTATTTCCTTTTGCAATTACAATCGCTGATGCTTTAGCAACATTACTGCGCCTGAAAATGTCATTAGTATGTTGGAACAATAGAAAGTTTGTCTTACGATTGGAAACTCAGAGGTTTGACAATTGCATAGTAGATTTCTTCATACACTGGACTTAGGAATGTATTTTCATCTACATTAAGTAAAGCAGTGTCCGTAAATCCAGGACACAAAGCAATCACTTTTACTTTAGTTCTTTGATAATGTTCCTGTGTTCCAAGTGACCGAGTTAAACCGACAACAGCCCATTTAGTGCTACAATAAACTGGTGATGACTGAAATCCTTCTAAACCAGCAGTTGAAGCAATGTTTAAAATTATCGCTTCATTTCCACTTTTGTATTGTGGTAAATAATGATCCAAAGCTAGAAGGCATCCGTACACAGTCCCCTTCTATTAATACATAAATTAACCTAAAGTAAAAGCTCGGTGCCATTTTACCGAATGACCAAAGGCCGACACAAGTTTTGAAAGCTTCAAAACTGTGAACGTCAACGAACAGTTTGGCAAATGCACATATTGGAGCTAGAGTATTAGTCATTCGCAGCGTTCTGAGCCCTTTAAATGTTGTGTTGGCGCTTTGGTAAATTAAATGTCCTACATCTAAAAAATCTACTCACATAGTTTATATCAATCGTATGTTCTATGGTTTTATCTTTTAAAATTCCAGCGCCATTAATGACAATGTCCAGTTGGCTAAAGGTTTTAATCGCAAATTTAAATGATTCTGAAATAGGAGAAAATTATTTAACCGATTAGAATTAATATATAAACCTTCAAGTTTATCTTTATCTCTGACGTCGGCTTTGATAAATCTAATTTTGCTGTCCCCATACTTATTTTTCATTTCTGCTAAAATCTTCTGACCCATATCTTCATTTATGTCGACTAGAACGATTCCCTACATAAATGTTAAACATAAAGTTAATTAGTGCAGGAACCTAGATAATTTTATCTTTTTACCATCAACCCATTTTGTAGTAGTTCATGCGCAATTGCCAAACCTATCCCAGACACACCACCTGTGATCAAACAAACTTTCCCTTTAATATCAAACATCACAAATATTTGTATGTACTAGTGTAAAATCAAAACAGAAATGAAATATCATTAATTGTAAGTACATGACTTATCAGTAAAGATAGGCACATTTTAATAACAAACAGTTATGGTGTAAAACATGAAATATAGACAGTAACAGTGTAATAACATTATGTATCCCAATTTTCCTCCTCATATTTATTCACTTGATGGTGACTAGTTTCGACATTACTGTTATTTTCAGGTCTAATTATCACGAATAGTTTAAATTAAAAATTTAGAAAGTGTAACGAAGTTAAAATTGCAACGTCCTCGAAGAGAGGGCAGAATAAGTTCACCAGAGTACTGAATAAAGCATTATTTATACGCGAATAAAATGTATAAACAATGGAATAATAGTGTACTATGACAATAATGAATAATAGAGCCTTTAAATCATGAGCAAAGAGTTAAACGCCACGACCCGCAGCGGAGTGGCCTTAACGTTGCGATTATGCGTTGCGTCATACGATGCCCTTGTGCAGTTGGCCCCACCCAAATAGCCCCTCTAATTAAAAATAGGTTCAATCGCTTGTTTTTCGTTTGTTTACGTTTGTTTTGTAAAAATTTAGTTTGTTTTCCCGCTTAAATAGGTTTTTTTGAGCGTAGGTTTGGGCGGGGCCAAGTTAACGCTAGCCCCACCGATCTTTAAAAATGGTTTCGAAATTTATTTAAATCGTTTGTTTTTCGTTTGTTTGGTGCAGGGAATTTCATACCTCGGTTACGAACGTAAGCCCTATCCAGCGTAAGCGCTTTGTGATTTTTATTACAATCGCTTAACTTCACAAAAAAGAACTTAGCGTTTTCGCTCATCGTTCCGGCATCGTGATCTTCGACGCTTAGGGGTTAGATCTGTCACTGCTTGCATACAGATAATACGAAAAAGCGGTCATCAGTAGAGGAGCCACAACCTAGCCGCAAGCAGGAGCCGGCGGAATATAGCAGCAGCAGCGAAGAATTCCAGAAGCATCCAGGACACCGCCAACACAGGACTGACGTCGTAGGTTACCGTTTAATAAAAAATAATTTTTAATTAATTTTAATTTATTATTTGGTTTATTTTAACACTTGTTTTCCTCCTTTTCTATTTGGGTCTCCGATTTCCAAGTCTTTATTCCTCGGGGAGTGAGACTGCACCTCGGCGGAGACCCGGCCTTTCTCTAAACAATTTTTAATTTTATTTATCCCATTTCACTACTAACAACAACCGCGATGGTTAAACACGGTCGCCACCGTGCTACCCTAGCGGTTGTATCCCCAACCCCCGACGCCGTCCGTCCACCCACACCACTACACACCTCACACACCACACACCTCACACACCACACACACCACACAGTCCTACGCACACACACTCGTTTCACCTCCACCTTCTTCACGTACAAGCTCCCATTCAAACGCCTCATCCATTTCCACTTCATCTACTCACTCCTACATTTCCACACGTTCCACTCCCTCCACAAAACCACACAAACCCGCACACACACACAAACCAGCTCTCTTACCTACACCCTCTGTCTTACCTACAGCCGCTCAACCACCTGTACCCGCCGTGAGTCCTACACCTGTTAACCCCAATCCTAATCCTTTACCCACCCGCTCACAATCCTCGAGATATTGCGTCCGCAATATCCCAAAAACTATTACAAGCCAGAAATCCCTTTTTAATTAACTCAAACCCCTTAACCTTCCTTGGTTCAATTTGACATTCAACCACAACACTAGTCGAAGAGATCCCGGGTGCGATCGATCTTCTGCATGTGAGGAAGGCCGTTCGCATCACCTCTAAGGCGACGAACACCCTTACATCCCTCATCCGTGTCATTACCTCTTCCCAAGCCACCATTGAATACCTCCTCGCACGCGGTGTCGTCATGTTCGGGCGACACTACCGTTGCGAACCTTCACTCATCCCGTAACCCCTCCCGAAGTACTGCTCCACCTGCATGCAGATGGGACATACTTCTGAGGAGTGTCCTTCCCGTACCACTCGCTGTCCTAACTGTGGCGAAAGTCACAGGTCCTCGTCATGCAAATCCGCCGCCAACCCAAAGTGTAACAACTATGGGGAAGGAAGTTTCCTGACCGGCGAGATAGGGTTGTTCGGACCGTAGACTCGCTATCCCAAACCTTCTTCCAACGGAAGATCAACATCTGCGTATCCGGTAGGCGGGTGAAGGTCGCCGTAATCCGCCAACCCACTCCTTAACTTCTTTCCAATGGCTATCATAGCAGGGACCATTAATGCCAGGGGCGTTCGTCGGAAACGCCCCTTACTTAAACACTTGCTATACACACACGATATACACATCCTTTCCATCAGGAAAACAAAGCTCACACCCCGATGCTCACTCAATTTCAGCACGTATCACTCACTGCTAAACAAGTGCCACCACGGAACCGCCCTCTTAACTAAAAACTGCTTCCCATCCACTCCTTTTCAACTTCTTGCGCACCTACAGCACCTCGAATGCGTTGCTGTGACGGTGCACTTTCCCACTCCTATAATATTTATATCATATTATAACCCGCCAGGCTACAATTCCCTATCCGATGCTCTTCTAATCTATGCCTCTAGCCTCCTCAACGCGGTAATCCTAGGTGATTTTAATGCTCGCCACACCCAATTTGGTGACACCGCAACGAATGGTAACGGTAACAGACTATCACGCCCGACCAGGTCAGCTCATATTTCAAAAAAGGTAAAAATTCTGCCCCAGGTCCTGACGGCCTAAACCGTAAAATTCTCCGCCACCTACCCGACCCAGCTCTCCGCTTACTTCCACTATTTACAATAAATGCCTTACCCTATCGTACTTCCCGACGGACTGGAAATCGGCCTCCACCGTCATGATACCTAAACCCCACGCTGATCTTACCTCGCCCTCTTCCTACAGACCAATCTCACTCCTGAGCTGCCTCGGAAAATGCTTTGAGCAGATTCTAGTCAGGCGACTCAGAAATCACCTAGAATACAACGACCTCCTTCCCAACAGCCAATTCGGCTTTCGTCCTAACCGAGCATGTCACGATCCCTTGTTGAAGCTGCTTACAAAGACACCCACAGCATTCAATCACAAGTAATGCAATCTGACAGTGTTTCTGGACATTAAGCAAGCATTTGACAGGGTCTGGCACGCCGGCCTCCTGCAAAAGATCCGAAACCTTAACATAACCGACCCCTTCGCCACACTACTACTCTCGGTCAGTTCGGGTCAAAATAGGGAAGATCTTCTCCGATCCTTTTCAACCTACAGCAAGCGTTCAGCAAGGTTCTGCCTTAGCCCCTATCCTTTACACCATCTTTGCATCCGACATTCCCGAAGTTACCCAACCCGGAGTAGTCGTTGAGCAGTTCGCGGATGACACCATTTTCTGGGCGGTTAATCGGACCAGCAAAACGGCCGAACCAGTAGAGCGTCTCCGTCAATCCCACCAAAACCCAAACAATCCTTTTCGAACATCCTCATTACGCAGAGGATAAGTTTCCCAATCTTGCCTCCAGAAACGTCTCCCTCATCCTTAACCAAGAAAGACTCACCTTCCAAGATGAAATTACCTACCTAGGAATCCTCTTCACTAGAACCCTCAATTGGCTCCCCGATGTAAAAAGAACACTAAACAGGATTACAAACCGCGCAAACCTACTGAGCGCCCTTCGGGGTAGAATCAGAGGTTGTCACCCCAAAACACTTCTACACACATATAAAACATACATCAGTCCTGTTATGGATTTCCGAGCTCCTATATACACAAACATTAACCCCAATCACCTTTCCTCAATCGCCTCCTGTGAACGCCGAATTTTTAGACGGATACACAGGTTACCCCTCAGGTACCCTAATGAATTCACCCCACACCACGCCAATCACAAACCGTATCCAAAAACTCCTGGAAAGCTTCGCCTATAAAAGAATTTCCGGCAACACTATCCTACCCAAAGAAATCCTTACCACTAACTACAACTACCGCTTTCCCAAATTCCCTCGAAAAAACCCTAATTAAAATTCAAACATCCTCCTGCAATCCTCACACAACTCTTCGACGACCTCCCCGAGGAGGTAGAAGAATCCCTCTATAATACCCCGTATGCCCTCCGCATCCCCCTGTCTATTCGATGACGACCCAGCATGACACCGGCCAACGATCTAATTAATCACACTGCACACCATACTAACCCACACACACACTTAAACCCAACCACACACTATTCAAAATTCAAACTCAAATAAATTTGAACACTTTTTTTTCTTTTTTTATTACCAAAAATTGCCACACCTCATGACTGTACACAATACAATAACACAAAACAGCGCAACTCCAACAACAAGGGAATGACCAGGGCTGAAGAGGAGAAGGACTCTGAACAGCCTACAATAAGATATATATATATATATATATATATATATATATATATATATATATATATATATATATATATATATAACTCCCAAACTAATACACTTCTTTCAAAATCTAAAAGAACTAAAAATAGGTACCAGAAATATTAAAACGGTTTCTCTCCTTTACACTAGAACAAAAACCCCACTTAAAGCTCTAGAAAAATCCAATGTAATCTACTCTATACCGTGTTCGGATTGTAACAGGTTATACATTGGTCAAACATCGAGATGTTTGTTGGGTAGAATCACATCGCACAAAAGTGATGTGAAGCGTAAGAAGTTATCTTGCGCTCTAGACGAACATGCTATTAATGAAAAACATGGGTTCGATTATAGTAACGCGAAAATAATAGAGTCCGTGTTAAATTATGATAAAAGAATTTTTTTAGAGATGATACATATTAATCAAAATCCTACAGTCAACAAAAAATCGGATATAAAAAATCTTAGTAGTATCTATAGTTATATCCTTACATCAGATAAAAAATAATCTCTTTAATAGTGTGTCTTATGCGTTGTTTACGTGTTTTTACTTGGTTAGTTAAATTATGTTGTTTAATTATTTCAGTTTATTCGTATTTTATGGCTTTATAGTTGAATTTTTACTTAGTCTGTTTTATCGTATATTAATATCTCCTTTCTCTAAATTGTTGTGTATAGTATAAACAAATTGTAAACAGGTTATCTCGCCGTCCACACGGTTACAAATTTGTCAATATTGTATTCAGTCGTTTTATTTTTAATTTCTAATAATATAGCAATTTAACTTCAATGTAATAGTACACCGCTGTTTATGTCATATAATCATAGGGGCTTTTTCTCTGTTATATTTTTTTAAAAAAAATTGTTCTATTTTAAAATTATGTATTGGTGTTTTCCCGTTGTAATAGCAAGATTTATTGACGTCCTTCTGTTTAAGAAATAATGTTACTTCTATTTTAGCCCCACGACATGTAAGTTTTATTATTAGATGATTTAATGCATGACATGCTCCTATAAAACAATATTATCACGTTTTTCTTGCTTCTAGCTGTCTTGAAAAAGAGATTAAAATTTATCTCGAAAGCTTGACGAATATCAAAGAGTTTTCTTTTAAACCCTGGCCTAATTAGAACATGAATAGATGACTGCTTCCTCAATATAAATTGATCAATTTATATATATATATATATATATATATATATATATATATATATATATATATATATGTATATACAGGGTGATTCAAATTCGAGGCTAACCATGGGAATTTCGGAAACGGTAAGAGATAGAGGGTGGTTTAAATTTGGCAAAGTTGCGAAATTTTGAGAACAACAACATGCTGCCGAGAAACCAAAAAAATTTTATTTCCTTTTCGAGATTTTTAAAAAAAACCAAAATCTCTCATTTTCGTTTTATTTTTCCTGACCTTATTTACAAAGATATTCAAAATTAAACAATACATTCTTAAGACAACTTTTCTTGCCTACAAAATGGCGGCATCAAAATTTTAATACGACGTTTCGTCTTCTGCCGACCATCACCCACTTTTTTATTTCTTATGGCCGCCATCTTGAATTCTTAGACCACTAAATAGAGCTTTTTTTTGTGATTTAAAAAATGTTTAATTTGCCTACCTTATGTTAAACCGTTTAGCTAATATTATCAAAAAGTAAAATTATTGTTGATTTTAAAAACGATCTAGATACCATTGCATATATTGCATATATATATATATATATATATATATATATATATATTTTTGAGATGATTAGAATTAGGCATAATAAAGGGGCTAGAGTTCTCTATAGTAGGCAAGTTAGATAAATTTGTGGAAGTATACAGTTCGTTTCCAATGAGAAAATAGTTACGAGTGCAAAATTATGGTTTTGATGCAACAAAACAGGGTTTGTGGGGTTTGCACAAGGTTGTTATTTTCATAAAAGCATTGAGCTATATCAGTAGCACGTGAGAAAGGTCAACATGATTAATATTAGTGTGTACAATTAGTTTCGTGTAACATATTTACGTAATTTCGCATCTTATTCAATGAATTTTAGGATTTTGAACACATATCAGATATTGATCACATGGAGTACGAGAATTATAATATGTAGAATGTATAGTATTAGGTACAATGCATAAACTATTTTAAATAAGAAAGAAAGGGTATGGTACGAACATAGTATATTTGTAATTCAAAGACAAAGTATATGAAACGTGCATAAGAGGTGATAGTGACTTAAAAACATAATTAAGAACATGAACAACAATTGTGCAGTGGAATATTTAATGTAAAATTGCAAATTTTATACAAAAATTTACAAAATAGTTAAACAATGTGAAAAGGTGAAATGACAAAACTAAGAACTATGGAGTACAAGTGAACAGTATTGGTGTTACAGACAGATATAAGAACACATTTTATGAACATTTCAAGTGTTATAGGCAGTTATTACACAAATTAAAAATAAATTTATATTAAGTTAGGTTAAGTATTATTTGTAAGAATTTCACATAATTATAGTTTTTATAGGGTAAGATAAGTTTAAAATAAATTATAAAAACATTTAATAGTAGGTTTCCCTCATTTCAATAAGGAATTTAACTATAAATATATAACATAAACATAAAATTAGAAAAGTTAGGTTAACTACATAAATATTAGATGTGAAGGTAGAAATTTTGTAAAATTTAAATAAAATGGGCGGAACTAAATGTATTCTGATACAGTTTTTTTTAATGTGGAATTTGAATATGTAATTAGTTTAGTTGTAGGATGTAAGATTTTTTTGATATTAGTAAATTTAGAATATAAGTTGTCAAAATGAAAATTATCGAAGCAAAATAGGGCTTGTGAGGTGTCTTTTTGTGTGGAATTTTGCCCAGATTCCAAATCTGTAATTAAAAATCAAATCCGATGTTTTGAAAAAGATATAGCATAATTTATGTTTTAGTTAAGTTTACAATTTTATTTAGACCAATCAGGAGCTAGATCCTTTTGTGTGTAATGTAGAAACAAAATTGAAAATTTGGTATCTAGGAGAAAATTATAAAAGGAATTGCTCCTGTTTTCTCACTCTCTTGCCATTTTGTTTTTTATAAAATTTTGGTGACTAACAAGTCATAGTGTTAGTGTTATTTGTGTTTACATGTAAGTAACAATTCTCCTAAACATTATCTGATTTGAAACGCGATCGACGTAGAGTTGAGATATCAGAAACAATTGTTTTAACCTATAACTAAAGTTAAAAATAAGGTTACCGATCACAATCGTGTGTAAACATCGGGTGATGTGCATTTTTTTATACGTTAATAAATTTCTTCAATTATTTTGGATTCGATGTTTATTTTGTTGACAGTGATTAAGACCATAAAATAAATTTTCACTCCGAGAAATTATTAAATAAATAATACAACATTTTCAAACCATAAATAAAATAAAGTGCTTGTCTGAAAGTGTTTGAATATTGTAAGTACATCATATTTACCACATGAAGAACAGTTAACAGTTATTTGATATGGATGAAATTATGGAATGTTAAGCAGCATATTTGGGACAGCAAGGCAGTATCACCGATTTGTGGAAGGAAGTCTACGTCCAATGTTTAATGTGGAGCCACCCGACATGACCATTATTTGGAATTTGCAGCAACACATGTGAGTTGTATTTCTCTATCATAACCCTATTGCGCAGATTTTTTTCTTTGATGTCCTGTATTTATTTTTTTTTTGATAATGTATAAATGTTTGTACGAATACACGTGTCAATATCTGAAAAGTAAATGATTCAGTGTTGTTAAAAAATTAATAAGTTTACCTCAAACAAAATTAAAATCGCAGAAATTTTTGACAGGCTACATTTATTTCAGTATTAAATACGCAAGCATGCGTATTTTGTGCAGATCTCAACAAAGTTGGTTTCACATTGTAACTGTTTATTATAATATAAAATTTGATCATTTACATGAGTATTCCCAGATTTAATTTATTTTGCCAACAATCAATGTTTAATACAATTGAACCCTATCCCCAAACGAGATTTTGAGTTAGTACGGCGCAATTATATATTATTTTTTTTATTTATTATTATTACAATAAGAATCTTATCCTCAGTTAGCAATTTGAGTATTCAGAATAAATAATAATCTTTTCAATTACTTACCAGTACAATTAATTTGGCGACATCACTATATATATATATATATATATATATATATATATATATATATATATATAATATAGGCTTCATTCTACACCCCAATGAATCGCTGATAGTGTTCCACATATTATCACTAGGGCCTGGAATAGCTCCTGTAGTACTAAGTATCCCTTCCGTTGCAAGGATGATACTTTTAAGCTCTTCGCGTGAAACAAGTGGTTGCTTTGGCATCTGTAGAAAACAGTTTATTTACAATTATCGTAATTCGAAAATTAGAAACAAATATGGAATACAGAGAAATATCCGACAAACATTTAAAAAATATAAATAATAGATTCTTACCTTATAAGTTGCTTCTATCAAATAGTATAACACACAATAATTACCATAACGAACTAAAGTTCAAAAAATTGTTGCGATAAGACGACTGTGGTTTTGAAGATTGATATAGCATGCTTATATCTCATATCTTTATTTTAACTGAAAACTACTTTATCCGCAAAGTACATGAAAGTCTTCCAAGTAGAGTTAAATGAAAAAGCAATTCGATATGAAAGCTGTAAGAAATATAGAATTGCAACTGTCGTAAAACAAAGCTGAGCTACTGAGAACTGCTGATTCAGTAAAATTCATCAATGTTTTCTCAGTAAGATTATTAACCAAAGTGTAAGTCGTAATGGAATCCAATGTTAAATGCAGTATCTGCTGAAAAACAACCAGTTCGACATACATTACACCATTATCTGTTATCCAAAACCGATGAATATATTGTTATAAAAATTACTGAATCGTGTAAAACAATAACTGACTGGGACTAATAGGCGGCTAAACATCATAACCATTTTTTAATACCAGTGAATAAACTTTTGAAAAACATACAGTACCTAAATACCTACTGAAGGTCAATTTAACGTAAGGTGGATCGGATTACAAATAATTTGTTCATAATATTAATAAGAATAACTTTACGCTTTATGTTCAATTAATTGCAAGTAATTGGCATAGAATACATTGTAGCCATAAAATACAAGCCCAATAATAAGATACACAATTTATTACAGATTCATAGTTTCGTGAATATTCCAATTGTAAGGAAAAATATGAAAATATGATTTTCTCGAAAATCTTTCAATGATTATGAGCAAAAAAGAGACGGACATGATCATCGCAGAACTTTCTCATTATATTTTAACATCAGTAGTACAGATAAAAAACATATATATATATATATATATATATATATATATATGTGTGTGTGTGTGTGTGTGTGTGTGTGTGTGTGTTTTTTATCTGATATTGCTAATAAAAATATCGATAAAGATTTTTAAAATGTATTATTACTCTTATAGGATGACGTGTAAGATCAACTCTCAAATAGTTGGTACGTATTCGCGGATTTTAAATTTGTAGTTATTGTTAATTCGCGTATAATAATAAAACCATTAAAACCTTTTGCCTTTTATTTGCATTATATCAGTTTGATATTCTTAAAAACATGTTAATTTAATTTAACTCTATGTTATATATAAGTAATTATTACTTTCTAGTCTTTTTCAATAGGGTTTTTACAACTGTTAATGAACACGTTACAATGAAACAATTTTGTGTGTATGTAATTCAACATGCAGATAAATCAGATATGATGTTCGGAATGTATAGGTGGTGACTGTTTAGAGAATCTGACTATACATAAAGCATCATTGCATTAGGGTAGAAATTATTTATTATTTCACGTCATATTTAATTAGACTTTAATGTATTCAGTTTGAACTGTAATCTGGTTTCCACAAGCTGTAACACATAATTTCGGTTGATTTAGTGATTGAGATTGATCTGGTGATCGAGCGTGATTGGTTTTAGATTGATTAATTAATTGATTTGTTTGTGTGTGTGAGCAAGAGCCGAAAGAGAGGGGGGTGAGAGAGAAACAAGATAGAGCAAGAGAGAGAGAGAGAGAGGTGTGCATTATCAGCTTCTATTATAGAAAATGTTCATTAGTCTATACGCCACTATATGGCGCTAAAATCAATTTTAACTCGAAGGGGCCAGGGCGCAGACCCTGATACAAGTCCTGTCTTACAAGAACCTCCTTATTAGAATACAATTTTGTATGACGGAGCGAAGGCATACAACTGTATGATTAAGTTAGAACCCGCATACAATTGCATCAAGGGGGCCACGATAAGGGTCTTATAAGATTAGGGTTCCCATAACATCTTCGGCCAGGGGTCGAAGGCCCGAGAACAAGTTGCAAAGCCCTACACGTGTCTTACAAGAACCTCATTATTAGAAATACAACGTTTTCTCGTATAGGTAAAAGATCATCCAATAGCATATGATCATTTTAAAGCAATAGGATCGATAATTTTAATAATAATATCTTATTAGGGTAATTATGCAATTTCCAACATTGTATGCGTGTGCGTTTGCCTAACCTCAAGGGGGCACTGCTCTTAATATGGCCAGAAGGACCTTAATTAGATGACCATAAAAAATAACCAAGTCCAGTTCCAGGTCCAAGACCAACCCTAAGACTTAGTCCAAGTCCAAGACTAGCTCCAGGTCCAACCCTAAGATCAGCTCCAGATCCAAGACCAATCCCCCAAGACCAGCTCCAGGTCCAGTCCCAAGACCAAATCCTAAATACATCCTTCACGTGAGCAAGTACAAAAAAGGCTCTAATTAGGGTTGACCCTCGAAAAGAAACCATAGGGTAGAAAATACGGGTCCTATACGTTAGCTGTCATAAAATAGGGGTGAAAAAAAACACGTCCTACACGTGGGTGTGTAAAAAAATAATTAGGGATAAAAAAGGGTTGAAAATACGGTCTCACACGTGAGCAGGTAAAAATAATTAGGGATGAAAATACGCGTCCTATACGTGAGCGAGTAAAAGTAATTAGGGGTTGGGAAAAAGGTCTCTGAAAAGAAAACATAAGGGTTGAAAATGCGGTCCCCCACGTAAGCTAATAAAAAACAAAAAGGCCTTAATTAGGGATGACAAGGGTTGAAGAAGGGCTTCGAAAAGAAACCATAAAAAATAAGGGTGAAAAAGCGCGTCGCCCACGTGGGCGGTCTTGTGACGGCAAAATCCAAGATCGCGGCGCAAGTGTCCCAGTACTACTAACATCATATCCTATCATTACAGTCCCTGATAAATGGAGCCGATTCTTCTTTCCCTCCAACACGTTTGTTTCAACAGAAACTTTTATTTGAACATATTCTATTTTGCAAAATGAAACACTCAAGCGCTTAAAATATGTAAAAATATATAGGGTGTTACTTGAGTTTTTCTAGAAAAATTTTAATTTCCCGTTTAACCGGAAATGAATCTTTACGCAAACGCATTTAGAAAAAGTCGCTAATCCTCACACTAATCTACATAATTAGTCCTAATTTTATCTCATATAGATATTATATTATATAGAGAGTCCCAGGTTTATTCATCCAGACGATATCTCGAAAACGAGTAGAGATATTCCAATGGGACAAAAACTAATTTATACAATTTCTAAGACACTTTAATGTGACGTGTAAAAAATCATCCCTAAATATTTACCCCTTAGTAACAACATCTAACTTCAAAATTTTTAATCGCACCATGTATATATTTTTATCATTTTTTATGTAGTTTTCCATAATTTATTTAACTATTTTTTCAGAATTAAAATCGGTTCATAAATAACAAAGACAGTGCATACTAAAATCTTATACACAATCACAACACGAACCATTATTATCGGTCAGTCCTTTTTACCAACCACCAATAATAGTTTTTGGTCTTAGAATGATAGGAAAACAATAATTATTTGTTTTTTCCGAACAACATAAAATCATGGCAACTTGTATTAACATTAATAAGCCATTCAAAAATTATTTTCGTAATCATTTATGAACCGATTTTAATTTTTAAAAATCATTTTGGCGGGAAAACAAACAAAAATTTTTACAAGACAAACATAAATAAACGAAAAACACGATTTAGATCAATTTCGAAGCTGTATATAAATAGGAGGACTAGTGTGAATTTGGTCTCACCCAAACCTATACAACAATTTGGGCGGGAAAACAAACGAAAATGTTTACAAAACAAACCAAAACAAATGATTTAAATAAATTTCCAATCGATTTATAAGATTTTTAAATATGGGGGGTTCGCGTAAACTTGGTCCTGTCCAAACCTGTACTCAAAAAAACCTATTTGGCGGAAAACAAACGAAAGTTTTTACAAAACAAACCTAAATAAAAAAAAACAAACGATTTAAATAAATTTCCAATCGATTTTTAAATACTTGGGGGGGGGGGGGGGCTCGCGTGAACTTGGCCCCCCCAAACCTATATTCAAAAAACCAATTTGGGCGGGAAAACAAACGAAAATTTTCACAAAACAAACCTAAACAAACGAAAAACAAACGTTTGAACCTATTTTTAATTAGGGGGGCTATTTGGGTGAGGCCAACTTCACATACATTCATACGATATTTTTAGTATCAATGCGTAATTATAATAGTAATAGTAGTAATAACTACAATCATTTTAATTTAAAAATCAAATTAATAATTTACATGCATTTTATCGAGTGGGTAGGTAAATGTCATTTGACGTTTCTTTTAATTATTAAACGTCATTGTTGTATGTATTGCAAATTAATCTTTATTTAAAATCATTTTTCTGTTCATGTTACTTGTTTTGAGGTAAAGTTGTTAACAATTTGATTAATTTGACAATTCACAATAAAATCTGACATAATCTAATGTTATTTATTGAAGTGGTTACCTAGCTACCCGATTATGTACGCTTTTGGGCTTGTTTTAGATGGTTATGGTACATGAATACTAAAAAATACAATAAAGCATTCTTTTTATACATTTAAGGTTTCATCGTGTGAGATTATTTTGACGCACTGAGTATAGTCTTGTGTTGTGCGCAGAACGTATATTGGATGGTAAATAGATGTGTTTGCACGAGAAATTTTTTTTGTGTGTATAGAATGCAAATTAGTGTAAATGCTAAGGTTATGCATCACGTAAAAGAATATTTAAATGTTATATGAAGATTTTCAAGTTGTAAGTATTAAATTTTATTGAGAAATAATGTTTTGGTAACATCCCTATTGAGACGATAATGGTTAAAAACTACTGGAACTTGCTACTGTGCGCTGAGAAAGGCGGTTTAAAATTGTTGTAAATGTATGAATGAGTGAATTGATGACAATAATAATAATAATAATAGTAATTTTGGGAATGACCTGGATTAATCACATAGACCACCTAAAAGACAAATGCCAAAAAACGATTAACTTGTTAAGGTGTATCTCAAACATCCGATGGGGGGGCAAATCGGGAATCACTAATATCACTTTACAAATCTGTAATTCTATCTAGGCTCAATTTTTCAACGTTGACAAAATTGTTTACAACATCTTTAACAATTTTAATAGATATTACTACTGACGAAGATAACCGTAAGTGTTATCGAAACGTTTAGATTGTATAATTTAAAATACACCATTAAAAAACACAAAAAAATAAGTATTTTATCTATCTAGGCTCAATTACGGAATTATATACCCGGAAAACTTAAAAAAATTGATAAAATCCAATTAGTAGCTCAGTGTTTAGCTACCGGTGCGTTCCGAACAAGCCCGCAACTCTCGATTCTCTGCGAATCTGAATTAGAACCGGTCCATTTAAATAGAATAAAACACGCGATGATTTACTATGTCAAAATTAGTAGCATCCCTCATCAGCTCAACTACGAATTGGTAACAAATCCAGAAATTAACAACTTTGCCGGATAACCCACAGCAATGAAACCTCTGAGAAGTAGGGCAATAGAGTTCGCTAAGAAGCAAAATGTAGAAATGGACACTCGGCTAACATGGAGCACTAGCAAATACCCCCCCACCCCGTGAAAAAGGAAAACTACAATTGATATTCAGTTATTAGAGTACAACTTAAAAAACACACCCTTACAAGTTTATACGAACTATAACTTGTCAAATAACAACAAAGCAACCATAATTTATACCTGTGGTTTTAAGTTACACCGAAACACATTTTTCTCCATAATTGTAAACGACATACTCATCAGGTGGAAAACAGACAAAAATTCAAACATGACTGAAATACATGAGGTAGTAATCTAGAAGGTGGTAGAACGCATAAAAATAATCCGTAATAACACTAAAGAAACAATCACACTTACTAGCTCCATCTATGCATTAAATAAAACAAAAAAACCCTGCTACAGGATAGTTACAAATAAAATACTTGATGAGGTAACCTGCTTAGGAGATAATGCTGCACAAATTTAACGTGTATGGATCCAAATACAATAAACAAGGCACACGCGTATATATATATATATATATATATATATATATATATATATATATATATAATATATCATAATACAATCCAAATCAGTACAATGAAACCGTAAAAAATAAAATAATCAATGCAATATCAGAAATATTGAGTAACATATAGCAAGGCAAAGAAAGCTACCTGAAAACAATAAAACATGTGCCACAGAAATGGGCAAATGTAGCCTCTTTTCACAGAAGAGATCAAGTAATCATGTCCCACTTAAGGGTAGGTCATACGAATCTTACTCATTCACACCTTATGACTAGACAGAGCAGGCCAAAATGCGAGAAGGGCAGTACTAGACTAACTGTAAAACACGTGCTGATAGAATGCCCAGAACTTCTCGAATTCCGCAAACGACCAGGAAATCTAAAAGAAATACTTGAACATAAAAAAAAAATAAATCAAATTGTTGGACAATGTTTAAGACATTCAAAAGCACATAACATATTCAGATGTATCTAGAGTACCTTACTCCCGTCAATTAAAAAGACAAATTAAGACAAAATGATGTAGCTTAGTCACGTGCTAAGATATTGCAATGTTTTTTTTAGTTAAAAGAACAGTAATAATAATCAAAAAGTAACATTCAACACTGCAAATAGAATGATAAAACCTTTATTTCTAACTCAGAGCAAGTATTAAAGTCACATACGCTAGAAATTTTATTCGCATTATTACACATAACAGGACAGGTGATTTAAGAAGAATGTTAGTGTTCGGACGTGGATGATAAATAGATATATTATGTACAGAAATACGCGGAACATAAAAATGGAGAAGCGATAAGAGATATGGGCAATCAGTATGACCTTGAAGCAACTTATAGAGAAACACTACACTTGCAATCGAATTTCAAGAGATTGTATATTAAGCCTCGTTAGTAATACGCTCTGATCTATGCCAGTTTATGGGTAATAGAAAAATTGGATGTATGTTCAATGACAAAACAAATGGTATTAAAATGAGCTACATTTTTAGAAGGCTTGCGCACATGGGAGATTTTCATACAAAGTTGAATCTGTATCTGTACAGTATACGGAATGAATTTGAATGTGAATTAGGGTTTTTCCGAATAGTTATGAGAATGTTCGTAAAGAAATTTAAGATCGCTGCGTTTTTCTCGTTTCGGTTGCGTCTGGTTCCCTTTTAAGAAGTTCCACTTGGCACAGACGCGCAGTGTAAAGCTCTTTTGGGATAGGTTGATTGTGATTTTAGCGTTGGTCAAAATCGATATATAACAAAGAGCCTGCTAGGGAATAGAGAAACACGCTCAGCAAAGAGTTACGCTTAAGATGTGATCGCGCGTGAGTACTTTATGAGGTCTCAGGAACGATTCGTGCTGATTTTTATTTGTAAATAATTAATGTGGCAGTGTATATTAGTTCACTGGAAAAACCCGTTTTGGGGATTTAGCATTTGAACATTTATAAACGAAAGGATTAATTTGTGAATTGAAAGAAAAATACTAGATTTAAAGTAAACAGCAAACATTTAGTTAGAAGTGTTGTGCATTAGCGCGCGATCTAGAAAGAAACCTAATGGAATCCTTTAAGTAACAAACTAAAGGTATGTTTGTTGAGTTAAATTGTACTGGACATAATCGATTGTTAACAGCACTAACTCGATTGTATAAAAACATTTAAGAATTTTGATGTCCAAGTGTAAGTAAATATATCCTGTGACAAGCATTTATTTTGAAGGACATATCGCAAATCCAACTGGGACATTTAAATTAGCGAGTGGTGAGATGGACAAATTAAGTGATTAAATGAGACCAGGATGGACGGGTACATACCAGGAACAATTGCAACGAATCAAACTAGTGGGCGCATTATACAGGACAAGGGACTGCGGGGTTTAACTGTAAGAGTAATTTTAGATCTTTGTATCTTTGTTAATTTCATTCAAGTACTAAGGACAATCAATCTCTATTAACTGGTGTTATATGTTTAGATGATAAGATTTAGAGATTTTAATTTAGTGCTTCTCGGAAGCAATGTCCGTAAATGTGTTTGAAATATTGGTAATACAAATCCATTATTTAACTAATTTCTACTTATTATTTGTTTAGATTCTGATTCATCAGTCTAAAGATTAAAAGAAAAGCATTGTTATATGATTTCGTTGTTACCTTGTGTGATATTATATAAAGGGCTACATCGTTTAAAAATAATAGACGTTTGGAGATTTTTGCTAAACAATTGATTTGAAATTGTTTATTTTGAATTATAGACCGATGACGAAATTTAATTATTTGGAATTTTTTACAGTCATTGAATCGGATAAGATATTTATTAAGGAAACATTATAGATTTAAATTATTACTATTCATTCAGGTTGGTACATTTTTAAGCACAATTTTAAAGAGAGAGTATTAAAGTAATATCTGATAGAAAATATATGATTCGTGTACGACGCACTGATCGTTACGTCTCTGAAATTTTTGAACACGAAGTAATGTTCGTGTAGTTACAAATTATAGATCGAAGTATTATTTTCCTAAATTCGGTAATATCTATTTTTCTCGGAATTTTTATTGGAGTTGGAAATATTAATCTACGTGTATACGAAGGTATCCAGATAACGTTTTATTACTTTGATTTTCCGAATATACAGGGTGTGATCAATAAGTTTACGACGACTTGTATAGGTCAAAATTTTATTAAGCTTTGGATAAATTTATTAATACGGGTAATTGAATTTAAAGGTTTTCAAAATTGTATCGACGTGCATTAAGTTTTCTGAGGCAAAATTTAACGTACTCCGTTAAAGAGAAAGTGTGATTGAATTTGAGCTGTATATGGTTCTGTTAAGTAGGCTACAATCCTATCCTCCACAGTCTGGTAGCATTAAGTTAACACCTCGCCTAAGAGGTGTTTTATTTTTAGAAAAACTTAATATTGTGGTGGCGCCAATTTTTCCTGAATTGAATGTAAGGTGTTTGAAACGAAATTTCAAACTTACGTCTTATATCAATCTCGCCCATTTCCACTGCAGTTGACTCTCGGTAGGCGCCTGCACAATTACTACTGCGGTTTGATCGTGTAACAAATGATAGACGTTAACAAAGATGAAGAATTCAGCACAAACACACCCAAAAGAGTTGGTCTTAAAACTTGATCCACAACCGTGAATCCCATAATCTCGACGTGTGGTTCCATGGTAATAAACAATTAATGAGGATAAGATACAAAATACTTAAATTAAGTGAAGCCCTTACGGCTTTTGTAAAAATGCAGTTTTGCGCTAGTTGGTTCTACGCGTATTATCGAATTTTTTTATATGCGGAAGTATGTTCTGAGAAACTGTGGAGGTGGGAGTGGCGACACAGGAGGAGCGCGTAGTGCTCGTGTTTATTTCTGGAGTCCAAGTTAAACCAGAATAAGGAAATGTATGATGCTTTATTGCACGATTAAACCGCGATTGCGTCGGGTTGTGCAGGTCGCCAACTACAATGGGCGGGGTCGTGATAAGACGTAAAATTTAACTTCAAGCACCTTACACTTTGCATAAAACAAAATTCAAAACCGGGAATAAATGACGTTAGGGTACCACCACGATCTAAACTTACCTTAATTATCAAGCTGAGGTGTTAGCCTTGCGAGATCATGGACCGCAAGATATTGGGTTACTCGGTGAAACTTTTAGCTTTCAGTACAAACCTATTATAATTTACTTTGAATTGAGCACATGATTTAAGCACTATTTGAACTATTTTTTCACCCTCGTATAGTATGAACAATGTTCAAAATAGAAAAATGATTAACACATTTTAACTTTAAAAGAGTACGTCTACGTCAAGATTCGTTTATACAACCGCAATCAATTCTTACTGGTATGAAAAAATAAATACATAAAAACCTCAAATAAATTCTGAAAACGCCAAAGATCATTCATATTAAATAAAAATAAAACACCCAAACTCTTAAAGAGGTTGAAACATGTATACTACTGAAAAAATAATTGAATGCACCCGGTGTATTCGTGTCAACAAATTGGTGAAATGCTTTATTTGCACATTTAAATTTGCCCCTGTAAATTCAATATAATTGTTGTATTTATTAATGCATTTTAATATCGCCTCAATGTAATGCAATTTGTATAAGAATACCAGTAAGATATTTACGTTAGAGATTGTCAAAGCTTTACTATAAATATTCAGTCGGAGTTAATTTAATAGTCCTACACATGAAACATTTCATTGCTGTGAAGGGCGAAATGAACCACGTTTTTATTCTGCACAAATGTCATTCATAACCGTCACTGACATTATGACGGTCTTTTTGCCCGCCCTGCTGTTGGGGATCGTTTTGTAACGGGCGTATTACCTGCGACTATTACTTTTCTTGCATCCACCTGGCTACAAAGAATAATATTTGGGTTGCTTTTCAATCTTTTATAATTTCAATATTATTGAGTAAAAATTTTATATCGTTTTTATGAAAATGTAAAATGATTACCTTTCAATTTTAACTAAATGGTTTTAATTTATAAAGGTAACGTTCATTAACTAATTTTTACTTTTATTGTTATCACATTTCTGTTTGAGTAAATGAACTTTAAGAATCGCCTAACAAATTACTTTTTTCTTTTATCGGTACGCTCCAGCTAGCTCAATAATATAATAAATGGTTATTGTTATCATTTATTAAAATTATCCTCAATCTGATGCTATTAATTCTGTATTTTGTAATTAACTGAACCTGCTTCCTTCAGTATTTACGTTATTTTAATAGCGTCATTCCTATTGTACTTTCTCTTTTTCTCGCTACTGCTGTAAAGTATTGTCCTGTAATTGGATCAATCGATCTTCTGGGCGTTAAATTATATATATATATATATATATATATATATATATATATATATATATATATATATATATATATATATATATATATATACAGGGTGATTCGCGAGGAAGTGGCAATATTTTAAAGATATGTCGAGGAAGCCAAAATAAGTAAAATAAACTCATATGTTTAAGTCCGATTTTCATTTGTTTCAGGGATAATTGACTTTTCTTAAAATGTCAAATCTCATCAATTTTTGCCTATTACGAAGTACGTTGATGTATTGACCTTATGCACGTAATTCTGAGAGCGAAATCCAGAAAGGAAACTTTTAAAATAATTATTGCCCTTTCAGTAACTTTAAATTTGGCGGCTAATAAATTCTCACCAAGAACGTTCTCACTATCGCCAATATTTGCAAAATTCCCTAACAGGGTATTTATTTTTAAGAGTTGACTTTCTGGATTACGCAACCAGAACTTATGTGTAATTAGGTGAAAGTAGGCAACTGAAATGAAAACTGACAGTTAGTTGTTAAAGTGACAGTTGTTCAACATTAGTTTTATGAAGTTGTAAAAATGCCCCACAAATTTAGTCATAAAGAATATGCCGATATGATATTTGTTTATGGGTTCTGTAATGGTAGTAATGTTCGTGCAGTGGAGGAGTATCGACGTCGTTTTCCGAATCGAAGAGTTCCTAACAAGCGAGTATTTCAAACTGTTTTTACACATGCCGGCGAAACTGGGACATTTCCAAGTGCAAGTATTGTTTCTGAAAGAGAACACGGAATCGCTGTTGGACTTGAAGAAGATATTCTGGATGTGGTAGACGAAAATCCAGAGATAAGTACAAGGCGCATCGCAATCCAATTTGAAATACCACAAACAATGGCTTGGAAAACACTTAAGCAACAAGGTTTGAACGCTTATCGTTTGCAAAAGTACAAAATCTCCACGAAGGCGATTATCCTTTAAGGCTACAATTTTGTCATTGGATTCGGGAAAACAGAAGATTGTGTAAAGACATTTTGTGGTCGGATGAAGCTCAATTTACGCGAGATGGAATTAACAATTGCCACAATAATCATCGATGGTCGGACGAAAATCCCCATGCTACGATAGAACACAATTTCCAACATCGATTTAGCATTAACGTTTGGTGCGGTATTCTAAATGATCAATTAATCGGTCCTTTCGTATTAGATGCGCGCCTTACTGGACAAGGATATTTACGTTTTTAGAAGACCATTTAGAAGAAATATTGGACGAAGCACCTTTAAATATTCGACAACGAATTATCTTCCAACATGATGGAGCGCCTCCTCACTATTCAAATAATGTACGAAATTTTCTGAATACCACTTTCGGCGATCTTTGGATTGGCAGAGGCGGTCCGCTTCCTTGGCCACCGAGATCACCGGATCTCATTCCCCTCGATTTTTGCCTTTGGGGATGGATGAAGTCGTTAGTTTATGCTACCAAAGTGGAAACGAGGGAAGCGTTACTAGATCGCATTCTTAATGCAGCAGCTATCATTAGAGCGAACAATCGTTCATTGAAACTCGCTACTAGTGCAGTTTATAAACGCGCAAATAAGTGTATCCAAGTGGGCGGTGGTGTTTGCGAAAATTTTTCGTAAATTAATGCTTCGAACATTTTTCGTAAATTAATGCTATTTTGTTTATTTTTGTAATTGATTTTGTAATAAATTTTTGTTTGCTTTTTAAATATCTCTAAAGCAAATGAAAATCGGACTTGAACATATGAGTTTATTTTACTTATTTTGGCTTCCTCGACATATTTTTAAAATATTGCCACTTCCTCGCGAATCACCCTGTATATATACGGTAGAAGTGAGAGTCCCTTGAGTAAATTAGGTTCAGATGACTTCCACTGGTCATTGGGCGTCCGAGAGACGGACGTTTAATTACCTCTTCATTTCATTTCAAATTGTGATACTACATGTCACCTAATAACCAAAAAAGTAAAAATTGCACGGACTTCTACTTACCTGTTTATTGATACGTGTATAAGTTTTAGTACACGGAATTGCAAATTGACGGCACCACAATCGCTCGGTGTGTACTGTTGCGTCTATAGTACACCTACATATGGCTCGGAAGCTACCTTGTACTATAAACGTAAACAGTGTATAACCTGATGTGTACCGGTGAACGCCAACTAACGATGTTCGTGAACCGGACCTTCTATACCTAAATATGTATATGAAGGTTGGAAGATAAAAATAGTTAACCATTTGATACTTCTATTGAATAAAATAATTAGACTTTCAATTGATTAATTACATCTGTCACCTACAGAGGTTTCCTTACTAACTAATTTTATGTAACTCCTGATTTACCTACAAATAATATTGCACTCCTATTCCTCTACTAAAATAAAACTAAGTTTTTTTAAATCAATCGAGAAAAACAAACAAGGTTTGTTACCTAACTACAGCATTAGAATATAAACTAATGACAAAAATAAAAAATCTTACCCTATTTCGTAATAATCCTAAATATACATTATTGCATAATATCCAAAATATGGTTTTGGTGCAACAAGGCGCTTCTTTAAGAGGTTCATGCGATGGCTACGGTTTATAGTCTAAATTGAATAGCTCGCTATCCCTATTAATACTTCTGTACGGGATCGATTGATGTTCCGGTACCGAGAGTAGTTTTAACAACAATTGATAATTCTATTCAGTTATCCACTCACTTTCACTTACAGAAGTTCTTTACAAATCAAAACAAATTTCTCTAATACAATTCATTAAGTGTACTTAATATTACATAAATTGTTCTTTACACCAACTTTTTAAAGGATTAAGATTTAAGCTTTTTATTTCTTTTGAACACACAAACTAATTGAACCTTTAACATTTTTGCTGTACATTTACGGCCGATATCATTTATGACCGTATAGGACAGTTCGTTAGCCAAAATGGCCCTTAATCGACCTTTAGCTAAGGTTCGCATAACTATTGTACTCGATATCTAACAGGTAGAAAACGATTTATTCATCATGGACTCCCTCATGTATCCTCGGATCACGTCATCATAAAAACAGTGACGTGAAGACCGACAAATATAAAAATTGAGTAGTCAGAACCTTTTTTAAGCATCTAGGTCCTGTGTAACATAATTCCTTCACCGGTGTGTGTGCGTGTGTGTGTGCGTGTGTGTGTGCGTGTGTGCATGTAAGTGCGTGCGTGCGTGCGTGCGCGCGTGCGAGGGTACGTACGTGCGTGCATGCGTGCGTGCATGTGTGTGTGGGTGTGTGTGTACGTGTGGGTGGGCGTGTGCGTGTGCGTTTCTCTCTCTTTTGTGCGTGCGTGTGTGTGCGGATGTCTGCAATCCTGCGTGTCTGCCTATCTGGGTATCTGCGGTTTGCGTGTGTGCATGTGTGTATGTGCGTGCGTAGGTGCGTATGTGCCGGTGTGTGTGTGTGTGTGTGTTTGTGTGTGTGTGTGTGTTTATGTGTATGTGTGTGTGTGTGCGCGTTTCTCTCTCTCTCTCTCTCTTGTGTGTGTACGTGCGCGTCTGTGTGTGGATGTCTGCAATCCTGCGTGTCTGCGTGTCTGCGTATCTGCGTCTCTACGGTCTGCGTGTGTGCATGTGCGTATGTGCATGCGTGAGTGTGTGTATATGTGTGTGTGCGTTTCTCTCTTTCTCACTCTCTCTCTCTCTTGTGCGTGCGTGCGTGCGTGCGTGCGTGCGTGTCGTGCGTGTGTGTGTGGATGTCTGCAATTCTGCGTGTCTGCGTATCTGCGGTCTGCGTGTGTGCTTGTGCGTATGTGCGTGCGTGAGTGTGTGTATGTGCAGGTGTGTGCGTGTGTGTGCGCTCGTGCGTGTGTGCGTGCATGCGTGCGTGAGTTCGTTCGTGCGTACGACGGTATCTACCATGCTATAATACGTTCGGACTTGCAATTTTGTATTTAAGCTTCATTTCATTTTGCTTGAAGCTAATTTTTGGAAAAAATCTTTCGGCGGAGAGGCGGATTTATTAAGCGCAGTTTTTGGTTTTTATCAAATATTTCTGAAAGAGCTGCACACTACAAAGTTTTAAAAATACCTGCATATACATCTTAAACATAAATTAATTTAATTAAAAATTACTGTACTTTGCTAGAGCACTTTAGCAAAGTACAGGTCGCAGGTTCAAATCTTACTCGAGGTAAACTTTTTATTTATGTATTTAATAAAGTTAATAATAATTTTTAAATACATACATAATACATACATAGTAATATCAATTAATTATTTAATTAAGTAATTTGTCGGCAAAAAATAAAGTGGAATTTAAGTGTTTGACTTTTTATTTACTTGGGTGTCATTGCATAGAGCTCTATATTCATTCCAAGATACAAGTTTTGTTCACTCTTAGACATTTTAGGTTTTGTAGAGTGTAGTATTCATGTTTCTTTTAATAATTGTGATTCTGAATAGGCTAAAATTGTCCTAACGTTCCAAAACGCCGAATAGCACTTAGTAGAATCCATACGGGGGTATTGAACTTCAAAGGGATGCCTATGAATGGTTACCTTAAATTTTTTCGTAAGTGAAAGAAAAACATGAACTAGGAAGGTCTTTGCAGAGTTTAATATCCGTGTAGGAGAATGTGAATTGCGCCCGTCTGGTACGATAAGTTGAGATTTATATTGCATATTGATGGTATGAATCAGGAAACCGAGTATTCTTAGAAAATGTGGACCGAGATTGTATTAAACAGTTGTAATTCAGCAGTACAATAGTCATTGTAAAACCGATAGCACAAAGAGGGAATTGAAACGATTCTTCTATGCTGAGGGGACTGTACGTCAGAAGTTGTGAATGAGTCATTTATAAGCTTAACTTCCCTTGTTTGAATACGATCAAAGATATCGAGAGCGCATTAAGGAGCACTAACCCAAAGGTGATAATTATATTCTACACGAGAATGGGCTTTACGCAGCAGAAATAGGTGTTGGGAGGAGAAATATTGCAAAAAAAGCCTTTTTTACCAGCAGATGAAAGCATCTAACAGAAGATAGTCAACCAATGATAGGCTTGAAGATACATTCATTTCCCAGCATAGTAATGAAAAGTTAAGACCTAAACCATTCATACTTACAACAGGAGATGATCGAACTTTTTGGACGGACTATGGTTAACACCATATTAGTGGTCATTAATGGGTTTGTTAGATTCAAGGAAAGAGAGTAGTTTTTGAATGGCGTTTTTTTCCATGACTTCAATTACTCCGTTGGAAACAAAGGTTGTCGCCTTAACTCTACCAACCCCTGGAGGTCTCATTTATACAGCACAACGGAGACGTCACGCGTTCATGTCCGGGAGTTGCATAGTTAATTTTATCAAATGTGACTAACCGCTTCAATATCTATCACAATTCGCGACGAATTCAGCTTAAAGTTAGTTTCTCTAGCAACACCTCTTAATAGAAGTGCTGAACCAGCATCCGTCCTGATCGCTTATAGCGATAACCCCGACTTGAGGGAGAAACTCTTATGCAAGTCTACCGTACCTGTAAAACAATTTAGTTTATCCCGCTCCTGAAAATCCGCAAACTAAATTCTTTTGGAAGGTTTAAACACCTTATAAGTGCCATTATTAGACGCGAAAATAAAACGCATTAATTAGTATCCCGTTTTAATCATTTAGGATAATCATTTAAATCCGTCATCAAAGTTAGAGATCTCGTGCAAGTAATAACTTTAGTTTATTCCATTGGTACATAATTAGAATGGTTCCGTTACCGTAGTGATAAAATCTCGTGCGAATAAGAAGATTTGTACGAGTTGAATTAAAATCGATTTAATTTAGTAAAAGCGTTTTACATTTAGAAAAAAACGTAAATAATTTAAGTTGGTTAAAATACACATTTCGTATTGAATATTATCATTATTTAAAAATTAGAGTACATAAGTCAGTAGTTAATCATCCAAAAACCGGTACAAATTAATTAATTATTTAATACTTCGTGTGTAAATAATAAACCGTACAAGTTATATTTCATATTGTGTGAAATATAAAAATCCAGTTCATAGAAATTCGAGGTAGACAAGTGCATATAAAAGCAAACTAAAACGTGAAAATAAAACTAGCAAGCAGCGCGGACGTTGCCCCCGATATCAGGTTACATAATCGTGTGATTCCGTTACAACTGTACCTAGACACCCGAACCTCCTTCTGTTCACAGGACCGGCTTAAGAACTAGTTAAATAATTGTAAAAAGTCATTTTAGTTAGAAATTTTGTCGCAATACACCATATGGGTCCCAAATAGGTTAATTAAAGGTAATATTAAATTCTAGTAACGATATTTTCACAGAAGTGCCCCAGAATCCAGTAACCAGAAAATTCGGGCACGCAGAACTAACGCAGACCAGAAGATTCTGTTGTAAGATATTAATAGTTTAAGTTGAAATATTAAGTATTGTAAAAGAGGAATAAGAGAATGTACGTTTAAACCATTACGTACTTATCATTCAGTGTGTACAGTGATCAGCCCCAAATATAATCAAAAGCGAACCACCCCCTTCTTGCAAGTACAAGAACCGATTGAGTTATTCTGAGGAAAATTAAAGTAAACATTTAATTATCGTACGCGAAAGCGGCTTACACGCAGAACAACACACCATTATCATCGTAATAAAAAAAACCAGTTTTAAATGTAAACCAAAAATTAGCCGCCTTGTAACAAAAATTTCAGCTTACCAATATTTATATTGAACACAGGTTAAGATAACTGTAAGTGTTATCGAAACGTTTAGATTGTATAATTTAAAGTACACCATTAAAAAATCCCAAAAAAGATAAGTATTTTATATATGAAACTGCTTTAGAAATTTTTTCCGTACTTTTTTGTACTGTTCTCTGTATACTGGTATCAACATTATGGTCATATCCAGGGCCCGGATTTTGATGACCTAAAAATTAATAAAAAATGACTTATTAAATGACTTTAAAAATACCCAAAAATGATCTCAAATGAACAAAAAAACGACTTAAAAAAATTTTTATTTATTTCTGACATGAGCACGTAAGAATACTTTATTCATTGCAATATATGACAAAGAACATTCATAAATTTTCAAAGGAAAATCAACGTCGATTGTCGGCCAAAACGTTTTTATATTTCGAAAAACTTCGCCCCACATCCACAGAGACCACAGGAGCTCTGGATATGGAGCACATAGTTTTAAATCCAGAGTTTTTTTCTAGCACTAGTTCCATTCTTTCTGAGACTGACACACCGATATCACCCCGCACTTTTTGAATAAAACTTTCCACTGTTTTTATCAAATCCAGGGCATCATTAAGGGAGATGCCTTTCTCTTGGAGACGAGTAATTGTTGAAGAAAGACTAGCAAAATTGGCATTAATGTATGCTAATTTTCCTACCATTTCATTGTCTGAAAACAGTTCTTGAGAACACTGGATTGCCCTAGCACCCGCGTTTCAAGAGGATCTATTACGGATTTCACAACATCAAAGTTGTCGCAATAGTACCGCCAGGCATCAATCCAACTGCCCCATTGGGTGACAATGGGTTCCTGAGGCAAAGATAAGTCGGGAGCTGCAGTTTTGAATAATTTCCTCCGCAACGGGTGCTTTCATAAAGACTTTTTTAGTATTTGAAATTAAGGTATCAACTCTTGGAAAATTCCATCTGACTTTTTCCGCCACCCTATGCAGGCGTGAGCGAGACAAGTAACATGTACCATACGCGAATAAAATGCTTTTATAGCCTCTACAGCCTTAACGATGTATGGTGCCGTATCTGTAACAAAGAGAAGTACATCCTCGTGTCTTACTCCTTCGGGCCATAGCAAAACCATCGATTTATCAAAAAGCCTGCATATGGTAGAATGGTTGACAGACTCTAAAACTTCAGTGGTCAATAAAAATATTTCGCCAGGTCTATCGATTTCTAATGTACCAACTATTACGTTGGCAATATAACGTCCTTCTACATCGCTAGTTTCATCGATGGAAACAAATATTTTCTTTCCACAAACACTTTGTCGTATTCTTTGCATTGTTTAATTGTAACATTGTGGTATATAATTCTTCCTGAATGTTGACTCGTCTGGAATATTACGACCTGTATACCGTTCCAAGAAATCCTTCAATTTTGCATTTTGTAATTTCCAAATTGGTATGTTGACGGAAACCATCACGTCACATAAATCTTTATAAAATTCAGAAGATTTTCCTGCACTGTTAGAAGCACTTTGTGCAAGTAATAATTGAGACGATTTCTTTTTACTACGATTTTTAATTGCGCGGGCATGTTTTTTGCGACCAATATGTTGTATAGTAAACCGTTTAGTTGCTACCTTTACTTCGCACATTTTACAAAAAAGGATTGCACCGTCCGTTGAAAAAACATCTTCGCCGAATTCAGTAACAATTTGTTTTAAATGACTCGCTTTGGACGGTTTAATTTTTGGCATTATTTAAAAAAATGTTGCACCCTCTACAACTAATTAAGTAATTAACACTTGCACAGTATCTAAGAAACGAAAACAACACCTCAATTGCAGGTATGCAACTAAAGATTTTACTCCATGTGGCTAACATAACAACTATAAACTACCTACCCACATATTTCCTGGTAAACAGCGGGTTGCATTACATTACTTAAGATAAGCAGGTATTTGCATAAATGCATTTATGTCGTTATTTCAACACATTTCTTTAGAAAAGCGGCTGTCAGGTAAAGAGGTTATAAGTTCTTAGTAAAATATCGAATATATTTACCCTTCTTATTGTAAAGTAGGTAAATATTCACAATATTGTGGCAAAAATGCTAGAAAAAACATAAAAAGTCCATAAAATGACATAAAACTGCAAAATAAGAAAAAATGACATAAAAATGCCCTATAAATTATATATTTTTATAATAGGGGGTCGTGAACGGAATTTATATGCAACATAGGATTCTTTCTGATGCACTAGAAAAAAGATGACAAGTCATTAAAATCCGGGCCCTGGTCATATCAGACTGATTACTTTTTAAAAAACTTCTACGATTCTTACTGGAATTACGAGTTCACTTTCTGTTTGCGCTCTGGATTACTTGCTGTAAGTGTTAATTCCATTCCAATTCTACGCACTACCGACATATGTTTGGCTAGGAAAACATCGAAATAGGTTAGTCTCTAGTTACATACATTTTACCTGGTTACCATAGCAATTAATTTATGATATCTAGTTATATATCAATTTACTACTTATTTTCACAAGTTAAAATTGCGTAGTATATTGAATATAGTAATTTTAGTTGAACTATGTACCAGGTGTACGAATCTGAAATATTAATTAATATTAAATTTTGATAAAATGAACAAGTTCTTATAAAATTTATATGAATATATGAGTGCGACAACGCAGGATATATACGAGAAAGTAAAAATAGATTTTAAAAACTACACGTGAAAATCGCGATTTTTTAAAAAACTTTAAATATTTCAAAAACTATTAATTTTAGATGATAATAGGCCTTAATAAAACCGATTCAGAGTTTATAGAAAAATCAGAAAATGCAATAAAATACAGGGTGTCCATTTAAAAAAATGAAGTTGTATGCTCTCCAGTTCATACGAGACACCCTGTATAAACGAAAATGTTTTCTTTAAATGCGGATTTAATTACTGAAAAACTTTTGTATTTAATCTTTTTTTCTATCCCTATTGTGTAAGGAGATATCCTCCGTTGTCGCACTCCGCGGACATCCTGTACATGTGTGGGCCTGTGTGTGTGTGTGTGTGTGTGTGTGCGGGTGTGTGGGTGTGTTGGTATATGTGTGTGTGTGGGTGTGTGGGTATGTGGGTGTATGGGTTTGTGTGTGTATGTGTGCGTGAGTATGTGTGCATGCGTATGTGTGTGTGTGGTAACTTGTATACAATAACTGTTAAACATTGCTTACGTATTTGCTTTACATTCACAAAATATAACAGGGACCTTTGTACCGCTTGTAACTATCTTTGGTGTCTTAACTTCAGTTAGAATTATGTATAAAGAACTTAAATGTAAATTTATTCTACTTACATTTATGTCATTTAGGGTAGACACTTTGTGCCACCAGCATGTATTTTTTTTACTAGTAACTGTAAATACATACAGTTTTACCTTGTTTAAAGTAAAATAACTGACCCTTTAGTTAATCTATCACTTAGACCCTTGAGCTCAACGCTTTACGTTTATTTTAGTTTTACTTACGTTGAGTAAGCAACAACGTTCATAAATAACAAATCACCTTGATGTGCTTCTGCTATCTGCAGAATTAAACTTTCAGTAATTTAATTTTGATGTCTCGTTTACTAAATTAATATTCGTGGTATAACTACAGTTTCCATTAATTTGTGCGTTATTGGATAAAACGATAAATTGAGTAATTTAGAATTTGACAAATTTTTTATTAAGTAAACGAATTTTTAATTACAGGATGCTTGATTTCTTGTTTTCATTTACCTATCTTTGCATATGTGCTAATTAAAATTTTCGTTTTCAGCTCTATTCCCGCTTTACTTCCTTTTCGAATTAGTAGCTTAGAAAACTTATGGCGCCTACTATCACTACTAATAAATTGTGCTTATCAAAATTCAAATAATAAATCATCTGACTACGCATCAAAAGTGCCCGAATAACTCGCTAGCTGATGATACTATATATATTGTACTAGATTAAAGCTTCCCAATCACAATCGTTCTATGGTCTTGTAAAAGGGACAGAAAATTACGAAAAAGTGGCCCCCGTTACAGTACTGATTATAGAATTTTGATTGATGCATGATGTTAATCAACATGTTCAACCTTCTTCTGTAACAGACTCCATAATTCCATCCTGGCGTTTATTGTCCACTCAAATCCCTCCATACAATAAATATTATTTTTAAGAATTGAGTTTTTTTAAGTATTCTAATGCGTTAGCTAAGATTTGGTTGTGAACGTGTTATAAATTGATAAAGCGTGTCCATATGGATAGGGTACTTAAACGATTTTACGATTTAAACAGTCACAGGTATCATTTGCATATTTTATTATTATTTTATTGTTATTATTATAATGCGGTTTTTGAGTTAACTTGTCTTGTGTCAACACACGTCGCAAATGCTGCAGCTACTGAATTGCTGAATACCTGAACGGCGTACTTAACTCACATCCTCTGGAACATTAATGCTTACCTTTCACCCGAGCGGTGCGGGTTCAAACTTGGCCGAGGTAGCCGTTTTTCCAAAACGCTGAAAAATCAAAGTATTCCTTTTTCTTGGATAGTAAGAAAACTGTAGGTCCCGTGATAATACGATGATTGACACGTTAAAGATCCCTTACTAAAGGTGGAATTCCGTGAGCAGGTTAAAATTCTAGCGACCTAGTGTTAAAAACTATTAGTATGGTATTTCTGTCTGTGTCTAGATCTCGGTCTACTAATACACAAAAAAGGTATCCCAAACCGACTAATCGGTGAAAGGTTAGTTTAACCATGTAAATAGATATGAGCAAAAATAAATTTAAAACTAACACATGTGTTTGACAATGTTTATTATTTGTTTAATCATTTGCGTTATTGCAACCCTTAATTCTATAAATTGTAAAACAGTAAGTGACCCCATTACGATAATTTTGCAAATTTGTGCTCATAGAGTGGTTGATTATCAGCAACAACCCAAGTTGACCCATTATCTCCTTTTGATAGTATATATGATGATGCCTTTCCAACACATATGGGACTAAAAAAGAATTGATTTATGAAAAAGAAACAACATTTGACTTACGGTTGCATGATTGCTTTGCTACTAATCGAATCGTGCAATTGCTCATAATCATCATTTAACCAGCAATTCTTATTTTTCACAAGTATAGGGGTATCAGTAAATCCAGGACACACGGCTAATACTTTTACTTTGGTTCTTTGGTAATGCTGTTTAGTCCCAAGTGCACGAGTTAGACCCAGAACTGCCCATTTAGTGCTGGAATAAACTGGTATTGATTGAAATGGTTCTATTCCAGTAACTGAAGCAACGTTCAATATTACAGCCTCATCACCACTTTTATATTTGGGCAAATAATGATCCAGAGCCAAAAGGCAACTATAGACACTTCCTCTCTGTCAAGTTTTAACCTTTTAGATTACGTTAGGTTAAATTTATTAACTTACATAGTTAATATTAATTTCATCTTCAATCGTTTTATCTCTCCAAATACCAGCAGAGTTGATAACAATATCCAAATTCTTGAAAGCTTCAACAGTAATTTTAAACGCAGCTACATGAGGGCAAATATTATTGATTAATCGTAACGTTATATTTTACGCACCTTCAAGGTTATTCTTATCTCTAACATCGGCTTTGATAAACATAATTTCACTGCCTCCATATTTTCTTTTTAGTTCTTCTAATACTTTGTTTCCCAAGCTTTCATTTATGTCAACCAAAGCCAGTGCCTAGAATAAAAATAGAAGGTAATTTTGCAATTGTAAAATTACCTTATTATTACCTTTAGTTCATTTTCTAAAAGTTCCTCCCCCATCGCTAACCCTATTCCCGAAACGCCACCTGTAATCAAGGCAACTTTTCCCTTAAGTTCAAACATTGTTTGTTATCAATCGCAGTTAAATTTTTATAACTGCAAAACCAGTCAAATATTATAATTATATAGGTAGTAATATTTTATCATTAGCGATAACCCTGATTAAGTGCCAATACAAAACGGAGAAAAATGTTATCTTCATATATTTTGTTGTATATCTTATGGATTAGATTACAAAATGGTTATCAACTTAATAAATTATAAAGAAATAACCAAAATTCAATTAATTTTCAAAATAAAAAAAATATCTATTGGGCTAAATCTGCTATAAGTAAACCCCTTAAACAAATGAATTATTTTGGTAATTTCTTAGGATACCACCGTTAGATTAACCTACTTAGGAAATTCTACATGGAGGGAGATTTTTGCCACAAAGGATAATTATTGTAAATTCGAGAAAATGATGTTTGTTAGGTAAAACAACTAATAAGCAGTTTGTGAAGAATTTTGTTATGTTTGTTTACTGGAAGCAACAACGTGGACTTTACCATAGTGGAGCTTGAAGAAGCGGCATGCAGGAAGGGTGAAACAGCTACGGGTTTGGATAGGATCCCGTACGATTTTATCAAACATGCACATCTCCATTTAGAGACAACCTCATCAATATGTACAACCGAATCTGGAAACAAGATTACTGCCCTCAGGCTTGGAGAGAAACTCTTATTGTACCTCTATTAAAGGATGGTAAGAGTCCTAGTCAAGTTTATCGCCCTACAAGCCCAACATCGTGCCCCAGTAGGCTCTTGGAGAGTAGGGTCAATAGGTTTTCGTAGTGCGCGTTCTACAATCGACCACCTGATGGTATTGGACAATGCTATTCACAATACATTTTGATAGACATTTGGTGGCAGTTTTCTTTGATTTGGGATGGCACACGATATGGCTTAGCGACATGGAGTTCGTTCCTTGAGGAGTGTAAGTTTCGGATTCTCGTGCGGAATTGTTTTTCAAGGACTCATGTACTTAAAAATGGTACACCTCAGGGCTCAGTACTGAGCGTTACACTCACACTCTGCGAGATCCCCTGGAATCTTAGTCCCATCCCTATAGATTTTGACATGAGACGGTGGTCTGATGTGAAATCTGCCATGATGAGGGTGAAATTTTATGAGCCGTATACCGATGGCTCTAAGGTAAATATTGGGTTGAGCTGTGATTTGGTTAAATCTGAGGGAGCGGGATATAGCTTGACGCTAAGTCCACAAGAGAGTGTACACGGCTGAGCATTATGCTACATGGCAGTCCCTGCTGTATATCCTGATGTCAAGTAGCTTTAGGGATCTTCTAATCTGTATTGATTCTCTCAGTAACCAACCTCCAGGAAATATCTAAATCATTTTCTCGTGACCCTATCTCTGTCTAGGTTTTAAGTCATGTTAGAATAGAAGGGAGTATCAGACCAATAGTGCTGCATGTAAAGCAACTTTCCTTGTCTGTAAAGGGTAGACGGTGTGCGACACTGTTGGCAGAAAACATGGTATATAATCGAAGACAATCACTTTCGAAGAATAAAGGATTCCGTGGTCATTTGGAGAATATAAACTGGCTTAACCAGAAGGTACCAGGATCCGTATAGGACATACACGGATAACTCACTCCTTTTTATTGACTGCCGAAGAACCATCATTTTGTTTGCGATGTAACTCTCGACTCACTAAGCGCCACATCCCAGAAGATTGTAAATATTACAGACATTGTAGGTTGTCGGATAGCTGGCGACGTGGGGGAGATTGTTACCAACGAATTTTCACTAGTACGACAAGCAATTGCGTACCTGAAAAGAGTGGACCTATATAGGAAAACATAATAGGCTGTCTTGTATTTTATGTTTGTGTTTCAATCTGTGTATGTGAATACTTGGTTTAAAAAAAGGCGGGAACTAATAACAGTAGATGTTGATGCTCCATAAAAAACACACACATACATCTGTTGTAGGTTTTGATTGCATGTATTACCTGGATAGCGCATTGCATTGAAAGAACATATTTTATAAAGAGTGATTCGTAAAGCGTTACGATAATACAAGAAATTAACAAGTAGTAACTGCTAAAAAATAGTAAAATATTACTACACGTAGGTTATTTCGAAATGAATTTCACTATTAACTTGAATAAATACTGTAATAATTCAAGTTCATAACCTACACCAATATGCAGGTTTAGTTCGTTTGTTTTTACATTACCAAACACTAAAACTGCTGAAGTCTCTTTTTGTTAATACTGTATTCAGAATTACTGAACAACAAATAATATTAACTAATTGTCTGTATAATGAACGTAATTTGCGACTAGACTGTATTCGCTTCTTTACAGTAATTTAACTAAAATAAGATAAGCTATACCGTTTGGATTTACTATAAAAGCAGACGCAACTATTTCTACACAGCTAATTGAAAGAGTATAACGCCTTTTTATCGGTTATGCTTTTTTTTCTAAGATTGAACAATGCACAAAAATAAAAAGGACCTTTTTCTTAAAATTAATCCAAACTTATTACGTGTCCTGTACATAATCGCCATTTTGGATACAGAAATGGTAAACTCTTCTAGCAACAGTTCGATAGACGGATCAGAAGGACAGTCAACCCTAAATCCCACCTAACCGACCTATAGGGCAACCTAATTTCCTCCGACAAAGGAAAGGCCGATTTCTTTGGTCATCACCTCCAATCCATTTTCCAATCCCCTGATGATCCTAAATTCTATAACCTGTTCAAGGCACTCCTCGAGGGTCGCCTTGAAGAATTCCGCAACCTTAACCTTTCTGAAATCTAACTCGATAACGAGAATCCTTTTTATGCCCCCATCACGCCCGGCCATGTCCACAGATTTCAAAAAAGTGAAAAGCTCGGTCCCAGGTCATGACAGTCTAAATCTAAAAATCCTCCGTCATTTACATGATCCAGCCCTCCGATTACTCTCCAACATCTACAACCAATGCCTAATTCTATCCCACTTCCCGACGGACTGGAATTCGGCCTCCACCGTCATGATACCCAAACCCCACGTCGACCTAACTTCACCCTCCTCCTATAGACAAAATCTCCCCCCTGAGTTACATCAGAAAATGCTTTGAGCAGATTCTATCCCGGCGACTCATGGGTACCTCCAATTTAACGACCTCCTTCCCAACAGCCAATTCGGCTTCCGTCCCAACCGAACGTGTCACGATCCCTTGTTGAAGCTGCTTACAGAGACCACCAGAGCATTCAATCACAAGCAATGCAATCTGGATGTGTTTCTGGAAAACATTTGACAGGGTTTGGCACGCCGGTCTCGTGCAAAAGATCCGTAACCTCAACATCACCGACCCCTTCTCCAAACTCCTACTCTCGTGCCTGACCAATCGGTCAGTTCGGGTTAAAGTTGGGAAAACCTTCTTAGATTCCTTCCAACCTACAGCAGGCGTACCGCAAGGTTCTGCCTTAGCCCCGATCCTATCTATTATCTATATTATCTTCGCATCCGACATTCCTGAAGTCCCACAACCCGGAGTAGTCGTTGCGTTGCGCCTTATATCCAAAACCCTTCGGAACTCCTCCAATTGGGCTACCCGGTGGAGAGTGTCCGTCAATACCACCAAAACCCAAACAATCCTCTTCCGACATCCTAATTATACCGAAGATAAGATCCCAAACCTTGCCTCCAGAAACGTTTCCCTCACCCTAAACCAAGAAAGACTCCCACTCTTCTACCCAGGAATCCTCCTTACTATAACCCTCAGTTGTCTCCCCGATGTTCAAAGAACACTTAACAGGATAAGAAACCGCGCAAACCTATTGGGCACCCTCCGGGGTAGAATCAGAGGATGCCTCTCCGAAACACTGCAACACACTTACAAAACATATATTCGCCCTGTTATGGATTTCCGAGCACCCATATACACGAACATAAACCCCAATCACCTTTCCTGTATTGCTTCCTGTGAACGTCGAATACTCAGACGCATACACAGGTTATCTCTTAGGTACCCTAGCGACCTCACAACACAACACGCAAACATACCAACTATCACTCGCAGAATCCAAACACTACAAAAAAACTTTGCACATAAACGAATCTTCGGCGACACCATTCCTACCAAAAAGACCCTTACCACACCCTACAACTACCGATTTCCTTAATTCCCACGAAGGAAACCTAAAATAAAATTCAAGCATCCCCCGCGATCCTTACACAACTCCTGGACGACCTCGCCGAGGAGATAGAAGAATCCTTAGACAACATCCCATATGCCCGCCGCATCCCACAGTCTATTCGATGACCACCTAGCAAGAAACTAAACGACGAATCTAATAATCACACTAAGCACGCTACACCCCCCTAAACAACATACACACTTAAGCCAATTAACGCATTATTAAATATTAAATAAATAATTTTTTTTCTTTTTTTAGTATTTAATTCCTCTTTATAAATATAATAAATTAATACAAGAACAAAGAAGATAGTTACAAATAGGAACAAGACTATATGCAGTATAATGCAACGTACAAACTGGGAATTACACTTTAAGGCTAGTAAATTAAGTTGCGCAGGAAATGCAATTATATACTGATCTCTCAAAAATGACGTCGTACGAACAAGAACAGACCTATATATTATACCAAACATTATTATTAAGAAAGAAGTTACTGGATTATACTTAAATATGCTGTAAACTATGCAAAAAAATTTATAAATAATAAAAATTAAAAATGTAAACAGAATAACGGCAGCTAAACATTGGCACGTTGCACCCACTACCAAGTCATAAAAAATATATTAATGAAATGAATAAGAGCTGAAGTAATTTAACTCCTCAACTAGTTACCAGAAGAATGGCCACCTAACCCATATCATTATCGTAACCCATATATGCAACATCCCCAATACATTGTGGGTGGGTGAGTACGTGCGCGCCTGCGCACGTGTGTGTCGGTGGTATATAATTTTTGGTAAATACGTACAAAATAACGGAAAGAAATAATTTGTTTATATATCAAGACGTAAATACTTTTAAAGTCAGTGTACAAATCCTTAAGGTTCTATAAGTACTTCTACACCCATGGCTACACATTTTAGCCACTTTACAGTTTGGGTAATAAATAGAAAATTTGGTACCTTTGCTCAGTGGTAGATTAAAGTGGACCAGGTTCTTAAAATTATCGATTTGCCTTATTAACCAAAAAATATTTACATGTACCTAGATATATTCGCTTTAAATCGTGGTTGCTTCTTCATGAAACTAATAATTAAATACTCTGACGCCATTATGTAATAAATTTAAAAGAAATGTCTACAATAACAAATTTTATTACACTAGTATATTTAATTATAAACAGAACTATCTTAATGCTAATGTTAGTAACTATAAATAACTGTTAATGTTGTGAGTAATTAATGGAATCAGAATATCTTAGTCTTGGACACACCGTAGATACCGCAATGGATGCCTGCTGTTGCAGCGCTTTGGAAAATATTGCGTAACATTACTTTATGGCTGAAATAAATCTGGATTTGTATGCTTTATAATTCCCAAATGACTAAATTTGCAAGATTAAAGTGTTTTAGAATCCCACTTCCCATTAATGTAGGTGATTACTCTTGATTAATCGTAATCAGTAACAGTGAAGTTAAAGTAAAAAAAAATCGTAAGCGTAAAAGTAAATATTAAAAAACAGTGCCTGAAATGCAAACGTCTCAAACTTTCTAAAATAATCTTTAAATAACTCACCATAAAATTTACAGCACTTAACAACAAAGCAAAATGGATGTTATATCCAACTTGAAAATCTCATCAACAAGAATCGTTACAGTAGTCTTTGCGCATAAACATCTGTGAAACTGATGTGTGAACGGTATGCGTACGAGTTCTAACTAAAATAGTTAAATGCATGTGTTTATGCAACTTACGCTGCACGAAATGCACCTTAAGTTGCCTAAATAAACGTAAATTTTATTACAACCGTAAAAAGTTTGTTACAAAGAACTAACCAAAACGTCGAGTTTCGGTCCTTCGGGATCCTAAATATACTGCTATCACCAATTGGATTACAATGGCTGACGTTGATTTTCGTAAAATAATAAATAAAGTAAGTGTTGATTTAATTCATTCAAATTTTCGTGGGTATCAAATTAGTTTCTGGACTGTATTACTTTAAAAAGTTAGTAACCTTGATTAATCACCTCTTAAAACGTACAGTGGTTTAATACTTTAACGACAAGAAATTGCAGGCTTTCCAATGCTATTAAAATGAGTATTTCTGGTAACCTTAATTTTGTAGTTAACGAAAATAACTGGACGTTCGACTAACATATGCAACAAAGAAAATCTAATTTATTTACGTTTTAAGGTTAACGTATAACCTTCTAATCAGCTGTTCCGTATTTAAATAAAATGCTTGAGTAGGTTATTAGAAGGTAGCTTTAGGCACTTATATAAATTGAATTAGTTCGAACAATTGGGCAATTTAAAAGCTCTCTTTTACATTAACTAGCTTTCTTTAAAAAATGAGTGAAGATTACAATATAGGTTTTCTGTCGAATTGAATAAATTCGATTTAAACAGAGCGGTTTATGAAAAAAATATTTGTGTTCCTTTAAAGTCGTGTAACAGATAATGATAAATGCGGAAGTAAATAGGTTGAAGAGGAGTGGTACGTATCTGAATTATACTTCGAGCACTTTGTTGGACTTTGCCAATTCCAGTCGTGTTTTTTACCTCTAACTCTCTCTAGATTAAGGACTATTCTCTGTTAATCTTCATTCAGGGACCTACTACGTCAGGAGCCTATCACAAACGTAGTTTTAAACTTCACTTGATATAATAACCGTCCGTAGTGCATTCCATCTCTTACGATGACACTGATAGGACCACAACCAGAGCATGAATACTTCACTAAAAGGATTCTTGTTTCCTTTGAATATAGATTATTTTGTAAATGTATATTTAATCTTAATAAATCGGATTTTCAGTAGTTCGCGGTATTAACTTGAGAATATTTAAAGAAGACGGTCTAGGTCTGAAACTCAGAATACATTTATATTTAAAATGTTAAATATACAATAAATTACATTAAAAACACTAAATCGTTTCAGATATGGTCTTTGAACCGGGAAAAGAGAATTATAAGCAGGATTCAGCAACAGAACAACAAAATTGATGTGGCTAAGATAGCCATTATAGACGATAATATACACGGATGTTCGTAATTATGTACACTAAAAAGAAAATATCGACAAATACCAAAATTTAATTATTGAAAGAAAAAAAAAGGAATACCAACGTAATGTCAATATATTTACCAATAATAACACTAATTAAAAACTTGAATTAAGGTAACTTATCAAAACCTAAGGAATCACAGTCGAATGTTGATATGAGCAAAAGAACCACACGCGATGCCATACTTTTTACCTAAAAAAAGAGCAAAAGCTTAAAAAATACGTTGCTAACATACTGGTTTATCAAATTATAAATTTTAGTATACAAGTTATATTGTTATCTACTAAGATAAAATGCAAAATTACGCTGAGTAGGATATCAAAGTCGTATATTTTATACATGCACATTGCAAGATTAGATAACTTATCCTAATTGTAGTATGAGGATCACAATTAAATTTTAGTAACTTGTATACAGCAGAAAACAAATTTTTATTTTTCAAATATGTAACCTAAGTAATTAACATTTAAGTGCTATTTAAAAATGATTTTATGATTAACGTAAAGCTTAATTGATTTAAGAAACACACACACACACACACACACAACACACAACACAAACATCACAAAACACACAACACACAAACAACACAAAAAACACAATACACACACACACACACATACACACAACAACACACAACATAAAAAACAATAACAACAATAAAAATAAATATAAAATAAAATAAAAATAACAAAAATAAAAATACAACAAAAAAAATAAAATATACAAAAAAAAAAAAAAAAAAACGCAACATAATAAATAAAAAACACAATAAAACAACAAACAAAAAAAAATAAAATAAACAAAAAAAAAAAAACAACACACAAATAAAAACAAAATAAACAACAAAAACACACAGCACACAACACACACACACACACACACACCACACACACACACACACACACACACATCACACACACACACACGCACACACACGCACACACACGACACACACACAACACGCACACACACACGACACACGCACACACGCACACACGACACACGCACACACACGCACACACACGCACACACACACGCACACACGCACACACGACACACACGCACCACACGCACACACACGCACACACACGCACACACACGCACACACACGCACACACACGACACACACGCACACACACGCACACACGCACACACACGCACACACGACACACACGCACACACACGCACACACACGCACACGCACACACGACACACACGCACACACACGCCGCACACGACACAGCGCACGCGCACACGCGACACGACAGCGCACACGCGCACACGCGCACACGCGCACACGCGCACACCGCGCACACGCGCACACGCGCACACGACACGCACACGACGCACACGCGCACACGCGCATACGCGCACACGCGACACGCGCACACGCGCACACGCGCACACGCGCACACGCAGCACCACGCACACACGCACACACGCACACACGCACACACGCACACACGCACACACGCACACACACACCCGCACACATACACAAACACACACACGCACACACACACACACACACACACACACACACACGCGCGCGCGCACACGCATACGCACACGTACACACACACACACAAGCAGACGCACATGCACACGCAGGGTGTTCCATAATTGCAGAACCGGACTAAGCTTTATTTTGTTAAATGGAACCCTATATTTATTTAATTTTATTATTATTTGTCTTGTTGAATGCTAAAAAACAGTACTTCGTTTTTAAATTTATTTTGTGGCGTTGCCAAGTTAGAGCATTTTTCTTTAAAAAAGTGAAAATTTATACTTTTACTTAAATTGTTTAGAAGACTTTAATATTAACAGTAGAACTGTAAGGTTTGGCAAACGGGTAAACAAGACCTTGCTCTATCTTTGGACCTTCATACTTCCTGATTATACTATACTGGGTGTTTACAAAATATGGTCAATTTTTGTAAATTTGAAATGACCGTAACTTTTATTTTTTAAATGGAACACCCTGTATTTTATCATGTCATCGTGTTCTGTTTTTAATTTTCTTACTTTTTTATTAAGTGTGTAATATACCTTACGCGTTCTCGAAATATTTAAGATTTATTGCAAAATTAATAAAATAATCATGACTTTTGCTTTGCATATTTACAAATCGTAAATGTCCTGTTGACAATATGGTCCAATAAACACTAATGGACAAAGGTTTACTTCTTATTCGAGTTTTTAAAATCATATATATTTTATAATATGGCAATAAGTGTAAAAAGGGCATCCAGTAGGCCTGCGACTTATAATTCCTGACGTTTGGCTTAAACGTCATTCACTAGTTTAGTGTGAAAAATGAATTTTTCACAAGATGAATGTATTGACATGGTCTACGCTTTGGGGGAAGGCGAAAGAAATTCATTTCTTGCTTCCCCAATTTATCAACGATTTCCTGAGCGAAGGCATCCTAATCCAAGGATATTTGAAAAACTCAAAGAAAGATTTGAAAGAACAATAGGAAAGGAAAGAACGAGAAAAAAGGGTTATAAACGAAGAAAACGTATTTGTGGTACTAACCAGTGTAGTGGAAAATCCAAACATTAGCACAAGAAACCTCAGTGCTGATATAGGTATTAATCAAACTAGTGTTTCCAAGATTATTCGAAAATCCATACCATTTTCAACTAGTCCAAGTGCTGAATGCAAATGATTTTCAAAGACGCTTGGAATTCTCCCAGTGGGCACTGGAACGATTAGGACAAGACAATGATTTCTTTAAACACATTTTGATGACAGACGAAGCAATCTTTCACAAAAATCGTTTTGTGAACAGCATAATTTCCATTATTATGACAATACAAATCCCCACGCTATTAGAAGAATAGAGCATCATCATCGCTGGTCTATGAATGTGTGGGGTGGGATAGTAGGGAACCGTATAATTAGACCTTGCTTTTTTGAAAGAAACATTAATGGTCAAACCTATCTTGAATTTCTTCAAAATGAGTTACCTCCGCTCCTTGAAGAATTGCCGTTAGACATACGTCAAAGGGTGTGGTTTCAGCAGCATGGTGCGCCTCCCCACTATAGTCACATTGTTAGAGAACATCTAGACAGAACGTTTCCCAATAAATGGATTGGGAGAGGTGGGCCAGTAGGATGACCAGCTCGGACTCATGATCTGACCAAATTAGATTTTTTTGATAAATTCTGAATCGGTTTTATTAAAGTCTATTATCATCTAAAATTGATAGTTTTTTAGATATTTAATGTTTTTTTAAAAAATCACGATTTTCACGTGTCTTTGACAAAGGGCATACTTTTTTATTTGATATCCTTAAAGGAAAATATTTTGCAGATTACTAGTGTATAGACACAATTACTTTGTGTTCCTATAAAACTATTCAAACTATTTAAATAGAATAACATGTTTTTTTACGGAAAAATGTTGATTAAGTAATGAGCTAACTTTTTTATAAAACAGGTCCTATACCTATCTTTCATAGCTATTGAGTTATTTTAGTTTTTAAAACCTATTTTTTTAAAATGCACACCTCAATTTCAAAAATTTATGTTAGTTGGCCATGGTTGTCATAGAAACATTAATAAACAAATGTTTATTATTTTAAAAATTCAAATTAAATAATATTGAAAAATGTGAAAAATAATTTAATTACTTAAAACTTCGTTAACTCTATCTAATAACACTAATAACAAGTAAACAAAAGATGCAAAAAATAATTTAAGTTAGATGTTTTTAAAACAATATAACTAAACATCATAAAATATCATAAAATAACTAAAAATATTGTTCTATGTGTCTGTCCTGATGTTCCTCACACAAACGAATTCTTCAAACAAAAGAATTGCTTACTTTTTGATGCCTTGAAAAACATTTCTTATTCTTTCTTTCATGTTTTCCTTTGTTGTGGGAGGTATTTGGTAAACCTGATTTTTTACAAATCCCTTCAAAAAAAAATCAAGTTTTGTAAGATCCGGAGATCTGGATGGCCAAGCAATTGGCTCTCTCCTGCCAATTCATTTATTTGGAAATTGCAAATTTAAATGATTAAACACAATACCACTGAAATAGGCAGGAACTTCATCCAATTGAATCCGCAGTTGCCGTAAAACTTGATGAGGTAAATTATAAAGGTAATCTTGTATATCGTTTTCCAAAAAATTTAAAAAGGTTTCACCATTAACTGTTTGATCAAAAAAATAGGGCCCCAAAATTCTTGTTCCAATAATAACGGCCCATACGGTAAGTGTCCATCTATTTTGATGGTCTAATGGCATCACATATGTTGAATTTGTATCACTATAATAATGGAAATTGTGACGATTTACAAATCCAAATCGTCAGTGAACAATCCGTAATCAAAGAAGTCCAGATTTCCTCTATTTTATTTAATGCCCAAAGGCCGAAATTTCTCCTATTTATAAAATCCTGATCCGTTAATTCTTGTAGTACTTGGATGTGGTATGGATGAAACTTTTGCTTGCGAATTATTTTATTTATCGTTGATTTTCCGATATTGTTGCTCAGTGTGATTTGCCTGCAAGAAGCTTGCGGATACTCCACCACGGCTTGCATGACATGTAACTGAGTTTCCTCGTTTGATGCAATGGTTGATCGTTCGCCATTTGATTAATAATTGATGTTGCCATTCCTTTAAAACCTCTCCTTGACCCTTTCAAATGCCAAGCGATTTGGATGTCTTTCTGTATTTGGAAATTTTTGATTGTAAATTCTACTAGATAATAAACATCTTCCGCGGATGTGCCAATGCAGTATATCATTTGTATCAATTCTTCTTTTGAAAACTTCATTTTAGTAGTTAAATATTGTTTAAATTGAGTTTTTAAACTGTCAGTGTCAAGCAAACATTTGTTTATTAATGTTTCCATGATAACCATGGCCAACTAATATAAATTTTTCAAATTTGCGTGACACAAATCGGTTAAAGTAAAGTACCACTTCCGGTACACTAATTTTGTTCAAACATATTTAAGGGTGACACCTAATATAAATTACCCGTGCCAAATTCGAAATAGATATGTTTGTTTATATTTTATAGCAGTTTGCTTGAAGTGTGATACAAAACTATTAAGGTAAAGTGCCACTTCCGGTACACCGATTCTTGAGCTCAACGGTTTACGTTTCTTTTAGTTTTACTTACGTTGAGTAAGCAACAACGTTCACAAATAACAAAACACCTTGATGTGCTTCTGCCATCTGCAGAATTAAACTTTCGGTAATTTAATTTTGATGTCTTGTTTACTAAATTAATATTCGTGGTAGAACTCTACAGTTTCCATTAATTTGAAAGTGGATAAAACGATAAATTGAGTAATTTAGAATTTGATAAAGTTTTTATTAAGTAAATGAATTTTTAATTACTGGATGCTTGATTTATTGTATTGATTTGTCTATCTTTGCATATGTGCTAATTAAAATTTTCTTTGTCAGCTCTATTCCCGCATTGCTTCCTTTTCGAATTAGTATCTTAGAAAACTTATGGCGCCTACTATCACGACTAATAAATTGTGCTTATCAAAATTTAAATAATAAATCATCTGACTACGCATCAAAAGTGCTCTAATAACTTGCTAGCTGATGATACCTTATATATTATGCTAGATTAAAGCATCCCTGTCACAATCGATCTATGGTCTTGTAAAAGGGACAGAAAATTACAAAAAAGTTATAGGATTTTGATTGATGCGTGATGTTATTCAACACGTTCAACCTTCTTCTGTAACAGACTCCATAATTCTATCCAGGTTTATTGTCCACTCACATTCCTCCATACAATAAATGTTATTTCTGAAGTTATGATTTTTATGAATTGTGTTTTTTTAAGTATTCTAATGCGTTTGCTAAGATTTGGTTGTAAACAGAGTAACTTTCAAGACTTCTTCGATTACCTTAGTATGAAAGTTGACTATCTCCTGTCTCAGTTTCCATCTTTCTACTATTTCAATTGTAGGCGATTTCAATGTTCATAACTCTACTTGTGTGATCTCACACAAATGATTTCTGAACCCACAAGAATCCCTGATAACCCTAACCATACTCCACATCTTCTAGATCTCTTTCTTACATCAAATCCTCTTGTTTATAAAACTTCCGTTCTTTCGCCTTTAGGTTTTTTTGACCATTGTCTAATAGAAAGAATTTCTACTGTACCTAATTCCACTGTTGTTCGCAAAACCGATAGAACCTTGTGGTGTTTTAAGTCAGCTCGATAGAGTGATTTACGGGATTTCTTTGCAACCTTTCCATGGCGTGAATATTGTTTTAAGTCGTCCTCTTCTTCGGACGCCGCTCTTTCAGTATCTGAAGTCATCCTCATGAGAATGGAGTTATACATTCCCAAAAAAACAGTACCGTATAGGCCATTCACTTTCCCAACCCTGGTTCAATAAGGCTTGTGCTGATGCAATACCTTTAAAAAATAAATATTACATTAAATGGAAATCTAATAAATCGGTCGACAGTCATGTAGAATACGTTGGTGCTAGAAATGTCTGCAAAAGTGTCATCACTAAAACTAAAAAGTTGTTCGAACAACGAAAATGCAATGAACTAGCTACATCTCCTTTAGGCAGTCGTAAATTTCGGTCTTTAGCTAAAGCCTTGGAACCTTGGAACATCTTCATTTACCCCCCTGACGTCTATTGACGGATTGGTAGTTTCTGATTCTATAGACAAAGCCAACGTTTTTGTCTCAATGATTCTGGAAAAGATGTGCCCCTAGTCAACTCTTCTTCATACGCTATGACTCCAATTAATTTTCGGTACAAGCTCTTGGAATCGATCATCAGTAGGCCTGATCTCAATAAGGCGACTGGCCCAGACGGTATCCCAGCTATTGTCTTATGGAAATGTTCCTACGAACTAGTACCAGTCCTATCTAAGCTCTATACGATCTCTATGTCTTCTGGAGAATTCCCTTCATCATGGAAGTCAGCAAATGTTCAACCTATACCCAAAAAAGGCGATAAGACAAATTCCTCAAATTACCGATCAATTGCCATCACTTCCATTTTGTCTAAAATCATGGAAAAAGACATCAATCAGCAACTGCTCTCGTTCCTTGAAACTAACAAACTCCTTAGTGACCACCAATATGGGTTTAGTCAAAGTCGTTCAACAGGCGATCTTCTCTCATATGTGACCCAAGTTTGGAACAATACAGTAGAGCAGTCCGGTGAAACAGTTGTAGTCGCTTTAGATATCTCAAAGGCATTTGACCAAGTTTGGCATAAATGTTTACTTACTAAAGTCACCTCGTTTGGGTTAAAAGATACGCTCACCAACTGGGTTTTTAGTTTCCTTGATAAAAGACGAACACGTGTCGTAGTTGATGACTTTTTTTCAAAAGAAGTTAGCATTAACGCGGGCATACCACAGGTATCCGTTATAGCGCCTACACTTTTTCTACTGTACATAAATGACCTTATTTCTTCAACAACTAACCCCATCCATTGCTTTGCTGACGATAGCACTCTTCACAGTAGTTCATCTCAGTCTACTCATAGTGATAAACCACCTTCGATGTCAAATCAAGAAATTAAAGCTGAAATGGCAAATTCAATCAACAAAGACATTCAACGTATTCTCGAATGGGGAAACAATAATCTAGTTAAATTTAATGCTAACAAAACTCAGTGTTGCCTTATGTCCGCCAAAAAAGATCGATCATTTCCTGTTGTAAGTATGAATGGCTCAGTTCTTAAGTTTTCAGACTCTATTACTCTGTTGGGTATGACTGTATCTTTAAATCTCTCATGGGTTGACCATCTTCTGTCAGCTACCAAAACAGCTGCTCGTAAAATAGGCTTTTTGTACAGATCTAAGCAGTACTCGACAACTCCTTCTGCTGTATAAGACCCAGATTCGGCCTCATCTGGAATATAATTCTCACCTTTGGATTAGTGCTCCCCAATACGCTCTCAATATCGTTGATCGTATTCAAAAGAGAGCGATTAGGCTTATAAATGACCCGTCCTTAACTTCTCACATACAGTCCCTTGAGCATAGAAGGATGGTTTCAGTTCTTTCTTTGTATTATCGTTATTACGGCTTCTAAACTGTGGAATGATCTCCCTAATTACTGCTTTCCTCCCACTTATGATATAAGAAAATTTAAGGTAGCTGTTCATAGGCATCTATTGGCAATTCATTATCCCGCTATCCATCCGCCTAAGTGTTCCTGAGTGCTTTAGCACGATAGGCCTAATTTAGCCTGTTCAGGTCCACAATCATTGAGAAAAAAAAACGTGGTATAAATAGATAGAGCGTGTCCATGTGGATCGGGTTCTTAAACGATTTTACGAGTTAAACAGTCATTTACATATTTTATTATTATGTTATTTTGATTATTATAATGCGGTTTTTGAGTTAACTTGCCTTGTGCCAATACACTTCGCAAATGCTGCAGCTACTGAATTGCTGAATACCTGAACGACGTACTTAACTCACATCCTCTGGTGCGGGTTCAAACTAGACCGAGGTAGCCGTTTTTCCCAAACGCTGAAAAATCAAAGTATTCCTTTTTCTCGGGTAGGAAGAAAACTGTAGGTCCCGTGACAATACGATGATTGACACGTTAAAGATCCCTTACTAAAGGTGGAATTCCGTTAGTAGGTTCTAGCGACCTAGTGCTAAAAACTATTAGTATGGTATTTCCGTTTGTGTCTAGATCTCGGTCCACAAACACACAAAAAAGGTATCCGAAACCGACTAATCGGTGAAAGGTTGGTTTAGCTATGTAAATAGATATGAGCAAAAATAAATTTAAAACTAACGCATGTGTTTGACAATATTTATTATTTGTTTAATCATTTGCGTTATCCGCAACCCTTAATTCTATAAATTATAAAAGAGTAAGTGACTCCATTACAATAATTTTGCAAATTTGTGCTCATAGAGTGGTCGATTATCAGCAACAACCCAAGTTGATCCATTATCTCCTTTTGATATTATATATGATGATGCCTTTCCAACACATATAGGACTAAAAAAAGAATTGATTTATGAAAAAGAAATAACACTTGACTTACGGTTGCATGATTGCTTTGCTATTAATCGAATCGTCCAATTGCTCATAATCATGATTTAACCAGCAATTCTTGTTTTTCACAAGTATAGGAGTATCAGTAAATCCAGGACAGACGGCTAATACTTTTACTTTGGTTCTTTGGTAATGCTGTTTAGTTCCAAGTGCACGAGTTAGACCCAGAACTGCCCATTTAGTGCTGGAATAAACTGGTGTTGATTGAAATGGTTCTATTCCAGTAATTGAAGCAACGTTCAATATTACAGCCTCATCACCACTTTTATATTTGGGCAAATAGTGATCCAGAGCCAAAAGGCAACTATACACACTTCCTCTCTGTCAAGTTTTAACTTTTTAGATTACGTCAGGTTAAATTTATTAACTTACATAGTTAATATTAATTTCATCTTCTATCGTTTTCTCTCTCCAAATACCAGCAGAGTTGATAACAATATCCAAATTCTTAAAAGCTTCAACAGTAGTTTTAAACGCATCTACACGAGGGCAAATATTATTGATTAATCGTAACGTTATATTTTACGCACCTTCAAGGTTATTCTTATCTCTAACATCGGCTTTGATAAATATAATTTCACTGCCTCCATATTTTCTTTTTAGTTCTTCTAATACTTTGTTTCCCAAGCTTTCATTTATGTCAACCAAAGCCAGTGCCTAGAATAAAAATAGAAGGAAATTTTGTAATTGTAAAATTACCTTATTATTACCTTTAGTTCATTTTCTAAAAGTTCCTCCCCCATCGCTAACCCTATTCCCGAAACGCCACCTGTAATCAAGGCAACTTTTCCCTTAAGTTCAAACATTGCTTGTTATCAATCGCAGTTTTAAAACTGCAAAACCAGTCAATAATTACAATTATGTAAGTAATATTTTATCATTAGCGATAACCCTGATTCAGTGCGGGCCAATACAAAACGGAGAAAAATGTTACCTTCATAGATTTTATAGATTAGATTACAAAATGGTTATCAACTTAATAAACTATAAAGAAACAACCTAAATTCAATTAATTTTCAAAATAAAAAAAATCTATTGGGCTAAATCTGCTATAAGTAAACCCCTTAAACAAATGAATATAAGCGTATTATGTTGGTAATTTCTTAGGATACCACCGTTAGATTAATCTACTTAGGGAGTTCTACATGGTGGGAGATTTTTGCCACAAAGGATAATTATTGTAAATTCAAGAAAATGATATTTGTTAGGTAAAACAACTAATAAGCAGTTTGTGAAGAATTTTGTTATGTTTGTTTACCGGAAGCAACAACGTGGACTCTACCATAGTGGAGCTTGAAGATGCGGTTTGCAGGAAGGGTGAAACAACTACGGGTTTGGATAGGATCCCGTACGATTTTATCTCCATTTAAAGACAACCTCTTCAATATGTACAACCGAATCTGGAAACAAGATTACTGCCCTCAGACCTGGAGAGAAGCTCTTATTGTACCTCTATTAAAGGATGGTAAGAGTCCTAGTCAAGTTTACCGCCCTATAAGCCCAACATCGTGCCCTAGTAAGCTCTTGGAGAGTAGGGTCAATACACGTCTTGCTTGGGATATCGAAAAGTGTGAACTTTTAGTGAGCTATTAGTGTGGTTTTCGTAGTGCGTGTTCTACAATCCACCACCTGATGGTATTGGAAAATGCCATTCACAATACATTTTGATAGTTTTCTTTGATTTGGAATGGGCGCAAGATATGGCCTAGCGACATGGAGTTCGTTCCTTGAGGAGTGTAAGTTTCGGATTCTCGTGCGGAATTGTTTTTCAAGGACTCATGTACTTAAAAATGGTATACCTAAGGGCTCAATACTGAGCGTTACACTCACACCCTGTGAGATCTCCTGGAATCTTAGTTCAATCCTTATAGATTTTGACATGAGACAGTGGTCTGATGTGAAATCTGCCATGATGAAGGTGAAATTTTATGAGCCGTATACCGATGGCTCAAAGGTAAATACTGGGGTGGGTTGTGATTTGGTTAAATCTGAGGGAGCAGGACATAGATTGACGCTAAGTCCACAAGAGGTTGTACACGGCTGAGCTATATGCTACATGGCTGTCCCTGCTGTATATTCTGATGCCAAGCAGCTTTAGGGATCTTCCAATCTGTATTGATTCTCTCCGTAACCAACCTCCAGGCAATATCTAAATCATTTTCTCGTGACCCTATCTCTGTGGGTTCTAAGTCATATGAGAATAGAAGGGAGTATAAGACCGATAGTGCTGCATGCAAAGCAGTGTGTAAAGTGTAGACGATGTGCCACACTGTTGGCAGGAAACATGGCATATAATCGAAGACAATCACCTTCGAAGAATAAAGGATTCCGTGGTCACTTGGAGAATACAAACTGGCTTAACCAGAAGGTACCAGGATCCGTATAGGACATACACGGATAACTCACCCCTTTTTATTGACCGCCAAAGAACCACCACTTTGTTCGACTCACTATGCGCCACATCCTAGAAGATTGTAAATATTACAGACATGATAGGTGAGGTTGTCGGATAGCTGGCGACTTGGGGATTGTTACCAACGAATTTTCACCAGTACGACAAGCAATTGAGTACCTGAAAAGAGTGGACCCATATAGGAAAACATAATAGACTGTCTTGTATTTTATGTTTGTGTTTCAATCTGTGTAACTAGTGTGTGTATGTGTATACTTGGTTTAAAAAAAGGCGGGAAATAATAACAGTAGATGTTGATGCTCCATAAAAAACACACATACATCTGTTGTAGCTTTTGTTTGCATGTATTACGTGGATGATTTAGGTTCATAACCTACACCAATATGCAGGTTTAGTTCGTTTGTTTTTATATTACCAAAGACTAAAACTGCTGAAGTCTCTTTTTGTTAATACTGTATTCAGAATTACTGAACAACAAACAATATTAACTAATTGTCTGCATAATGAACGTAATTTGCGACTAGACTGTATTTGCTTCTTTACAGTAATGTAAATAAAATAAGATAAGCTATATCGTTTCGATTTACTATAAAAGCAGACGCAACTATTGCTACACAGCTAATTGAAAGAGTATAAGGTACTTTTATCGGTTATGCTTTTTTTTCTAAGATTGAACAATGCTCAAAAATAAAAAGGACCTTTTCACTTAAAATTAATCCAAACTTATTACGTGTCCTGTATATAATCGCCATTTCGGATACAGAAATGGTAAACTCTTCTGGCAACAGTTCGATAGACGGACCAGAAGGACAGTCAACCCTAAATCCCACCTAACCGACCTATAGGGCAACCTAATCTCCTCCGACCAAGGAAAGGCCGATTTCTTTGGTCATCACCTCCAATCCATTTTCCAATCCCCTGATGATCCTCAATTCTATAACCGGTTCAAGGCACTCTTCGCCTTGAAGAATTCCGCAACCTTAACATTCTTGAAATCTAACTCGATAACGAGAATCCTTTTTATGCCCCTATCACGCCCGGCCAAGTCCACACATTTCAAAAAAGGGAAAAACTCTGCCCCAGGTCATGACGGCCTAAACCGAAAAATCCTCCGTCACTTACCTGACCCAGCCCTCCGATTACTCTCTAATATCTACAACCAATGCCTAATTCTATCCCACTTCCCGACGGACTAGAAATCGGCCTCCACCGTCATGATACCCAAACCCCACGTCCACCTAACCTCACCCTCCTCCTATAGACTAATCTCCCCCTTGAGTTACCTCGGAAAATGCTTTGAGCGGGTTCTAGCCCGGCGACTCATGGGTACCTCGAATTTAACGACCTCCTTCCCTACAGCCAATTGGGCTTCCGTCTCAACCGAACGTGTCACGATCCCTTGTTGAATCTGCTTACAGAGACTACCAGAGCATTCAATCACAAGCAATAAAATCTGGCCGTGTTTCTGGACATTAAGCAAACATTTGACAGGGTGAGGCACGCCGGTCTCATGCACAAGATCCGTAACCTCAACATCCCGGACCTCTGCTCTAAACTCCTACTCTCGTACCTGACCAATCGGTCAGTTCGTGTCAAAGTAAGGAAAACCTTCTCACATCCTTTCCAACCTACAGCAGGCGTACCGCAAGGTTCTGTCTTAGCCCCGATCCTATCTATTATCTATATTATCTTCGCATCCGACATTCCCGAAGTCACAACTCGGAGTAGTCGTTGCGCAGCTTGCGGATGACACCGCCTTCTGGACGGTTAATCGAAACAGCGAAACGACCTCCCGCCTCATATCCAAAACTCATCAAAACTTCTCCAACTGGGCTAACCGGTGGAGAGTGTCCGTCAATATCACCAAAACCCAAACAATCCTCTTCCGGCATCCTAATTACACCGAAGATAAGTTTCCAAATCTTGCCTTCAGAAACGTTTCCTTCACCCCAAACCAAGAAAGACTCCGACTCCACAAGAAGTCATCTACCTAGGAATCCTCCTTACTAGATGTCTCAATTGGCTCCCCGATGTACAAAGGACACTTAACAGGATAAGAAACCGCGCAAACCTATTGGGGGCCTTCCGGGGCAGAATCAGAGGCTGCCACCCCAAAACACTACATCACACCTACAAAACATATATTCGCCCAGTTATGGATTCCCGAGCACCCATATACACGAACATAAATCCCAATCACCTTGCCTCTATTGCTTCCTGTGAACGCCGAATACTCAGACGCATACACAGGTTACCTCTCAGGTACCCTAGCGACCACGCAAACATACCGACTGTCACACGTAGAATCCGAACACTACAGAAAAACTTTGCACATAAACGAATATTCGATGACACCAAGAAGATCTTTGCCACACCCTACAACTACCGTTTTCTCCAATTCCCACGAAGAAAACCTGAAATAAAATTCAAGCATCCCCTCACGATCCTTACACGACTCCTTGACGACCTCCCCGAGGAGATAGAAGAATCATTAGACAACATCCCATATGCCTTCCGAATCCCCCCGTCTATTCGATGACGACCCAGCAAGAAACCAGACGACGAATCCAATAATCACTCTTTGCACGCTACATCCCACTAAACAGCACACACACACACTTAAGCCAATTAACGCATTATTAAATGTTAAATAAATAATTTTTTTCTTTTTTTATTATTTAATTCCTCTTTATAAATATAATAAATTAATACAAGAACAAAGAAGATAGTTACAAATAGGAACAAGACTATACGCAGTATAATGCAACGTACAAACGGGGAATTGCACTTTAAGGCTAGTAAATTAAGTTGCGCAGGAAATGAAAATATATACTGATCTCTCAAAAATGACGTCATACTAACAAGAACAGACCAATATATTACACCAAACATTATTATTAAGAGAGAAGTTACTAGGTTATACTTAAACATGCTGCAAACTATGCAAAAAAAGTTTACAAATAATAAAAATTAAAAATGTAAACAAAATAACGGCAGCTAAAAATTGGCACGTTGCACCCACTACCCCGTCATAAACAATACATTAATGAAATGAATAAGAGCTGAAGTAATTTAACTCCGCAACTAGTTACCAGAAGAATGGCGACCTAACCCATATCATTATCATAACCCATACATACAACATTCCCTCTACATTGTGGGTGGGTGCTTACGTGCGCGCCTGCGCACGTGTGTGTCGGTGGTAGTTATTATTTTTTCAAAAATATTGTGTTATAATGTAGCTATTTCGTTAAAATTCAAAATAAATACGTAAACATCTACTCGTTCCTGTGCATTTCCAGCAAATGGGACTACTCATTAGAAAATTGACCTACAGCGTTGTAACTTTTTTACACTATAACGCCTTCCCACCTTTATTAACTACATAAATACATAATTTTTGGTAAATACATACAAAATAACGGAAAGAAATGATTTGTTTGTATAACAAGATTTAAATACTTTTTAAGTCAGTGCACAAACCATTAAGGTTCTATAAGTACTTCTAAACCCATGGCTACAAATTTTAGCCACTTTACAGTTTGGGTAATAAATAGAAGATTTGGTGCCTTTTGCTCAGTCGTAGATTAAAGTGGACCAGGTTCTTAAAATTATCGATTTGCCTTATTAATCAAAAAATATTTACATGTACCTAGATATGTTCGCTTTAAATCGGGTTGCTTCTTTTTGAAACTAATAATTCAATACTCGGACGCCAACTTGTTTTTAAATATGGAATAAATAAGTAAACCATTATGTAATAAATTTAAAAGAAACTTCTACAATAACAAATTTTATTACACTAGTATATTTAATTATAAAGGGGACTATCTTAATGCTAATGTTAGTAACTATGAATAATTATTAATGTTGTGTGAAATGAATGGAATCAAAATACCTTAGTCTTGGAAAAGTTGCGTAACATTACTTCATGGTTGAAATAAATCTGGATTTGTATGCTTTATAATTCCCAAATGACTAAATTTGCAAGATTAAAGTGTTTTAAAATCCCACTTCCCATTAACGAAGGTGATTACCGCACTCTTGATTAATCGTAATAGTAATAGCGAAGCTAAAGTAAAAAATATATCGTAAACGTGAAAGTGAATATTAAAAAAAAGTGCCTGAAATGCAAACGTCGCAAACTTTGTAAAGTAATCTTTAAATAACTCACGATAAAATTTACAGCACTTAATAATAAAGCAAAATGGATGGTTATATCCAATT
>JARFJB010000655.1:1827500-1917500 GCA_036346205.1 Vesta saturnalis
GCATTTGCGTGTACATAAGTGGGTGTATGTTTGTGTATGTGCGTGTGTGTCCTGAATCTGAGCTCTTTCTGTATCGCACTATGCGATACGTGTAAGGTTGAATTAAAAAAATACTCCTGTGTGAAGCATTCTTTAATAGCACAGTGCATCAGGCGTTAGTATTATCCAGACCCTCTAGCAAGCATCTTGGATTTTTTAATTGCGTTGTAATGTTTTCTCCATAGTGACCTAGTTTTTTAAGGTTATGTCATTAGGCTGATTAATAACATGCTGGGATTGTGCATAATTGGTTTTTGGTGTCATCTAAGTGGATTTTGGGATGTTTTCCTAATGAATCGCTAAATAGGGTTTTAATTAGAAAGTTATTGCTAATAATTATCGGCTGTAGTTTGATCTCGTATTGAAAGTGAGGGTTGCATCTGTATTTTGATTCTTGTGGCTGGTGAACATTTTGGGATTGTACCTAGGTCATTTCATGTATACAATTAGCTGTCAAATCCGGCTGTAAGGGCTATGAAAGGCCGTTAATATAAAAAAAATGTAGTTAATATTGTGAAATTTGAACGGATTTGAGGCGTAATCATCGTTCATGTAACTGGCCCAGGAAAATGATATCCAATGATTTTCAATGTATACCCACAGGTATAATTAACAACTTTACGTTGGTCTTTGTAAAGCGATATTTTGCTGTAGTTGTTTTTAAACCTTTAACGTGTGCAGTTAGAATATATCTAAACTTATTTGCTGGTCCCTGTAAGTGCTTGACGTTTTGGGCAACCGTTAGTTGCGTTTCCCAACGAAGTCATCTGCCCGGTAGCATCATTGTGCCATATGGTGCAACCCAAATGTGAATTCTTTGCTTCATTTCCATAGTTTAGCAGGGTCTCGTTATATGAGCAGTAAACACAGGTGTTGTTCGGTTCCGGTACCCTCCTTTGCTTTAGGTTATTCTTCACTTGTGAAAACAGCGAATGCATCCAATTACTTACCGGTGCTGTACCATCCGTGCCAATAAGAGCTGTATAATTTTGTTTTATAACTTTAGCTGTGATGTACAACATGGTCTGAGTTAAATCTATTTAGTCGTTTCCATTTCCAGATAGTACAAGTTCTATTGGAGCGGCATGACTCAATTCTGATAAGGGTTTGTAATATATCCAGTAACAAATCAAATTCGGAGTGACACTTTCACATGATTGCGCATGTAGAAAAGTCATTATTATTTTGAAAATGTATCGTTATAAGTGGGTTTCTTCTTAGCAGCTTTCAAAAGAGACGGATTATTATCGGGCAGGCACTATTTTTTAGCCCAAACCCTTTACCATTTTATCTACTTTATCGTCGGAATTTTCTTTTAAAATTTCGACCTGATTCTAGAAATCTTTCTTGAAATGACGATTATATAGGACGATCGTTTATGACGTCACTAAGGATGTTCTTAATACTACTTTTCCAATAGATTTTGTCCAGACTTAAATACCGGTATTATACTTCTAAATATACCGCTAACTGGAGCGAACTGCGAGATTTTTTTGCAACCTTCCCGTCGCGTGAGTATTGCTCTAAACGGTCCTTGTCTACAAACATTGCTCTTTCAATAATCGAAGTTATCTTGATGGGTATGGAGTTATATATTCCCAACCATGGTTTAATAGGGCTTGGAATGATTCATTATCGCAAAAGCACACACTCTGTATGGGCTAGTCAATTTAGGAATAAAAAGGGCAGTTAGCGGAAATTTTAGGTACAGTCCTAATCATATTTATTCTTTATGTTTTTTGGGTCGCTAAACACGAATCTGAGGTTTGCTGGCAGATATTATGCCCTGAACATGGTTTTTTTTTGCGAAAAATGTCCAAATTTGGTAAATTTTTTAGGTTTTTTGGCTGAATCAAATTCACTACAATTTCATATATAATAATTCTTTCTATGACCAACCGTTACGCCGCTAGAGTGCACTGAAACATGGCCAGAATCTCCAAGAATTAAAAAAACGCTAAATACTGCCGTGTTACACCAGGAGTTAAAAAACGTAGAATTACTTATATATTTAAATTAAAACTACTTGATACATACACAAACAGTATAACTAGATGCACAAGAAATTGTTTTGGTAAAGGTAATAATCTCATGAATGGGTAGGATCATGTAATTTAATATCTTCAGGTTTAAGGTCGGCATTCCATCCACCTCTTTTTTGTAGGTGGGTCTGAGAGGGGGGCACCTGCTTCTTTCTTCTCTTCGTGTGCTACTAAGGCTGCCTCAAGGGTAGGAAACTGAAGACCTAGTTCCTCTTGGAGACCCAAATCTTCAGCATCGTCCACTTGTTTGTCAAGGGCCACCGATGCGTTGTGAAAATTAGTCCCCACCTTACGCAGCTGCAGCTTTGTGCACAGTGTTTGGTGCACTTCCATATTACCAACCTAAGCAGTAAAACGGCAGTATTTAGCGTTTTTTAATTTTTGGGAATTCTGGCCATTTTTAGTGCGCTGTAACGGCGTAACGATTAGTCGTAGAAAAAACTTAGAGTAAATTTTTCCTGCTTTAATTTTACAAAGTATGATCTTTTTGAAAAAACACATAATTACCGAGATTTAGCCCAAAAATCTAAACAATTGACCAAAATGGTACCTTTTGATCAAAAAATCAATGTTATAATATATGTCAGCAAACCTCAGATTCGAGTTCAGCGGCCAAAAAATCATAAAGAATAAATGTGATTAGGACTGTACCTAAACTTTTCGCTAACTTTCCTAATCTGCCTGGGCTAATACCAAATGCAAATCGAGTAAATCTGTCGAAAATCACGCCGACTATATTGCCACAGGGAATAGTTGCAAAAGCATCATCACCAAGGCCAAAAAGATGTTTAAAGAATGAAACTGCAAGTAATTGGTCTCATGTCTTTTGGGTAGTCGTAAATTTTCGTCATCAGCTAAAGCCATCAGTAAAAATGGTTCTGGCGAAATTATGCCGTCGCCCAAATACCCTATACGCTATAAAACCAATCCATTTTTGATACAAGCTCCTAGAATCAATTATCAATAAATTTGACTCAAACAAGGCGACTGGTCCTGACGGTATTGCAGCTACTTTCCTTAAAAAATAATACCCCGAGCTAGCACCCATATTGTTCAAACCCTTTTAGACCTCCATATCATCTGGAGAGCTTCCCTCATCGTGGAAGTTGGAAAATTTCCAACCTGCTCCTAAAAAAGGAGATAAAACCTATCCCTCAAGCTATCCACAAATAGCTATCACTTCCATTCTGTCGAAAATCATGTAAAAATTCATCAACCACCAATTATTTTCGTTCCTCGAGTCCAATAAACACCTCAACGACAGAGTCGTTCAATGGGTGATCACCCAACTTTGAAATAACCCATTAGAAATGTGCGGTGGAACGGTGGTAGTAGTTTTAAATATTTCAAAGGCTTTTGGATAGGTTTGGCACAAGTCAAGCTTGTCAGGCTCAGCTCGTTCGGTTTATCCGATACGCTCTACAATTGGATTTCCAGATTTCTTGAGTAAAGACGTATACGTGTTGTCGTCGATGGCTTCTTTTCGAAAGAAACTGCTATTGACTAGGGTGTACATGAAGGATCAGTGATCGCTCCCACACTTTTCCTGCTATACGTAAATGACATTTCCTCAACAACTAACCTGATCCATTGATTTGCAGACGACAGCACTCTACATTGTAGTTCTTTTCAATTTTCTCTCAACGATAAGTCTAGCCAGGACGTAAAAGTGAAATCGGCGGCTTCAATCAGCAATGTCTTAGAACGTATCCTTGAATGGGGAAGGAATAATCTGCTCACGTTCAAAGCCTACAAAACCTAGCGTTGCCTTGAAAGAAAGACCGGTGACATCCTGCTGTAAATATGAATCGCTAAGATTTCAAGTTTTCAAACTCTATTTCTATGTTAGGGATGTCCGTATCATCGAACCTTTCATGGGTTGAACACCTTTTGTCAGCGAGCAAAACAGCTGCCCGTAAACTGAGAATTATATACAGATCTAGACAGTACTTCACATCGCAACAACTCCTTTTACTGTATAACACACAATCATTTTGAATACAATTCCCACCTCTGGGTCACTGCTCCCCCAATACGCCCTTGATATGGTACAACGCGTCCAAAAAAGAGCTATAAGACTTATAAATGACACGTCCCTAAATTTTGACCTACAGTCTCTTTAGCATAGAGGAATGGAAGCGGTCCTTTCCTTGTTCTATCGCTGTTAAAATGGCAAGTGTGCCTCCCACTATACGGGCACAATTTACATTTTTCTACACGGCCACCAATTTATGGAATCCACTACCCAGTTCCTATTTTCCTCAAAGCTTTGATTTAAGTAAATTTAAGGTAGTCGTTTATAAACATTTCTTGGAAGTCTAAGAATATCCACCCAGTGTTTCTGAGTGCTTTCGCACGTTAGGCAAATCTTAGCCTGTTCAGGAATACTATTGGTAAACAAAATTAGGTTCCTATTTTATGTACACTGATTCATACACCATTGTTGATATTTCACTCCTTAAAGTGTACTTCAAATACCACATTGTAAACTCGAATGACATCGCTGCTCTCGTATCCGTCTTCGCATTGATCTCTATGTTTTTACCTTCCCGTATTATCATTGACATGTAGTGTGTAGGCGAAAACCACTGACTTCCATAAGCATCGCTTTCTAAACCTATACTAGCGGAGTGCGGTGGTACTGGTTCAATAACTATGTTTTGATAAGGCCGATTATCCAACTGTAAGACTAAATGTGAGAATTCGAATCGTAGTCATGTGCTACCTTAGAATATGTTATTCGATTGGTGGCAATCTACGTATTAGGTCGTATTTACTTATTTGGTTTGTAATGTTTTCTGTGCTAGCATAACTCCCCACGGCAAGATGTAACGCATAACATCCATCCTCAATATAAGTGATTTTCTCGCTGTCGTATTAAGATCGCCTTTAGCTTTTCACTTCTCCTGTAGGTGTCTCAGTTCTGTAATAAATTAAATTTTCTGTCTGACTTACAGAGGCAAAAGAACAAGGATACCGAATTCGACATATCCGCAACCCATGAGCCCGTTAATCTTATTCGTTTTGGTTTTCTGATTGTATCGGGGTCAATTTTTTGTTGGAAAAAGCTGTATATATATATATATATATATATATATATATATATATATATTGTACTGTTGGCAACAATGATATTTTATCGCAAGGGAAAAGATTTTTATTTAAATGTAAAATAATAATTACTATTTGTTTAATGATGCACCGGACTAGCTCTTTATCTCATTTAGGGGATAGAGTTCTGATTTAAAGGAAAATTATTTATGGTTCGATGTTGTGTGGATTCCACTTTATAAAAAAAATTCTATATATTAAATGTATCCTGACAAAATTTATACTATAACGCATGCGTTATGAATTTACTGAACTGAATTGCTAAAAATGTCAAATTTGTTAAATAATGACTTGTTGAAATTATAATTATAGTTGGATAAATGAAATATAAAATTTGGAAATAAACTAAATTTTTACTTGTTTTGCAGGTGTTTAAACAACTATTACATAAAACATTTACACCTATACATAAACAAATAATAAGTGCAGGAGATCACACAAATAAAGTCACAATAAACAGGGTTATGATCAAAAATTACTCACATGTGCAAAGTCCTATCTGCAAACGGATGTCTTCATACAGCTGGTTCCATTTCTACATGCAAGCACCTTCCAATATGAACGAAATTCTTAATATACGAAGTTCGCTGCTACAATTCACCAAATATCTTCGCACAGGTGCTCGGGTTGATGGTCACTTGGTTTCACCCAACCACAAAATTTTATCGGTAATGATATTATATAATCGTATTAGGAATTTTAAACTTTATCGGTTTAAATGATGTTTATGAATGTATAGATTTTAAATTAATATCACTTTCCTTTTAGGTCCCGATTCAAACGTTGATTATTTAAAATGTCGCAGCAAAATAAAACCAATAAGTAGAAGAAAGGTATCGGTAATCTAACTTTATTTTTAGCGAAAGTGGGTTTAAAACAATTGCTCTTGAACTTCTCGTCTCTCCGTTACTTTATATTTAATTTTCCCGATAATTATTTATATTAATTAACTTACTTGTTTGCACAAAACACTACACTTTTTTATACTTTGCACACAACTGGACAATTGTAGAGAGAAATATAGAGACAGATATAGAGAGTAGAGAGATATGCTGAAAAGCAATTCCTTTTATACCCTTTTGGTTGTTACTACCTTTTCAATTTTTTTTTAGAAATTTAAATAATGTAATTATGTCTCTGATTGGTCAGAATATTTTTGAAATTTTACCTAAATTAGAAAATATCCGATAACTTTCATATACAGCTATGGATTTAAATTTTGATAACAGAAATGAAATCTGTGTTAAAAACTGCATAAATTGATATCCAACTTGATATGGTTCTATTAAGTATTCTGCGAAATGACCTATTCTACCTTAAAATTGCTTACATCTAACTAATCTTACAACCTACACTTAAATTAACCACATACATGTAATCCTGATGAAATTTTGTATAGGAAAACATTCATTAAATGTTCAAAATCTTAAATTTAAAGAAAATTAACATTTACCAAAGTAAATCTGTATTCTCACCCCATTTCACAATATTTTGCGTTCAAATGCCTTGTACACATTTAATTTATCTATGTGAAAATGAAGAAAACCTCCTATTAATTACTTTAACAACACATTTTAAGCCTAACTTAAACTAAAAAACTATAAATTTGAAAAAATGTTAAATTTATCACATAACCTAACTTATTTTTAAATATACAAATAATTTGCGTTTTAAAACGTTCATATACACCAAAATGTTTTCCATACAACTTGTAAAAATTGTCTTTATTATATTCATAGTTCATCTTGCTTGTATTGTTTAAATTTAAGTCACTTTACGAAATCATATTGTTTAACACACTTTTTCAAAATTCTAATATAAAAATGTATTTGCATGTAAATATCTTTCTGTATTATTGTTCTATACACTGTTTTTCATATTGATTATGCACTACTTTGTTTGTCACACATCCGCTTCCATATATATGTGAGTAATTATCAAATTTATGTTCATATAATAACCCTTTCTTATATTTTACCATATTATCTGCATTTAACTTACTTATAAACATGTCCCTACTATAGACCTAACTCTACGGTACGTGTTAAACACCTGTAAAACATCCAAATGCCGAAATACTTTTAAAGAACTGAAATTTAATGAGACAAAACTAAGTACTGAATCGAACTTACAGAAATAACTTTATTTAACATTCCTGACATTCTTTTAAGTAGCACAATGCTTTTCACGATTAAACCAAAATGTATAAATTTTATTAAGACTGTTTTAACCAAAACAAATCCACTTCCTTGCGATCGTAAACCAAATTACATCAACTAACTGCATCGTAACCAAATCCTGCTTGATTTCTACCCTTTTTTAAAGAAATTACTAGTTTAAACTCTCCGATCCCTGTGTTACTTTTATCTAATCATCTCAATATATATATATATATATATATATATATATATATATATATATATATATATTGGCCTAGCTACGAAAATATAAACAAAAGGGATTCCAACGTATCCTCCGGTGGATCAACCACCCTCCTCGAGGATAGAGGTCTACAAGGGTCTTACAACGACAGACCATGGTCGCTGCTACATTTTACGGATACTGACCTTGTATCTGAATGTAACCGCATTGAGATAAAGGAGACCTAACGTCGGTCGAAATGCTCAGCAAGCACTTGATAAGATTAAATATCCATACCAAACACGTATCGCCCCCAAGTAAGCTCACAGTGTCCAGTCGTATTCATCAATTCCAAACATCTCTTCCGTTGAAGGTTCAACGGTAGACGAATTTCTGCTTAAGGAATCTGCACATACTATTCATTTTCCTCGGTAAAACTGTATTCTTAAAGTTGCAAATACCTCCATGCTATTTTCGTGTTTATATTATTTTTAGTACTGGTTGCCTTCAGTGCATTACAATCCATCACTACAATAAATTCCAGACTAAAAAGGTATATTCTAAACTTTTTAACTGTATCTTCAACCGTCAGAGATGAATGATGAAATTCTTATTCGCCAATAGCGGTCTGTCGACTGTAATAGCCACTGCATGTAATCTTTTGTATATTTGGTCTTGCGAGACTCTACCACCAAATACAGCTCTGCTGGCATTGACGTGAGTCAAGTAAGGCTATGTATGTTCTACCGCTGGAGGTGGCATCAAACTAATCAGCGACATGAGCGAGCAGTTAGGCCCCATCCCCTCCGGATGTTTGTGGTTAACGGGTCAATGAGAGAAGAGGGCGTGTCTCCCCCTACCGGAAGTTGCAGTAACGTCGAACTAATAGGATGCGAGGGTGGGCCCCGCCCCTGTTAAGATTATCAAGAGGGATGGCCCAGCTGTTGTCCAATGAGAGACGTGAAGGCCATTTTGGAAGTATTCTTCGGCTTCTGGTGGCTTCTTGAGTCGTTTTCTGCAGCCTCTGAAGACTTCTTTGGTATTGTTCTTCAACATGGGGATGTTGCAGGGCCTTGTGGACAGGACCTTTCGATAGCTTCTTCGGAATTGTTCCTCAGCGTCTTCCTATGGGGATGTCGTATTCTGCGGGGCCTTATAGGCATTGATTCACTTCTGAAGGTGTCTTCTTGAGTTTCTGGTGTTGATCATCGATGTCTTCTTCAGCTTCCGGAGCTTCTTAAGCATTGTTGCTTTTGATATCTTTCTATGGGGATGTCGCATGCTTTTTGCCGGTGTTGAAGAGCTACTTCCGGTTGAAGTATAAAGCCTGAAAAAAGTGTGCGCTTGGAGACTCGTATGTATAAGGTGTGTTATCCATCCGTTATCGGAATTGTTCCTCAGCGTCTTCCTATGGGGATGTTGTATTCTGCGGGGCCTTATAGGCATTGATTCACTTCTGAAGGTATCTTCTTGAGCTTCTGCTGTTGATCATCGATGTCTTCTTCAGCTTCCGGAGCTTCTTAAGCATTGTTGCTTGTTGAAGAGCTACTTCCGGTTGAAGTATAAATCCTGAAAAAAGTGTGCGCTTGGAGACTCGAATGTATAAAGTGTGTTATCCATATAACTGTTTATGCTGACTTCACGAACAATCTACTAGTAAACAATAATGAAATTTATCGGTAAATACGTAATACATGGTAATTATTGGCTTAAAGTGGTAAATAAGAAAATAATTCGCATCAAGCTTATCTCGAGATATAGGTCGATGAAAGAGTGAGAAAGCATTCGGAGGTACAATGAAGCACTTTACGCACGGTCAAATTGAAAATCGTAAAATTTGAGGCAATGCATTTACTAGTTAAAAAATGATGAATTTACTGATAAATATGTAATACGTGTTAATTAAATATTAAAGCTAAGTACAGTATTATAATGTAGAAGAGTCCTTGAACTATAGTCAATGAGTCTGTGATCTTTATTGTTGATAGCGTTTATAGTTCTTAAATCGTATGTCTTTAGTACCTTTTTTTAGTGTTTATCTCTTATTAATAATTGAATTTTTTTAGTGTCTGTCTCTTAATAATAACTGTTATATATAACTTTATGACAATACTACTGCGGTGCTATACATCCCTGCGTAGACAAGCGTGAATTGGTGAAATAAATATTATTAATATTATTATTATTATAATTGTTAAATCTAAAAATTTTTATGTTTTAATTAATGTAATAGCATGAATTTGATAATAAATATAAACTCTAAAGAAACCAACTTTATCATTCAATAACATCCTGTAAATGACAGATATTTATAAGCAATGAATCAGGAGCAAGTGTGAGAATCTTTACCTATGGTCGATGAAAGAGTGAAAAAGCATTCGGAGGAACGAGGGTGCAACTTACGCTCGACCAATATATTCTAATTATCCTTATTCAAATGAAGAAATCCATTTACTAGTTATAATGAACATTTTAGTTAAAATTAAACAACAAATTGAGAAATAATTAATCGATAATAAATATATAATTACATTTTAGTTACAGAAATAAGCAGTAAATTAGTAAATTGGACGTATTTTCAAATAATTCATATATAAAGATTGTATAAAAAAAAATATTACGATATCCGCATTGAGCTTATCTATGAATATTATCCGGCATGATAAAAATAATATCTATAAATATGCAATACATTTTTAATTATTCACTTAAAGTAATAAATTGTAGAAGAAAATTTGATGTTATGCATTTCAATGATAAATAATTGCATCCGATAATAAATATGTAATTAAATTTTAGTTGCAGAATTAAGTAGTAAATTGAATAATAATGTATATGGATTCTGATATAAAAAACTATATTGATAAATTATTCCAATATCCGCATCGAACTTATCTATGAATAACATCCGGCGCTGTAGAACCACAGACGCATCCGGATTTAGTGTAGTTTCTTATCAGTGCTATTTAAAATTTATATTAGTAAACTGTATTATTTTTATTAAGGAAGATAATGATTTCGATTGAATAATTGCGCAATAATAAGTTGTAATGAGCCAGAAAAATTAGTAAGACGAATAAATTTTTATTATTTTAAAATTATGCTGATAATAATTTGTACAAAAATTTATTCAATTTCAGAATCCAGGTGTGCGAACAAAAATTACGTTTGAGTACGCACCAGCCCCCCTCTCTATATGTGCAAAAGACGTCGCGTCTAATTTGCCAAAGCCCTAGTTCGGTACGAAGTATAAAAGCGAAAGTTTTATTATAATTCTTTACTTCTCCTAGAGAATACTACTTTGCAAGTATTCCTCAGTAGTATTACCACGCCAGCCTTCCTGAGTTTTTGTTAAGATATCTCTTTATTCGAGAAAATATAAAATTCTGACCAGCGCTCTTAAAGCAATTTTTTGTACCAATTGAACTTATTGTTCAAGTATTTCAATATTTGAGACGTGCAGAAGCAAAACCGGACATGCCCCATTTTCTGTAAAATGTAACTCATTTACGTATATTCATATTGCTGAGCTTCTCTATTAGATGTACATGAGCATTTGGTTGCAAAGCCCTCCAATCCCCGTTAAAATACTACTTGAAATCGACTTTCCGAATCGGACATGTCCCTAACGCTGCAAGTTGCCGCACGTACGTGGCATAAATTACCAGTAAACGTGTTCCAGTCATTACAATAACATTAGTTACGTTTGTAAGGGTTGATTTTCATTTGTGAAAGAAGTGCCGGAAGAAAGAAACAGATACAAAAACACAAGTGGAAGAGATCGGTTGCCAAGGATGCAAGGTAGTTGTATAAATTCCGTTTTATTCATCTTCCATAACCTCACTATACGTTTTTTGTTGTTTTAGATATTCGCCAAAAGGTCCACCCAAGTATCCAACCTGTGGGCATTCATCTAGAAATTTGAAATGTGCTACTCTTATCAAATAATTTCATTAAATTTTTTACAAGGATTCAATTAAAATTAGACAAGATCAACTTATTTCCTGTTTTGGTGCAAGCTATTTACCAAAGCGTCAACGTCGCGGAGACGGCAGTAAATCCAAAGCCAAAATATTTGTTACTTTGTTCCAAAACGTGATAATCATACGCAAGTAAAGGTTTGTAGAGCTACATTCCTTGGATTGTTGGGTCTAACAAAACACCGTGTAAATGGCTTTGTAGACCGCTTCCAACTTGATGGAGACTCGACAGAAAAGGGGGAGGCGACAGAAGACGAAAACTGTTCGAACGTAAATTGGAAGCTGTAAAAATTTTTATTAAATCACTAAAAGCTGAAGAATCTCACTACTGCCGAGGAAAATCCTTAAGACAATACCTTCCTGCATAAAATGTACATGAAAAACGTTGATATCGATAAACATGTAAAATTTTGTTATTTTCATTATGTTTTTACAACTTATTTTAATGTTGGTTTTGGCTCCCTGAAAACAGATGCATTTTCAACCTCTATTGAATTGGTAGAACGAATGAGAAGAGAAAAAGACCCTGACAAGGAAAAACGGCTACAAACTGATAAAGCAGTCCACACCATGCATGCTAAGGCTTTTTTGGTCTGTTAAAAGAGAAGAGTGATGGATTAATAAGATTTTCGTACGATTGCGAAAGGTATTTCCCAAGGTACCTGATCAACAAGCATATTACAGCCGTCAGCTATACTGTTACTATTTCACAGTCGTTAAAGGCTCTTCTATGTGTCATTTAAGCAAAAATAGTATGTTTGCTTATTTATGGTTAGAACACGAAAGATGCAAAGGCTCTAATGAAATTGCTTCGGCAATTTATAACTGTTTCAAGGCTCTTTATTTTAAACTTTCTCTCGTTGTAAAGATCCAGGGTCCTTCATGTATGTTTTTTAGAACTAAATAAATTATTCGCGGACCACCCTATATTTCAAATTACAAAAGATTGCGCGATATTGCACCACAAATAATTCATTAATCACCGCTGACGTGGATTTCTAAAAACCAGTAAGTTTTTACACGTCAGAGCAATTTAAACCAATCCAATGACGGCATCCCCCGCAACGGTAGCCACGAAGCCGCCCACAGATGCACCTTTATAAATCCGCGGCGCGCTGCAGAAAGGAATATAATATATAGTATATAGTAGATAGAAGATAGAATAGAAGAGAATTCAATTGAATGCACTTTGCTTCGTTCATTCATCCGTAACGTACGTGAAATACCTGCTCGATCGTGACCGAGACCGCTACGCCGTTCCTGATATCCAGTAGCCGCCAGTACCGATTGCTTCTTGTAATCGCCGACCTGTTAATCGCCACCGCGGAGTCCATCGCGATCGTGTGATAACGCGCACCACCTTGCTCTGGGCGACCTAAAGTTTGTTACCGAACTGCAATTAAAAGACACGTAAGTTGTAGAGTTATGTAATATAACAATTTACAACAAATCACTACAGAACGTAAATAACGACGGGCTTAGTCTCCAGGAGTTATAACGTTAACATTACACATCCACATACAGAAAGAGTGTAACGCAGGGTAGATCCCGACGTAACTCGCAAACACCTGAGGGTGAAGGTTTCATACAGGGCTGTAAAGACCTACGACCTTTTCTTAGTCAAACAGGTTAGACAGGCAGCTGCCTACAATCTACTGTTGGAGCTAAGGCCCCCGCTTACTACACATACCTACACCGCCTACAGGCAAACATAATAAAAACACACGGTGTCTTTAATCGCAGAAGAATACACAAGAAACCCGTTGCATAAATTTGTATTAAGAATAAATGTCGCGAAATGCCTAGTGCGAAACCGTTCTTAAATCAATTAGAATACCGCCGGAAATTAAAACATTAGATAATCCGTAAATTATCTAATATTGACCTGTAGTAAATAATAAAAATACGACTGCGTGTATATTACAAACTACTTTAGTAAAAGAATAAATTTAAAAATATTCATTTTAGTATAGCATTTTCAATAGCGAGTATTTCGTTTACTTTATAATTTGTATATAATTGAAGTTAAATGCTCCGTTAGGACTTAATCCAGTCGTTTAAATCGTCGAAACGCTTTTTGAAAACAAAACGCGTTCTCAAACCGGTTCTAAAAATATAATTATAGTCCAGAGATCTCGCCCTTGTTTTACGCGAACCTTCCGCGTGTATTTGTTCATTGAAGTACGACATACGAGTTTCAGCTCCAGAGAGACTGAGCAGTATAAACATACATTGCGCATAAGCGGCGACAAGTATTGATTTTCTCCCGTGACCTAGAAATAACTCGAGTTCATTGAGCTGGCGCTTCCGACCCAGATCTATTAAGGCTAACGCATGCGCTTCTGTGAGACAGGACCGTAATTTGAATATTAAGAATAAATTCCATTCATATTCAAACGCAAGTTGGAAAAACTAGGTAGGGAATAGATTAACATTGATATATATATATATATATATATATATATATATATATATATATATATATATATATATATATATATATATGTTCACAGAAACGAATTCGCATCCATTAAGAAGCATTGGCAGAATTCCCCAGGCGAGAGAGAGAGAAGAGCAGAAGGAGCCCCAAGGACCGATTATAATTAGTTCAACTACTAAATTACAAAATAATATACGTCTTAAACCGCTTTAGTATAATTATTTAAGGTGACAGTGTTAAGCCCACTAAATAGTATGAATCCACATCCCGTTTAGTAAAAAATTTATAAACACGACTGAGTTTAGCCGAGGTAAAATAAAACCGCGCTGGGTTACACCCAAAGAAGGGCGGTTATATAAAATCTCACCCAGACCCAGGGAAAGGGAGGTTATATCGTAAAGCGATTTATCCGTAAGCGTTCAAGATAGAATAATATCCTTGTGTTGGATGAAATGTCATCGAAATAACACCTCAAATGCAATATCTATTACCAAAAAGGGGAAAAAATATTTGACATTTCTCCTGCCGAACTACATGGAGGAATTTTGCTAAAAGAAAAAAAAATGCAGAAACTCTACTCAGTATTCATTTTGGGAAGGAATGATCGAACTTGCTGAATCTCGCCTTTTACAAAAACGTTCTTCAGAGCGATAGTGCGGATGACACCGTACCAGATGAGAGAGATGAGGATGAAATTGGCCCAACCTGTGAATTTTTGGAAGAAATGTGTCCAATATGATAACATTCTTATTTTGCATTGTACAGAGTGGCCAACTAAGAATGCGAGGTACTGTATCTTGGAAACTATCCGTCGTAGAGGCTTGCGCAACAAAAAGTTACTAAAACGGCCAATACAAAAACCTGGAAAATATTTTCAACTTTATGAAATGCCGCTAGGGGGCGTAACTGCAATCTGGAATCTAAAAAAGTAATGTTTCTGTGAATTCTGCTATGTTAACCTAATAAAAAAAATAACTGATCTTTAAAGTCGATGATAATCAGAACTTTTTTTGTTTGGCACTTTTTGATGTATGTCTAAAAATAAAGTGGTGGGGGGTATTCAAATGTTTCCTTAAATAACTCCCTGTATATCCGAAACGGCTAAGCCGATTTTAACAAACTTGGGCGCGTTGAAAAGAGCTATTGTTGGGCTACAAATGTTATAATATTTGAAGTTTTGTTAGTTTCACATATCGTCGCTAGAGGGCTTTGTTCGACATTTCGACAGAAACGGTTAATTTTCGCAAAAAAATTAAATGCATTGGTATGACTTTTTTTTCATGAACAATTAGCTAAGGATGCCTAAACAAGCTCGCGAAAACCGTATCTCGATATCTTGTTCCTAACCTAAAATATCGGCCAAAGAAAACTTTATACGAAAATTCCATAATTTTTATTTTTTTTTAACTATATTGTTCTGGAATTATTTCTATTATGTAAGCTGTTGCCCTAAAAAGGACCAATTTAAAGGAGGAAGATTTTTAATGCCCCCGTTAATGCTCGAAATGTTGACCATCACTCGGCGCATTGCTGAGGCCTCTTATGGGTAGTCAAAACTGCAGCTTCAATTTCGGCTCTGAATGGGTTACCTAGAAATTGCGATTTTAAATGTTTGTAAATTTATTCACCAGAATAAAATCACCCTTTTTGAAATTACTACGGGTAAGTAAGCAGTGCTAAAAGTTATACGAAAGGCCTATTTTTTGTTTGTTTAAATGCATATTCACTATGGATATATACGAAAAATACAATTAATAGAAGCAGGTAATGGAAACAGATCCTCAAATTGTCAATAGTTGTCAATACTTTCGCGTTTCTTTGAGCAATTTTTGTGCTTTCGTAATGAGTTTTACGAATAATGAAGCTGTTGAGATGCTTGCGGTTTATTTTGAATATGTTCAGAATGCCGCAATAGCTAAAAGAGTTTACGCGGCTCGATATCCAAATCGGCGTCCTTGCGATGTAAGAGTTTTTCCCCGATTAGTGGCGAGCTTATGAGCCAATGGTAGTTTTCGGCCGGCCTACGTTTCAACGGCAAAGAATTGGAAGGACACAAGAAAATATTAACCGTGTACTGGGCTATATTAAAGGAAATAATCATGTTAGCACAAGAGCATTGTCCACTGAGTTGGGTATATCACGAACAACGGTTTAAAATATTTTGAAAGACCATAGGTAAGTTCTAATGGGCATCAAAATATATAGGTATTCGTTTAAACTTTTTTTAATTACTTTAAGAATGCACCCATATCATGTCGATTTGCATCAGGCCTTGAAAGAGGAAAATTTTGATCGAAGGTTAGACTATTGCCATTGGATGTTAGGCATGATACCCGAAAATAGAGAATTTTTATTTCAAATTCTTTGGACCGATGAAGCCACCTTCAGTAGTGACGGGAGAGTCAATCTGCACAATATGCATTATTGTTCTGCAGAAAATCCCCATTGGTTGCGTGAAGTTCAGCACCAAGGACGTTGGAGTTTAAACGTATGGTGTGGCATACTGGGAGGAAGAATTATTGGGCCATATTTTTTCGAGCAACTCCTTAATGGCAATGTATTTCTTGACTTTTTGGCCAATCAATTACCGTTGTTGTTGGAAGATGTGTCTCTGGAAACAAGACAAAAATTGTTTTTGCAGTTGGACGGTTGCCCAGAACATTTTGCTATTAATGTGCGAGAGCATAATAATGCAGTATTTCAACAACGGTGGATTGGAAGAGGGAGTCTGTTTCCATGGCCTCTGCGATCGCCAGACTTAACTTGCCTCGATTTTTATTTATGGGGGCGCTTAAATGACATCGTGTTTCGAACTGAACCTACTTTTAGAGAAGATATGAAAAACCGAATTCGTAACGAAATACGTAACATACCGAGAGCCGAAATTGAAGTTGCAGCTTGTCTAGTCATGAGAGAATTCAGCAATGCATAGAGCATGATGACCAGCATTTCGAGCGTTTACGGGGGCATTAAAAACCTTCCTCCTTTAAATCGGTCGTTTCTAGGGTCACAACTTACATAATAGAAACAATTCCAGAAAAATATAGTTAAAAAAAATAAACATTCCAGGAATTTTCGTATAAAGTTTTCTTTGGCTGATATTTTAGGATACGAATAAGATATCGAGATGCGGTTTTCGCGAGCTTGTTTAGGCATCCTTAGCTAATTGTTCATGAAAAAAAAGTCGTACCAATGCGTTTAATTTTTTTGCGAAAATTAACCGTTTCTGTCGGAATGTCGAACAAAGCCCTCTAGCGACAACATGTGAAACTAACAAAATTTCAAATATTATAACATTTGTAGCCCAAGAATAGCTCATTTCAACGCGCCCAAGTTTGTTAAAATCGGCTTAGCTGTTTCGAAGATACAGGGGGTTATTTAAGGAAACCTTTGAATACCCCCCCACTACTTTATTTTTAGACATACGTCAAAACGTGCCAAACAAAAAAGTTCAGATTATCCTCGACTTTAAAGATCAGTTATTTTTTTATTATGTTAATATAGCAGAATTCATAGAAACATCACATTTTTAGATGATTGCAGTTACGCCCCCTAGCGGCCATTTCAGAAACTTAAAAATATTTTCCAGGTTTTATGTATTGGCCGTTTTAGTAAAACCTTTTTTGCGCAAGCCTCTACGATGGATAGTTTCTCAGATACAGTACCTCGCATTCTTAGTTGGCCACCATGCATACATTAACAAAAATAAAATTATTGGTTGAGTTTATAGTTATTTTCCATTATCATTTTCATACTGTTCTTTTTATTTTCTGTTGCAAAACTGTAAAAGTACACTGATTTGACTTGCAATAGCGGTCATCTGTATGTTTTGGTTGCAAACGCGGTCAATTGCGATCTTAACAATCAAGTTCTGATTTAAAGCACCAAATTTTAATCAATTGTTTGTTTGCATATGTATATCTAACCTTTATACGGGGAGGATGAAATGTTAAAACACGTTTTTTCGTTTTAGATTGTCTTTGGTAGTTTTTGGCGTTTTTCTCGGAACATGCTTGGTGTGACATGTCCGGTTTTGCTTCTACACACCTCATTTCAAAGTACACCTTTTCACAATTTATAAACACAAATAGTTGAAATACCTGTCGATTCCTGTCACCAGAATCCATTTAAACATTAATCAAACATGAAAGACGAATTAGCAACCTGTACTAAGAGTGAGCTATTTGATAAGTAACGCAGGCGGTAACCTAAACTTAATATCGAGCTCTTTCGCTGGAAAACGGGCTTAAAGTCACGTCTGAAGTGTTCAATTCGTTACAATACCCCCGTCACTCTAGATTAAAACCGGATTCAATAAATTCGAGATATTTATAGTTAACCGCTTTGGCTATAAATATATAGAACCAAGAACGTTACTTTTAGTCAGCTGATATATGCTTGGCTATAAAGGATAATAAAAAAAATCCTCTGTATATTTATATCCTGTCCTCATTAAGAACTACCTCTATAATTAAGTCCAGAATTCCGAAAGCACTCCCTTTATACAACTTTGTAATAAAACGAATACGTTTTCAATAAGTAGATCATTTAATTTCCTATATAAACAATCTGTTAATACTATAATAATTTAATATTAGTCAAGTTGCTTTGGTATGTGTGAATCCTTGCGATATTGCTGGCTTACATTCCATTAAAATAAGTAATTTGATAGTAATCTCATTATATTTAGAATTTACATCAGTTCTACATTCATAAAGACAACATTTACATCGATTGGAGCTTGAACCTTGGTGGCGCAGTTGGTTAGCGCGGTACTCTAGCAAAGTACAGGTCGTAGGTTCAAATCCTATTGGAGGTAAACTTTTTATTTATGTATTTAATAAAATTAATAGTAATTTTTAAGTACAAATTTACCTTTGAACTTATTCGTTCATAACAAATACTTATAATAACTTAATATTAGTCTAGTTACTTTGGTATGTGTGAATCCTTGCGATATTGCAGGCTCACATTCCATTAAAATAAGTAATTTGATTGTAATCTCATTATATTTAGAATTTACATCAGTTCTACATACATAACGACAACATTTACATCGATTGGAGCTTGAACCTTGATGACGCAGTTGGTTAGCGCGGTACTCTAGCAAAGTACAGGTCGTAGGTTCAAATCCTACGCGAGGTAAACTTTTTATTTATGTATTTAATAAAATTAATAATAATTTTTAATCTGCTAATACGTTTTAACGTAATCAAAATATACCGTTTTTAATAAATAACAAAGTATTCCCCGTATTATCGAAACTTTCCATTTATATATATTCAATTGGAATAGTTTATTGACATCAATTGACCACATCTGTTTGCATATTTTACTTGCATCTAGTAAAACGCAAATGAATTGAGGGCTAAATATCCCGTTATTAAATTAACCGTTTCAAACCTGTATATAGAATTTAAGTTTAAGTACTAATTTAGTTTTTTTTCCCATTATCGTGTGTATATAAGAATTAATTATCTCAGTAGGCCTTGTGCTTAAGAAAGTGCATCGCACGATAAGCTTCAACCAATCACGTTGGCACAAATCATATATAGATTTAAATACAAAATTGCGAGCAGAATCCACTAATCCCTTCAACAAAAACTGGTTCAAACTCTTAAATAAGACAAATTTCGGCAAAACTATGGAAAATGTGAGAAATCACAGAATTGTTAAACTTATCACCATGTGGAGTGGTAGGTATGGAGCCAATTACTACATTTCCCAGCCGAATTTCCACAGTAGAGAGATATTTGATGAGGAATTGATGGATATCGAGTTACCTAAGGTGGAAATCTGCTTTAATAAGTCACCATATGTAGGAATGGCTATTTTAGACATTTCTAAAACATTAATGTACGATTTCCGCTATAATTTCATGCAACATCGGTTCAATGATGATTGAATGGAATTATTATATATGGATACCGATAGCCTAGTGTACAAGATGCAATGTGAGGATGCGTACTATCTTATACGCAATAATATTTCGCGTTTCGACACTTCTGATTGTCCTGCAGACAACCCAACTAAAAGACGTTAGGATTATGTTGTTAGAGATAGGATTAGTTTTAATGATTACTTAAAATGTCTAAGTGGCGGGGATATTACAAGCGTCACGCAAAGCAGCATCATATCAAAAGCCATCATGTTTATAGTATAGAACACCGTAAAGTTGCTCTTAACAATCGCGATGACAAGAGGTATTTGCTACCTAATGGCATCGATACGCTGCCTTGGGGACATTGAAATATCTCTGCTACTATGGATTTAGGTTACGAAATTAGCTATTATAACAATCTTTAACAACATCATTATTATTGTTATTATTATGTTATAGATTAAGAAATTATTTATTGCTATTACATAACAAATTGTTTATTATAAGCTATTATCATCATTATTATTATTATGTTATAGGTTCAGAAATTTATTATCAGAAGTTGTTTATTACTGTTATTATTGCACATGTGCGAAAATATATACACATGTTATACAAAATCCGTTTTATTAATCCAGGAATCATGGAATTTATGCATACCAAGCCATGGAAAATAAAGTCGTTCCCCCTTACACTGTAACAACTTCTCAACGAGAAATATATCCGGATAAGATGTTTCCAGTAGCTCTTCAGCGTAATATTGACCTAGTATCAAGTTTACCTTGCAGATACTCCAGTAAATACGTAACAGGATAACCAACCTTCACCTTGACAATCTTAAATAGTTCAGCGGAAAAATTAGGATTGTGGCTTTTCGCAAATATTTATTTATGTTTAGAAATCCGGACGTAATCACCAATTTTAAATCTTGCTCTCCGCATTACCTGCATTACATTAATACTATGAAACATCAGTAAGTACGTTGATACCATTACATCTTTAGGCTTCATTTTAATCGTGGAATGCACTTTATTAATATATTCAGATGTAACTTCCTGCAACACATCTAGCCATTCTAAAGCTAAATTGTTTGTATAATGCATTTTTAAAATTCTTATAACCCTTTCAACAATGGCTGCCTTTTTCACACTGTACGTTGAGTAGTGATTTATTGCATCAACCCTTCAAAATGTTTATTATAGAATTGACGTCCTTGATCCGTTTTGCAAGTTATCCGGAGCACTACCCTCATTCAAAATAGAAGTCATCGCTCGACAAACTTCATCGGCATTCTTCGACTTTAGAGGGCGTGTCCATAGATATTTAGAGTAGCAGTCTATCACTGTTAGAATATAAACAAATTGCTTTAGTAACTATTTCAATAATATTCCGAAATTAATTAAAGACAGCATCCCATCAACACATCAAAACCTATCAAATCGAAGTCATCATCATTCTTTTTTTCACCAACTACTACGATCGAAGTAAAGGACATTATCAGTAAATTGAAGAATACTAGTTCCATAGGGATTGATGACATCCCAGTTAAACTTTTCAAATCTGCGACCGAAACCATATCTCCCGTCATTTCATATTTAATTAACTATAGCTTTATAAATGGTCAATTTCCAAGTGTTTTAAAAATTGCTAAAATTATACCGTTGCTTAAGGATAAGAGGAAAAGTAAGAATGATATTTCCAATTATAGACCAATATCAATTCTACCAACTTTGTCAAAGGTGTTTGAAGTAGCAATAGAAAAGAGAATTGTGGATTTTTTTATCAAACACAACTATTTTAGTATAGAACAGCATGGTTTTATGTCGGGGAAATCTACCCAAACCGCAATTCAGGATATTATGTTTAATGTTATATCAAACATAAATAATAAATATAATGTAGCCTGTTTAATGATGGATTTAGCTCAAGCCTTCGATATTGTAGATAGGAAAATACTATTAAATAAGCTAGAGCAATATGGTTTCCACGGAGTAGCTTTGCAGTTACTCCAATCCTACCTCGAAGATAGGTACTCAATTGTTGAAATACACTATAACAGCAACAATATTATTAAACCCTACAGATCATCTATGCAGGAAAGTGATAGCGGCATTCCACAAGGGTCTATACTTGGACCCCTTTTATTCCTAATTTTTTATCAACGACCTACCATCAAACATTACCTTAGACAGCACTAAAATTACATTATATGCAGACGACACAAGCATAGTTATAAGATCAAACAGTTTAACAAGCCTCCGAAATAAAATTAACGAAACTGTGAAAAAAGCAGAAAATTGGTTTCACAATAATAAGTTATCTTTAAATATGGATAAAACTAGCTGCATAATTTTTAATTCCAAAAAGGTCATATGTAACAGCCCAAATAGCATTCCTAAACTTTTCGTTAATGAAGTAGAAAGTAATGCAATATTAGGAATGCATTTAGATAAAGACTTGAACTGGTTACAGCACTGTACACAGCTAAAAGCTAAATTAAATAAAGGATTATTTGCCCTAAGCAAAATGAAACCTTTTGTGACAAAATCCATTATGCGTATGATATATTTTTCTTTAATTGAGTCACATATAAGTTACGGATTAATTCTTTGGGGATATACTTCATACGCGTACGATGTACTTAAAATACAAAAAAGGGCAATAAGAATAATAGCAAATTTACCAAACAGGGCGTCGTGTCGTTCTGAGTTTTTGGACTTGAATATCGCAACGGTTATTAATATGTTCATTTTCCAAAGCTTACTCTACGTTAAAAAAAATCTGAACCTTTTTCACTTTAATGGCGAGTACCACGGCTATGATACAAGGCAAAAGGATAGCATAAGAGGCATTTCGAGTAAGAATAAATATTTTAGTAAATCATTTTTGCATATAGCTCCGATTCTGTATAATCATTTACCGCTAGAAATGAGATCTATATCGTCACACCGTGAATTTCGCCGTGAAATAAAAAATATTTTAAATAAATGTGTATTTTATAACGTGGCAGAGTTTTTAAGTGCAGATCTAATACACCATTAATTCAAAGTGTTAGTTGTATTATTAAAATTAAGCGGTTGCAATCCTTGATCACTGATACGCTTATGTGTGTATGTGTGTAAATGTTGTCACGTACGTTATATTTCTCATTTTAATTTTAATTTTAATTCCTAATATTATTGACTACATATGTGATATTTTTTTGTACTGTATGAATTTTACTTGACCACAACTGTACAGTTATCCGTCAATAAAGTCTATCTACCTATCTATCTATCTATACTTATGATATGCGATTTTCTTTAGCATACGAAATAAATTCGCTAAATCCGTCTGCCAGAGATCATCCCGATGTTCGTTTCCTTATGAAATTCTTCCGTGCAGGTTTAAGCAATTCTTCAACAACCGCCAGTTTTGAAGACATTATTACTTATTCTCGATGTTATAAATATCCCTGCTGAGGATGATTATATGGCCATACATACGATTAATTTTCTCCTTAACTTTTTGATCACACTCAACCAATAATTTTGCAATCGATAAATGGATATCACTATTTTCTTTAAGGTCTAGAACGTCCTTGCACTTATTAACATAGTTTTTAGTGGCTATATACGTACCTAGGGTTGGATCGATTACGTTGCAGACTCTTCTACCTTCCGCATGGTAATTACCGTCCTCAGTCAATTTTGAATTCGCCTTATCTACGTATCTCTTAGTTGCAACATCATCTTCTAGGATGGGTTCAAAGACATTGCAATGTCTTTTATCTTGCATATCGTAATTATCATCCCAGTTTAATCTGATATTTGCGGTTGCATGCTTTAAATGCGATAGCGAATGTCTGACAACCTTATCGATGGACATTATTATGCAATTATACCTACTTCACGGAGCTCTTCTTCAGTACTAATGATTTCATTACCATGTCCAGTATGACCTGCTGCTTTCGATGCATGCAGCAGCCTGAGCCATTCAACATGTTCGCGAGGAGTATTCCAGTATACATATTCCTTCACTCTGTTTGATAACTTCTTCATGATGCTGCGACCGAAACTTTTCGTACTGATTTGCGGATTAATAATCTTCCGGTATTTAGATAACTTGATGCTCATAATTGGTGCGTGAGGATCGTGATTCTGCCTGAATGATTTATACTTAATACCTCTTATCGACTTAAGTACGTGTTTTAGGTATTTATACTTTGGCTGCTCAAGCGACTTGGAGTAAACGTATACATTTTCAAATTTTAAGCTAATCATTATATTAGTCTTCTTTTACCCCGAAGGTCTACAAATAATTGGTCTAATTGATGCCGGAAAGAGACGAACATGCTTCCCTGCAACTTCAGATTTCAGGAAATCGTGACCGTCCACGGGTAGTTCTTGAGACGGTTTCGTAAACTTCATCATTCAGGCGCTGATAGTATACTAACCAGTTAACATGCTGCTAGGGAGTGGAGTATATAGCTAAAGCTGTCAACGACGCTTCGGCGGCGAAGAAGCAATTAGAGGAGGCTCAACGCCACAACCAAACAATGGAGGTGATGGATCTAAGAAGCGGCAGATGACTTTATTTTAAGCCTCATAAGAAGGGATGTGATTTATACTTTAAACCATATCTAAAAAACTCATAAACTTACCGCGGAGAGCATTAACCGATTCCCATCAAATAACTATGCTAAAGATGTGTCATTCTTTAGAGGACTGTTTATGCGCGATGCGTTGCCCCATAAACCACATCTTAATGAATGTGCTATCGTGAACCTTGACGATAAAAGAGGAAGAGGTACTCGTTGGGTTGCTTTCAAGCAACGCGGTGATGAAACCATCTACTACGATAGCTTCGAGGAGCTACCACTTGAAATAATTAGATATTTAAGAGGTTGTAAAGTTAGATATAATTATGACAAGGAATAAAATTATAGTACATTTAAATGTGAACATTTATGTCTAGATTTTCTATATAATAAATAGCTTGAAATATTATTTGTTTATTTGTGGTCATGTCTTAAACGTTCACGTTCACGGGCGAGGGAAACGTGCTCCGTGCAACATATTTTTCGCCAATCGAACTTGATCCTAATTACCAGTATGGATTAGCATTGTTAGGATTTTACGGTTGCAATTCCATACGAAATATTCATGAGGGTAACAACCAGTTTTACTATCTGACGCATATGGTGAGCATAAAGAGATTACGATTCCGAGTGGTGTATATAAAATTGTGGAAATTAAAAAATTTCTACAGCGTAAGATTAACCCGCATAACACGATTGACTTTATATTAAGGCAAACAAAAATACGTTAAAATGTGAAGTTAAATCCACTACGCAGCCTTTAGAAAGGAAGATTCTATTGGACGCATGCTCGGCTTCTCACCTAACGTGTACAGAGCAGGCCAGACCCACAAATCTGATTTGGATGTTTAAATAATTCATGCCACAAATATACATGTGGAGGCGCATACAGGAACAGTGAGCAGTCGCACACTATCTTCGAGTTTGATGTACACGTTGAACCAGGTTATAAATTAACCAAGGAGCCATCTACAGTTATTTATTTACTTGTACTTGCACGACGTACAGATAACATAACCTTGAAATTGGTTGCCCAAGAGGGTCAATTAGTGGACTTTAGTAACGAGAATGTAACTGTTAGATTGAGAATGAAGACGTATAAGCCTTGAGGTTTTTGGCAGTAGGTCTCTATCTGTAGACGACAGCACATCGTTAACCCATGACGACCTTCATCTTTCTACAATACCTCGGCTACAAAGTACTAAGACGGTGTAGAAGAAGCGCTGAAAAGTTTATTCACCAGGTACGAGGATTTTGCTAATATACTGCAGATCAAAAGTACTTATTTATCGCATGCTGGATGGAGTCCGCAAAACAAGCCTCTTCAACTGTTAAACAGCACCCAGACCGCCTTCTACGCGTCCATACCGCTCAACTATGTGTTGCGATTTGCAGAGGTTTATACGAAGCCTCTAGTCAACATACACCACGTATTGGTTCGCTTCAAGACTTATGTAGACTGTTACAGCGGCGAAACGGATGTTAAGATTGACTGAACAAAAGTTACACGGATGATGCTATGAAGTTGTCTATCTATCAGAAGATTAATAAAAATTCACCGATGCAAGTTACGTTTCACGCTCGAGATTTGTACACATATCTACCCTTACCCTCATCAACATACAAGCAGCAAAATCTCGTTTTCGCTGATAACAAGAACGTAGATGCTTATGAGGGATATTTAAACTTTCGAAATCAATATTATAATTCGCCACAAGGTTCTATGCTTAGTTACATAAGACGATATTTGTAATTAACTGAACTCGTCAAAAGGAGAGTATTCATAACGTAGTTATTGATTTGAAATTAGAAGTGGAAGCATCTTCGGCCTTTGCCACCGATGCTTCGGCATACTGCGTTATCTTGCATGATATATTAATTGAGTATGAACCATCTACTAGCATTGTACGTAAAATGTAATATATTATTGTATCATTAATAAAATAATGTTTTACATAATATACGTGTTATTTTTTCACACGTTACAAATTTTTTATAGGTAAATCTACATACCGGAAGCCAGTCGTCTGGAACAGGAGGGTACGCGTGTGGAATCGAAAGGTAGGCGCCTCGAACAGGAAGTTACACGTCTGGAAACACCAGATCCAACCAATAATAAACAGGAGTATGAAATAGTATGCAGACCCTCCTTATTAGAACCTATTTTAAATATCGACTTTTCCCGTCTTAACAATTATAGGAACCTAGATCTACTTTTAAAAAACATACTACTAGATGGAGCTGTGATCATCCTCTAATTTACTTTTACAAATGTACCACTAGGTAGAGCCTCTATCAATCTCTGTTAAAATACTGATTTACATAGTATACGTTTATTTTTACATAGTATGGTCTATTAATGCTGAAAGTTACATCTATTAAAAATTTTTTCGGGAAGATGTGCACAATTTGAACTAAAAATGAATAATCTTTTACATTATAACTTTAACCTATTAATGCTGAAAGTAATCTAACATTTTGACACAAAAATTTGCCTCTAGATAATATACTTTCTTCAACGCTTAGACCTTCATCACATAGATTCACTGCTACTTCATTTATAAATCAAATAATTACGATAATCATTCATATAATTTAGATTCGCTTTTCTTAGTAGGTAATAAACAACAATTCAATTTTTATACCATAACCTATGAACATAGCTTTCCAGCATTGGTCAGATTTTAGAGTTTGACGTATTAGATGCTCAGTTTTAATGTTCGAGATTTCGCGCCATTCCTCCATATCAAAATGCAGGCAGCATATGTCACTAAATATCCAAAATAATTGCTCTACAGGTTTAAAGTCCTTACCCTTTAATGAACTTTCGACTTCAAGTACTATAGAATTTTCGAGAAATAGCGCCCACGTTAATAATAAACGTTCTACAACAAAGGTATTAATAATATGTCTGTCGCAATACTATTTACCTGTAGACGCTTCGGGTGTATCAGTCCATGAATAATCAGCTTTATCATCGACATCCCATATATTTTCTATCAGGCATATCCGTTAAACACTCAACTCGTTCATCATCCATATCGTCTGATTGATTTTAATTAACTAACTAGGTTACCACCTTATTTACAGAAAGTTAAATCAAAGTGTGATTTATGTATCTAGTGCATCCAGTATTTATATATAATTCTTATCAATGCATTGGAGAATGCGGTTTTCCGGCCTCATTTTTCTATAAGAAAATAAACATCTGGATATAGAAATGTTACTTATTATTGCGCAATTGCTGTATTAAATACATATTTGTTACTATGCATTATCACATTGATTATTATTATTTAAGTAATAAATGTATACTGCTTATGCTACCTTACACATGATTTTATTATCCAAATAGACATTGATTAACAGACATTATCGATTATTTCTATTTTTTAGACTACAATGCAATTCCGTATTTATTTGAGTAAATTCATTATAGTATATCTTGCCGGATGTTATTCATAGATAATGCGGGTATTGTAGTTTTTTTTTCTATATTATTTTTGTATGTGAATTATTTGAAAATACTTCCAATTTTCTAATTTACTGCTTATTTCTGTAACTAAAATGTAATTACATGTTTATTACCGATTAATTATTTATCAATTGATTGTTTAATATTACAACTAAAATGATTATTATTTTTAACTAATAAATGTGTTTTTTCATTTGAATAAGGATAATTACAATATATTGGCCGAGCGTAAGTTGCATACGCGTTCCTCCGAATGTTTTCTCACTCTTTCATCGACCATAGCTAGAGATTCCCACACTTACTCTTGATTATTTTATTATTTACCACTTCGTCAATAATTACAATGTATTACATATTTATCGATAAATTTCATTATTCTTTACTAGTAAATACGTTGTTTCAATATTGATTATCGGTTTTATAATTTTCAATCGCATCATTACGTTAGTATAAACATTTCTATATGATTCGTGACGTCATCATAAACATTTATGTAGATAACACACTTTATACATTCGATATCTAAAACCGCTATTGGTCTAGTGGCATACGCAGAGGTTTACTGAAAACGTCTCGAGTTCGAACCTCCAAGAGAACACTTTTCTCAGGCTTTATACTTCAACCGGAACTAGCTCTTCAACAGCCGCAAAGAACCTGTCTACAAGGCCCAGCTGCATGCGACATCCCTATAGGAAAACACCGGAAGCAACAATGACTAAGAACCTCCGGAAGCTGAAGGAGACATCCAGCATCAACACCAGAAGCTCAAGAAGACACCTTCAGAAGTGAAGCAATGCCTATAAAGCCCCGCAGAATATGACATCCCCATAGGAAGACGCTGAGGGACAATGCTGAAGAAGTTATCGAAAGTTCCTGTCCACAAGGCTCACGTTGGTGAACAATACCGAAGAAGCCACCAGAAGCTGCAGAAAACGTCTCAAGTAGCCACCAGAAGCCGAAGCAGACATCCAAAATGGCTGCCACGTCTCTCATTGTACAACAGTTAGGCCATCCCCGTTGCTAATCTCAACAGGGGCAGGGCCCATTTTCGCATTATGTTGGTCCGAAGTCACTGCAACTTCCAGTAGGAGGAGCCACGCCCTCTTCTCTCATTGGTACGCCAAATACAAACTTCCAGAGGGGGCGGGGCTTAACTGCTCGCTCACGTCGCTGATTGGTTTGACGTCACTTACTGCGCTAGCACATACATGGCCTTACTACTGGCGTGTACTTTGATCCTAGCGCTTGGACCATACAATCCCAATATCGGCCTACTGATTAATCTCGACTTTAAAGTTTCGAATACTGATTGTTCTTCCGCAAGCCATTTCCGTGATTGTGCATTTGATAATACGAAGGGAATGTAGCTTAACTCGTATGTGCCTTTTGGTGTTAGGAAGGATGTTTATTTTTTGGAACTTTCCGCTACTGGTATTTGACGGTATCCTGACCAAGCCACTGAGTCGATCATCAATCCGAGGCAGGGTATAAAAGTCCTTTACGGTGAGGTCATTCAATTTGCAATAATCTACGCACATACGATCTTCTCCATTATTTTTTTTACCAACTGTGGAGGAGATGCATAATCCGACTCATACTCTCGGATAATCTTTCTAACCAACAATTCGTCTAATATAGTTAGTACTTTTCCCTTTTTTGACTTGGATTTATAAGGACGGCATAAGAAGCTTTTTCTTTCGTAGATTTATCGTCAGTTCGACCTAATTCATGACATCCGTGCGCAAAACGTTCTGGATACTTTCAAAGAAGAGCACGGATTGCTTCGGTTTTTTCGGTGTTTATTGGTACAATTATCGATGACAGCTCATGCAGAGGTGCATAGTCCATACGTAGAACTTGATCACTCGGAAAATATTTTTGCACTCATAGCCAAGCTCTGACCAACGGGAGCCCAGTTTTTTAGTTGTATATTTTAGTCTGATAAATTGATGACGATAAAATAGAATATTGTCCAGCTACGCTCGTAGGACAATGCGAGGAATGCAACATTCTCGCCCTTTTCCACATTTCATATTAGCGTCTATATACAGGTCTCTCAGTTAATCATCGTTACCTCTAATTGGTACGTGGGTATCACCATTGCACGAGCACATAGCTCATAATAGTGAGGTTACTATCAGCCTTAACGAATAATGGTTTTCTCTGGGAGTAGTTCCTACGTTTAAAAACTGTATGGGACTTCCTTTCGGTAGAAGAACCTTTATCGAATTTTTGCAGATCGAATTTTGAATACCACTTATCAGGGAAGGTACACCACCTGCGCCCGTAACTTTTCACGCCATCAGCAGCGCTACTTTCTCATAATAATACTTGATATAGCTTACACCAATTTTTTGGCGCCTGTAAAACGTCTCTTCTAGGCGTTGATAAAAATCTGTCGTCGATGGAAAAGCTGGGGCAAGCTCTTGTTTTCATTTAGTCCGACTAAGCTTTTTAGTGCGTAAACCTTTACACCATGCCTCCGTCAAATGGCACAATTTCGAAAGAGAATGATAAATGGTTGATTCTTCAGACCACTGAAAACTTCGCATAGTTCGTCTATTTTACGAAGTCCAATTTAGACGCCTTGGTTTCTGTTCTCCCAATCAAATGTTGTCAACTAGTTTTATTCCTTTCCCAAGGGGAGACCGGGTTGTTCGGGCTTTCCACGCTCCTTCAACCTCACGGATGGATTCCCAGCATACCCATGCATTACGTATATACGCATGGGTGAGATTAAGTATGGATGTGGTCAGGATAGTAATGTTAGGAATAGAGTTTGGATTTTGAGGGGGTAGATACTACCACAGCATTCGCCTAAATAGCTGCACATGATGTGTGTATAAACAGTGACCATGCCGCTATTTATGTAGGAGGGAAAACTTAACGGAAATCAAACGCTAAGAAGATTGTGTTACCACAGGTCCAACTATCTCGGTGAGCGTTCAGATCTCTGCGGCGGTTTTTATAGGGACAATGCTTTCAGATTGAGTTAGTAGGAGAGAAATAGAGGGATTGATGTGCAATCGATGGAGTTTGGACCTGAGGGAATACATTTGCGGGGATTGATAAGAAATAATTCAGGAAAATTAACTAGGGTTTGTGGCATAAGGACCTGGATAATCATTAACAAATGTGTTAATTTCGGTAAAATAGTGGCCTTACATAAAATGATAGTTTTATCTTTATGGCTCAGTTAATATGTGAGAGTAAATTAAAATATATGTAACAGAAGGCTTGATTTATTTCTTTAAAATATAATTTATTTCAAGGAAGCACGTATATTACGAGTGAAATGTCTAACGTCACATTTCGTAAACAATGGAATTATTACCCAAAAGTTATTGAGTAAACGATTATTTGTATTACGCACTGTCTAATACGCAATAAGGTTTTAATTTTAATTAGACCATAGGTAGGTTCTAAGGACCAGGCAGCCGGCTTATGGAGAAATGGAATCCGGTTAGTTTGCCTTAATTTTTGGGAGGTTAAAGATATCGACTTCATGAACACTAGTGTCCATGGGCACAACTCAATCCGATGGCCAGTTTTCAATTTACAGGGTGATGAAGTTGAAAAATGGCCATTTTTTAAAACGTATTAAAATGTAATTTTCCTAATGTATTAACGATTTTTTGCTATAATAGTATTCTAATAACATTAAATAATATTACTTTGTGTAGAAAAAATATTATTTGATACAGGGTGATTCAAAAATTACCTGTGTATTCTACTTTACAGTAGGAATATGAAAATATTAATATTTGGTCTGAATTTACTTTAGTTGGACTTATTATAACAAGATATAAAAACATTTTATACAGGGTGAGTCAAAAAGTTGATCGACTCGGCAGGTTATTTTTACTACAATTTTATATATTTTGTAATACAAGTCAGTAGTAGACATTGAACCATTTTTAAAAATATATAATTTATAAATTAAATACAGGGTGATTCACAAGATATTTAAGGTAGAAAATTACGAAAATTGATTTTTTTGCGAATCACCCTGTAATTTAATATTTCCTCCGTTAATTTCTCTACTTTTTTCTTATTGTCTGTAATTTGAGTTTGTTAGTCCCCTATAGAAGTTTTGCGAAGTTACTATGATCAGTTTTTTTATATCGACTTTGTGATGACAAGCCTGTCACAATGTATAAGCTTATACCTGCGCTCATAAATGTTTTTATTTTATTTAATCATTCATGATTTATGTCATTCTAACGTTATTTGTTTAAGGAAACAAATAATATGTAACATAATATCAACAAATAATGTATTAATAGTGAGCCAAACCTCCGAAGACGCAAATATTATTAGAGAGCCAAATATCCGAAGACGCAAATATTATTATGTTATTTATCTACATACCTATCTGCAATCAGTTTGAATAAGTTACTTATAGGTGTAATGTATCTAGATTACAAGTAATCTCACCACTATAGAGGTAGAGTTTCCCGGCGCGCTCTTTTTTAAATGGTATCCTCAATAGCCTAATCTCTTTTTACCTGGGAAATGCAGTTCTATTTGTAATGAAACAAACAAATACAGGGTGATCGAACGAAAACTCGATTTTCCGGCTTTATAATAAAAATGTGGAAAATCGCTAGGACCCGTCGATTTTAGTTTGGAGGGGACACTTTTTTTCTGATTGCAGCATTGGCACTTCAACCCTCTAGCAGTGGGGTGAACCAACCGTAAAAAGATAGGGAATGTACCAAGTGTGGCACATTTTTGAAATGGTAATTTTGTGGGGAATTCCCTCTTGAGGGAAAAATAATCGTTACGTACTTCAAATTGTGACACCTTATTTGAAAGCTGTTTTTATTAGTAATTCAATGCTATAAATAAAAGTATCCAGAAGTCACATTTATTAAGTAAAATCAACTAAAGAGCTAAACGTGTAGGTGTAGTATCACACTTTTGATTTTCAGCTGATTTTAATAATAAATGTGATTTCGGGGTACTTTTATTTATTGCATTGAATTACTAATAAAAATAGCTTTCAAATGAGGTGTCACTCTTTGAATTACGTGACGATTATTTTTCACTCAAGAGGGCGCTAAAATCAGAATTTGTTACAACAATGTTAGTATTGCTGAATTCCCCATAAAATTACCTTTTCAAAAATGTGCTACACTTGGTACATTCCCTATCTTTTTAGGGTTGGTTCACCCCGCTGCGAGAGGGTTGAAGTGCCAATGCTGCAATCAGGAAAAAAAGTGTCCCCCTCCAAACTAAAATCGACGGGTCCGAGCGATTTTCCACATTTTCATTTTAAAGCGGGAAAATCCAGGTGTTAAGTTTTCGTTGGACCACCCTGTATATAAAATAAATACTTTAAGGAACGAATACTAACAAAAACAAGAGAAATTAAAGTAGATCATTTATTATATATGGACGGTTAAGAGAACGTAACCCATCATGCAACATGTTAAAAAAAAGAGTTCCGTCTTCGTTAAGATGATGCTGTCACATTCGTATATAGTCAGGGACAACTATGAAATAATAAATATCTACACTCAATAGAAAGCCTCCGAATATTTTTATAACATATCATGCAAGTATTGGATTTAGCCGGAAAAAGTACGTTAATTCTGAGACAATTTGGATTACCGATTTTTATCATTCTGAATTTTCTTCTGTATTTCCCTGTATAACCCTGTATCGTAGACTAAGGGTAAAAAGAGCTTAACTTTCCTATCTCCATTTTCTTTAATTTTTAAAAACTATGACCTTATAGTCATTCGAAATACCATGAATTTACACTGAAAAACCTAACTGCAATGAACGATCATGTAGGCTGTGAAAACAAATTGTTACTTATTTTAACGTATCTGTCAAAAATAATTTCTTAGCACAAAACATTTGTGTTTCTTATTAACAAGTGTTTTGTTTAAATGTTTCTACTGTCTAATAAATTGTTGTAAAAAGTAATATAATAAATATAATATAATTTAATATAATGTTTCGTTCAGTTTCTTATTAATAATTTTTACGTTCGTTAAACTTTATGTTTAAGTGTTAATTATGGCTTTTGCAAATAGAGCAAACTGTTATGTGTGTAACAGAAATTATAATAGACGACAAATGAATCGTCTCTATGACGAAGAAAACATTTTACAGCAAGAACTTGCAATTTTGAGACGTGAAGCTTTTGAAAGACCACCTTTGAATATTGACGAGATAGTAGGGTATGTTTTAATTGTTTTCAAGTTATATTGGTAGACATCAGAGCCATGGAAAATAATCCCAATTGTCTCAGAATCAACGTACTTTTTCCAGCTAAGTCCAACGCTTGCATGATATGTAATGCCAATGAAAATATTCGGAGGCTCTTTATTGAGTGTAGGGTAAATATATTTATTGTTTCAAACATAGTTGTCCCTGACTATGTACGAATATGTCAGCATCATCTTAAGGAAGACGGAACTCTTTCGAACATGTTGCAAGGTGGATTACGTTCTCTTAACCGTCCATACGTAATAAATGACCTACTTCAATTTCTCCAGTGTCTTCGAACAGCTGCTACCGGTAATAATGGTCGAACCTATGAAGATATAGATAACTTTACAGAAGAGGAATTTAAATCGTTAACATCGATTTCCAAAAATAATTTCAACGAATTATATGAGACCTGCAATTTTTTTGAACAAGATGGAAATCGTGTAAATGTAACAAGAAAATACTTAACAACTTTTCTCCTGAAAATGAGACACGGTTTATCAGATAATTTTTTAAAAGTTATATTTCAATATCCTTCTCGACAAGTAACTAGTTTAGTTATTAATAAGGTGAGGTTATGTCTAACGCAACGATTTGTACCATATAATATAGGATTTAACGCAATCACCAGAGCCAACTGTATAGACAGACATGTCTCTGGATTTACAAACACACTGTATAATCCTAATCCTGACATTCTCAAAGCCATAGTGTATATAGACTGCACACATAACAAACTCGAAGAAAGTTCTAATTTTAGAGTACTTAGGCAATCGTACTGCTATTATAAAATGCAGCATTTGGTAAAACCTGAATTGATAGTCGCCCCCGATGGTTATATTCTGGCTATTAATAGACCATATTTTTCGGACGTCCGAAACAATGATGCCACTATTTTACAGTATGAACTAAACAATTACATTAATGGAATGAGAGCTTGGTTTCAAGAAGGGGATATTGCAATTGTAGACAGAGGATATCGAGATTCTGTTCCGTTATTGCAAGAGTATGGGATCAACTGTCTTATGACCGCTCTTCTTGTTAGAGGACAGGCTCAATTAGAAACACGTGATGCTAATTTTGCTCGATATATTACAACCACACGTTGGATGGTCGAATCTCGTAATGGATATTTGAAATCTATATTCCAGTTTTTAAAGAACACTATTTCGATACACCGTGCTGCTAATTTAAACGAATATTATCTGATAGCTGGAGATCTTATTAATAAATTCCATCCCCCAATAACCATGACCGGTGCAATACAAATGGCGGAACAAATATTAGGTAATTTGGACGAAGTAAATATTATGCAAGCACGAGTTGAAGCTGAAAATCTACATTTAAGGGACGGTCAGTGGGTTTTATTAAATCACTTGCACGCTCATGAGTTCTCCCGTTTAGATTTAAACTATTGAAAGCATCTGACTGGAATTTATCATGTAAACTTGGCAAAAAGTTGTAATGCCCCCCTATTACGTTTTTAATTAAATGATTATTATTTACGCGCCTTCTGGTTTGGTAACCCAACGCGGTTTTATTTTGCCTCGGCTTTGCTCAATCGTGTTTATAATTTATTATAAACGGGGTGTGGTTCGTCTTAACTAGTGGGCGGACACTGTCACCTTAAATAAATATCTTAAAGCGTTTTAAAACGTATATTGAATAAACAATAAACAATAAAAAAACTGGTATTAATAACAACTCAAAATGTATTTGTGCTTCTTGGTCCTGGCGGCTCCTCACACTCGTTCTCCTGGTGGGCGGCTATTTACTGTGTGCGTAGTCGCTTCTGTGAACAGAGATATTATTTTAATCTATTCCTTACCTAGTAGGTAAAATTTATGTTACGGTCCTGTATTTATAGAAGCTAGTACCGTTGCTTTAAATAGTTTCGTTCAACGGCGCCAGTGTAACGACCTCGGAAGGAGAAAATCGATATCGTTCTCGGCCTATACGCATGGCATAATCATTTATTGTTCAGTAACTCTGGAGCGCTGAAGCGAGTATGTCGTACTCCCAGGAAATAATACACGCGAAATGCGCGTATGCAAATGCGAGATCTCGGGACTATCTTTCTTTAATTCTAACCGGTTTGATTAGGCGATTAGATTATTTATTTAACGAAATTAATTACGGATTTCTATACTAAGTCTAATTATCTACAATCAATCAAGGGAACAAAATACTTGATATTAAAACTACTCTAAAACGACTTTAATAGGTTTAAGGTAAATATTGGATAATTTACGTACTATCTAATTTATTTACAAACGATCTCACACTAGGTGTTTGCGATGGTTATATTGACTACCAATTTATACAACCGATTTCGGTGTACTCTCCTGCGATTAAAGACACCGTGTACGGTTATTGTGTTTGTCTGTATGTATTGTATGTATGAGTTTCGAGCAGGATCTCAGTAATACTCAGAAGACGTAGGCGACGGCCTGTCTTAACCGGATAGACTAAGAGAAAGGTCGCAGGTCTTTACAGCCCTGTAACAACCCTTCACCCTCAAGCGTTTGCGATGTGACGTCGGGGTTACCTGCGTGGCACTCTAGCTGTTAGTGTACTTTGTATTTGCGAGTGACGTCGGAGTTACCTGCGTGGCACTCTAGGTGTTAGTGTACTTTTATTTGCGAGTGACGTCGGGATCTACCCTTCGTGGCACTCTAGGTGTTAGTGTACTTTGTATTTGCGAGTGACGTCGGGATCTACCCTTCGTGGCACTCTAGGTGTTAGTGTACTTGGTATAACTCCTGGAGACTCAGCCGGGCGTTATTTACGTTCTGTAGTGTTTGATTGTAAATTGTCAGATTTTATAACTTTACAACTTACGTGTCTATCAATGGCAATACAGGATTAAGCTTTAGGTTGCCCGGTGCGAGGTGGTACGCGTTATCACACGATCGCGATGGACTCTTCGACGGTGAATAACAGGTCGGTGCTTACACGAAGCAAATGGTACGGTGGCGGCTGCTGGATATCGGCTTGGCTTGAATCTACTTCGATTCATCCTCTTTTCACGCGCGTCGCGGGTTTATAAAGGTGCATCTGTGGGCGGCTTCGCGGCTACCGTGCAAAACTTACTGGTTTTTTAGAAATACACGTCAGCGGTGATTAATAAATTATTTGTTGTGCAATATCGCGTAAACTTTTGAAATTTTTGATATAGGATGGTCCGCAAATAATTTATTCTAAAACGCATACGTAAAGGACGCTGGTTCTTTACAAAGTTATATTCAAGACAAGCTGCAAAGAGAAGAAACTAATATTCTTCAATTTGACGAATTGGTGGAGGATCCGAACATTATACGAATCCGAGTGTACTCCAGATTTCGTAATATATGTAAATATATGTAAATATATGTCGATCATCAACCTTTAGAATTTCACTATTATTGTACTTGCAAGTCGGGAGCTAGAACTTTAGGAACATGTGCTCTTGTGGCCAGTGTATTATGGTTTTTGGGTTATGCTAGATATGCACAAAATATGAGATATCCATCTATTCAACTCTTAAATGAAATTACTGATGCAGCTGAAAGGATGCTGCCCGAAAATATTGATCATGGTCCAGAAATTGTAGAAAATAAAATATTTTCAGTGCTTACCTAACTTTAGTTCATTTCGTTTGTTTCTTCTTTCTTGACTTGGATTAAATTCTACACATGTACTTATTTTTGTTAGTATATTCGTTTCTTAAAGTATTTTATATATTTGTATGTTTCATTACAATATACCTGCATTTCCCAGGTTAAAGTGGATTAGGCTTATTGGGGATACCACTTAAAAAAAGGCGCGCCGGGAACTCTACCTCTATGGTGGTAAGGAAACTGGTTCATATATTTGTTAATATGTTTATTACTTATAATCTAGATACATTACATCTATAAGTAACTTATTCAAACTGATTGCAGATAGGTATGTAGATAAATAACATAATAATATTTGCGTCTTCGGATATTTGGCTCTCTAATAATATTTGCGTCTTCGGAGGTTTGGCTCACTATTAATACATTATTTGTTGATATTATATGTTACATATTATTTGTTTCCTTAAACAAATAACGTTAGAATGACATAAATCATGAATGATTAAATAAAATAAAACATTTATGAGCTCAGGTATAAGCGTATACATTGTGACAGGCTTGTCATCACAAAGTCGATATAAAAAAACTGATCATAGTAACTTCGCAAAACTTCTATAGGGGACTAACAAACTCAAATTACAGACAATAAGAAAAAAGTAGAGAAATTAACGGAGGAAATATTAAATTACAGGGTGATTGGCAAAAAAAATCAATTTTCGTAATTTTCTACCTTAAATATCTTGTGAATCACCCTGTATTTAATTTATAAATTATATATTTTTGAAAATGGTTCAATGTCGACTACTGACTTGTATTACAAAATATATAAAATTGTAGTAAAAATAACCTGCAGTCGATCAACTTTTTGACTCACCCTGTATAAAATGTTTTTATATCTTGTTATAATAAGTCCAACTAAAGTAAATCTAGACCAAATATTAATATTTTCATATTCCTACTGTAAAGTAGAATACACAGGTAATTTTTGAATCACCCTGTATCAAATAGTGCTTTTTCTACACAAAGTAATATTATTTGATGTTATTAGAATACTATTACAACAAAAAATCCTTAATACATTAAGAAAATTACATTTTAATACGTTTTAAAAAATGGTCATTTTTCAACTTCATCACCCTGTAAATTGAAAACTGGCCATAGGATTGAGTTGTGCCCATGGGCACTATTGTTCATGAAGTCGATATCTTCAACATCCCAAAAATTAAGGCAACTTAACCGGAATCCATTTCTCCTTAAGCCGGCTGCCTGGTCCTTTGTAAAGAACTTTACATTTTTAAATAAACAATTAAAATCGTAATTATAAACCTGTCATTGTTTAAGCATATGTTTGGGCATAAACCATTAAGATACAATTCTTTTCTGTATTGTTCGGAGCACCTAATTGCGGTTATTAATAATCAGCGAAATAATCAGTAGTGCCAATTTAAGCACTTCAAAATAATCTTAAAGCATTAATTTGTGAAACTGATACGATTTGTAAGTATGCAAAAGATGAATAACCTTTTATTACTTTGAAGTACGATTTGTACTTGACGTGATTTTTTTGAGTACTATTAAACAAAAGAGACCACTTATTAAATGAAGTGCCAACATATTGGTGCAATAAACGAAGTAACTAAGTAAAAAATTTGATTGGTGAAGCTACTCATTTTTTAAAACCTTGATTTTTGTTTTTTTTTTTTAGGTTTTAGTGCATTTTGCGTTTATTAACAATGTTTGAACTTACGGAAAAAGTTGTGTTAATTACAGGTGGCGTAGGTGGAATAGGGTTAGCGATAGTAAACGAATTGTTAGAGAAAGAACTGAAGGTAATAATAGGGTAATATTGCGCAAACAGAATTTATCACATTTATTGCAGGCTGTGATTATAATTGACGTAAATGAAGTTTTGGGAACTAAAGTATCAGAAGAATTGAAAAGCAAGAATGGGAATTGCAAAATATTGTTTGTAAAAGCGGATGTTAGATGTAAAAATAATTTTGAAGGTACTCAAAACTTTGATTCTGGTTAATCAATAATTTTCACTTTTACGTAGATGCGTTTAAAATCGCTGTAAAGACATTTGGCCAGTTGGACGTCGTCATCAACTGTGCCGCAGTATTGAGAGATGGAATGGTAGAAGAAGCAATTGATATTAACTATGTAAGTTAGTACATTGGACTAATTTAATCTAACACAAATTTATAGAAAGGAACCGTTTATAGTTGTCTTCTAGCTTTGGACCATTATTTACCCAAATATAAAAGTGGATCTGAAGCTGTAATATTGAACTTTGCCTCAACAACCGGTATAGAACCTTTGGATACCATACCAATCTATAGTAGTACTAAATCTGCAATTCTTGGTCTAACTCGTTCACTTGGAACTGATCAACACTATCAAAGGACTAAAGTAAGAGTATTGGCCATCTGTCCTGGATTAACTAATACTTCCATGCTTATTACAAATGAAAATTCCAATCTAAATCCTGAATATAAGACATTGCATGAAGCATCGATCAAAAACACATATAGACAGCCGTAATATGGTTATTTGGTCCTTTTTTTTGAGTGTAAATCATTTCTTTTAGCCCATCTCATGTTGGGAAGGCATCATTGTTTGTAATATCACAAGGAGGTAATGGGCCAACCTGGATAGTTTCTGACAATCAACCACCTTATGAGCATACATTCGCAAAATTGGCGTAAGGAATTCCATCTGTTGCTTGAAAGTTTTGTATTATACGGGTAAAAGTAATAAGAATTTATTCATCCAGTGATTACAGTTGATATAGGGTATATCAATAAAAATTTTACATAAACACATTGTAAATTGGATATACAGTAATACTCAATTAAAACTATACATACCATACTAGGCTAGTCAATTTAGGAATAAAAAGGGCAGTTAGCGGAAAGTTTAGGTACAGTCCTAATCACATTTATTCATTATGTTTTTGGGTCACTGAACACGAATCAGAGGTTTGCTGACAGATACTATACCCGGAACATTGCTTTTTTTCCGAAAAACGTCCAAATTTGGTCAATTTTTTGCGTTTTTGGACTAAATCTCGGTAATTATGTGTTTTTTCGAAAGGTTATACTTTGCAAAATTAAAGTAGATCAAATTTATTACAAGTTTTAACAAACAACAAACTAGTGTGTCCGCTGACCACAAGACTCACCTGAAAGCAATATCTGTCTAAAACCAAATCGAAAAAAAAATTGGAGACAAACTTAACTTAACTTAATGTAACCTTCACGTCATTCCCTTTCGGGGTAGGCAAAACAATCCCTGCCTCTTATTTATTTTTCATTCACAATCTTTCTCCATGATTTCCTATGTCCGCATAATTCGTTAGCTTCCGCAAGATTGATACATTGTCTCTGACATGCCCTTTTATTTTTAAAACTCCTTATCTTTCTTTCCTTTATCATACATTCTACTACATTCAGCCAAGTTTTACGCGGCCTACCAGACACGGCCTTACCTCTAACCTCACCCACATATATTTGCTTCGTTAATCCTTCTCTCAATGTGACCAAACCAACGTAATGTATTACTCTTATATCTATTCATCATTGTCTTTTCCTCGTCACACTCCATCATTATACACTCATTCTTTATCTTGTCCATTTTCGTTTTACCACATGCGCTTCTCAGGAATCTCATACCCACAGCATTTATTTTTTTTTCGTGCTTTTTCACAGCTAGACTCATGCTGTTGTTTCTCAATACAGTCCACATAATTCCAATCACTTTCCTTCCAGCATTCACCCTTCGTCCAATATCGCTCTCCATAGACCATCTGCAGTAAACATTCTACCCAGATACACCAGATCGTCTACTTGCTCCACAACTTCGTTTGGCAGAGTAAATATTCCACTCTCCTTTTCACTTCCCGATTGAACACCACAATCTTAGTTTTCTTCAGGTTTACTCTTAGGTCCATGCTCTCACAAACTGTATCAAACTTCCTCAGAGCAGTTTGTAGCTCATCCGCACTGTCAATTAATACGACTGTCAACTGCATACACAAGAAGTCGTACATTTACGTCACCAACCATTACACCCCTTGTGTCGGTATATGCTAGTCTAACACACTTATCCAGGTACACATTGAACAACCATGGTGACATCACAACAGCCTTGTTACTCTTCTTACTCAATATTAAAGTATTCACTCACACCCCTCTTACCCTAACAGGTGCCCGGCTACCGTTATATACTGCCCTTATTCCGTTTATTAGACCTCTATTTACCCATATTTCCCAAATCTTCCCCTATTCACTCTGTCGTATGCTTTCTCCAGATCTACAAACGCACAGTACAGTTTAAACACACTCCGATCACCTGCTGGAGAGCAACCATCTGATCGATATATCCTCTGCCTGGCATAAAGCCACCCTACACATCCCAAATCTTAGTTTGTGTAGTTTCTTGTACTCTATCAATCAGTATTCTTTCGAATACTTTACCAGGCACGCTGATCAAACCAATTCCTCTGTAGTTTTTTCAATCACTCTGGTTTCCTTTACCCTTATACAGTGGTACAATGATCGTGCTCTTCCAATCCCTCGGTATTTTTCACCCTTAAGGCATACATTAAATAGTTCACACAATCTTTCAACATTTTCACTTCCATACTTTAGAATTTCACTGGTGATTTCATCTACATCTACTCCTTTACAGTATTTTTAACGTTCCTACTGTTTTCTCTGCCCCATTTATCCCAATATCCTTCTCAGTTTTATTCACCATTCCTTCAACATTCTCCTTATTTAACCCTTCAACCTTACTTTATTAACTACTGGACAGCATTCCGAAATATTCTTGCCAGAATTTCCTCGTCCCATACTATTTTGTTGCTCATATTCATCACTCCTTCAGCGTTCTGTTTTGGGCCTCGTTTTGTATTTTTGACTCATTCCCAGAAGAATTTTTTGTTTTTCTCAAAATCACTCTGTATTTTCTCTCCTTCCACAGACATCACCTCCTCTTTACTTATTCTCACTGCCTCCTTCGGTTATTTGTTTCTTAATCTGTACCCCTCATACTATCGCTTTTTCTCAGTGTCATTTTTTGCAGCAATCATTTCCATATACGCAACTTTTTTCTTGCCTACTTCCTTTTTTACAGAGTCATTCCACCAAGCACCTTTTTTCTGTCTACCTACAGTCGCTCTTCCACATATCCGCATGACACAATTAACAACAGGTTTTTGAAGATTATCCATGCACTTTCAACGTCAGTGTTTTTTATTTGTTCGTTCCGCATTATTTCATTCACATTCAACTCTTTACTCACAGCTTCTGCGTATTTCATTCTCGCACCATTACCCACCAGTTTGTCTACCCTAATTCTGGACGTTCGCACTACGTTTGCTTTCCTTCTCCAGACCCAGTTTTGCCCTAAACCTAAACACACTCTCGATAGAACCAAAAAGTGGACTGATCAACACTCCGATCCGCGCACTTTTGAATTTTTGAGCAGGTCCTTCATCATACACTATCAAGTCTATCATACCTTTAGATTCACCTCTGTGCCATGTGTACATATGCACATTTTAATGTTTAAAACACGTATTAGATACAAACAGGCTTCTTTCCACACAGATGTTCACCAGGCGTTCACCATTCTCATTGACTCTTTGGTCTCCGAACTTCCCTAGAATGCGTTAGTATGTTTTCTCTGTACACCCACCCATCCGTTCATATCCCTCTCTATCATCACTTTTTCGTTTGGCTTACATACGTTCAATACGTTTTCTACTTCATTCCTGAAGTTCTCACACTCCTAGTCTATTTCTCCTTCCATCGGTACATAACCGTGAAATAAGACAAAATTCTTCGAAACTACACTTTCATTCTAAGCCACATTACTAATTTGTTCTGTTTAACACATCTTTTCTCTCTTTCACTTACGACCAACTCCTTTTGCGCCATGCATTCAGTCTCAACTCCTGACCATAGTGCTGGGCTTTCTTTTGCATTTTGTCTCCGATACACACAGAGTATCAAGGTGCCTTTACTATATACCTTCACAATTTCAAATTCTTTACATGCATACCTCTAACATTCCACGTACCGACTCGCCATTCATGCCTAGCACAGTCGTCAGTGACGGGCCTGCCTGTTTGGACCTTGACCGCCCGTTGTAGCCAGGTTGATCCGAGACAATTGTATTTTTCTCTTGAGTAATACCATGACGAACTGACCGGTTACTGGCCAAATTGTGTCACGGACGATGTAGCACTCCCTACTAACGGTATCATCCTACTACCACAGTTATTTGCCAACTGCCTTGGCACGTAAGGAAGTAAGAAGTAGAAATATCGACGGAGTGAAGAAAGATACAAATAATAGAGTGTATACTTGCTGTATGAATATTTAAATGTACATATATACACATACATCTTTTTTTCACTTACATACCCTTCAATCTCATCACGTTCCAGCCAGATTGCTCTCTATGCGATTCCTGGCTCTGGCGTCGCTCACCGAACTTGCTGTTATTTATTTGCGGACAAATGCTTAAATTGTTTTTAATTTAGATTTCCGAGTTATAGTTAGTTCTTTGGTATTTAATTTAATATTTATTTATCACATATGCTTTATTATTGTCGCGAATCATGCCAACTTAACGTTCCTATCCTCCAAATTTCACTTTTATTCAATTGAAGGTTTATAGTAATTAACGATAATGGTCATGGTAGCTCTCTCGACTTTAATTGGCCACTTTTAGTATTAATTAATTATAATTAAGATCAAACATAGTAACAAAGGTAAAGGTTAGCTTAAATTTCGAATTTTCAGGAAAAACAGAGTATAAGACAATATGCAACACAATGTTATAACAACAGAAAGAGGTTGGTTGGTTGGTAGGATCATGTAATTAAATCTCTTCAGGTTTAAGGTCGGCATTTCATCCGCCAATTCTTTGTAGGTGGGCCTAAGAGGAGATAGGCACCTGCTTATTCCTGCTTCTCCTTTATGCAACAGCAGTTTTGTGCACAGGTTTTGGTGCACTTACATGTTACCAACCTAAGCAGTTGTAAAGCGGCGGTATTAGGGTTCCTTTAATTTTTGGGAATTCTGGTCATTTTTTGGTGCGCTCTAGCGGCGTAACGGTTGGTCGTAGAAAAAACTATTATATATGAAACTTGTAGTAAATTTTGTTTACTTTAATAAAATACTTATCTTTTTTGGGTTTTAATGGTGTATTTTAAATTATACGATCTAAACTTGTCGATAACACTTGCAGTTACCTTCGTCAGTAGTAATATGTATTAAAATTGTTAAGGATGTTGAAACAATTTTGCCAAAAAGTTTAAAAATTAAAACATAAACATCAACCTGCTATTAATATAACAGTTTGAGAAACGTATAAAGCCAACTTACGTATGTAATTGATGTGAATGTTCCAATCTAACGCAAAATCAATATAACCTCTTAGTAATTTAAAACTTCTGACTTGCCTAATGGAATTATGATTAACACTTAAATACAGACTTGAATTATCTAAGAGACCGAAATTGCATTGTTTTAGTTTTATCAAAGTTCATAAGCAATTGTTGTATAAGTTATCTAAATTAATTTTTGCTTCACGTTTTAATATAGTCTCATCTTTATGGTAGATGACTAATGTGATATCGTAAGCATACAGACAAAGTGGCATGGCAAAACAGTTTTGAGATCATTTATATACAACAAAAAAATAAGTGAATCCAAGATGCTACCTTGGAGTACACGACTTGTGATTTTTAATTACGTTGAGTTGCAGTTGGAATCAAAGGCCTTTGTCAAATCAATAAAAATGGCTACATACGATTTCCTTGGTCTAGTTTGTCATAGATTACTTTCATTCAATCACTAAGAGCAGTAGTTGTAGAATGCTTTCCTCTAAAACCATGCTGATTCGGTATTATTACATTGCATGTTTTAACAGAATTGATAATTCTTAAAGCAAATACCTTCTCAAATATTTTAGACATAGTGATCCAAAAAATAGATCAGTAAATAAACCATTATAAAATGACCTTATAAAAGTAAACATTACGTCTATATACTTTACGTAATTTTCCTGTCCAACATAATTATTTCCAGTTTCACAAAATTCCGATATCCCGGAAATAATTCCGAACATGTTTACTTACAATGTATTTTCCAGTTTCGGAATTAGTCTTGAATTATTTGACGCCCAGTATTCTATATCCCGTCTATCCAGTAACAAATGTAAAATGTTTTCCTGCTTCATAATATGTCTTGAATTGTTTTGTTAAAGAAAGTCCTCAAGCAATTTACATTCCAAATGTAAATCCGTTAATAAAAACACCGATTGGTCAGAAGCACTAAAATCAAATAAGAACCAATAAATTGCTAACCGTAATCAGCAAAATTTCTTACCATTTTATAATAAAGCGCAGTCTTATTCGCTTTTTATACTGTAAATAACACCTATTTTATAATAGCAAGGAAAGTGTTAGCATTTGTACTTCATTCGTCTTTTACAAAGTGCAATGATTTCATCGTCATTAACTTAATCCCGTTAAGACAATACCGTAATCGATAATTAGCATTTTATCCTGTGAATAGTAGAACTAAGTTTTCCTGTTATAATTATCCAGTAATTAAAACTATAAAATGTTGAACTAGGATTCCCGTTTTCGGATTAGCGCTTTATGTTAGTAAACGCAAACCTTTTGTCTTTTATCTCTGTTTAAATTGTGGTTGTACTTCTAAACAACAGAAGCGTAGGATTTATGGCGATAGATATACAGGGTTATTACAAATGATGTTCCCGCTTTCAATTATAAATATTACTGGATTAACCTGGTTTAAGACCACTTCAGTTGGTACCACTGGAAAGAAAAACTCATAAAGTTTTGTTTACATTGATTTAAGTACGTATCAGCTATTTGTTAAAGTCAATTGTTGTCAATTGTGTAATGGCTGAATTTGAAGACAGGAAAGCATTTTATGTGTTGGATTATCACATCAACCAATCAGTTATTAGTGTGCAACGTTACTTTAGAACCAAATTTAATGAAGATCCTCCTAGCAGTCACAAGTGGTACTTGAATTTTAAGAGAAATTGGTGCATTTGTAAAAGAAATCAACTGGAAGGCCGTCAGTAAGCAATGAATTTCAAGCCTTACAAACTTCAGCTTGTTCAAGCATTAAAACCAAATGACAAAGTTCTAAGACTTTCTTTTATCTCATAATGTCATAATATGGGGCTCGGAGAACCCACACACCTACATCGAGCACTTACACTCCGAAAGTTAATCTGTCTTGTACTATCATTTACAACAAAGTGAACGGACCTTTTTTCTTTGTTGTACAAACAATAAATGGAATAAATCTTGGACATGATGACGGAATGGCTTCTACCGAAATTAGAACAAGAATCCCTAAACTTCATTCTGGACTTCAAAATCGGCTGCATGGCAGATGAATCGGTCGTGCAGGTCCAAGTGATGGTGCACTATTGATTTTTTCTTGTGAGGATACATCAAACATAACACCACCAGAAAGCATACCTGAGATCCAACAACGGATTACCAGAGACATCGAAACAATCGACCTGAACACTCTTAACAAAGTATGGCAAGAGCTTGACTACACGCTTAACATCTGTCGTATCACAAGGGGTTCCCATATTGAACATTTCTAATTCTTGGCATCTAGGATGAAACTTTTTAGTTTTTCTTGAAATTTTATTTCTTTGTATGATAAATAAAACTAGATTTATGTGCACTTGAAATCATGAACGTCATTTGTAATAACCCTGTATTGCTTCAAGCACACAATAAGCATTACAATATTCTACTAATAACTGCGATGTAGCAGAAAGGGACGACATTAGTTTACGTTGGACACAAAACTACAACTACTTCTGAGTGCCTGAGATTCTCAAAATTTTACGTTTATTAACAGCGACGGTTATGAAACGTCAAGCTTTTAAAATAAATATGTTTATTTAATTAACATATTGAAAAATATACAAACGACGCAAGTAAGTGTTTACTATTATACATAATTAGCACCTTGTAACAAACTTTTTATGTTATCTTGAAATTTGCAATAATGTAGGTAACTTCGTTCATTTTCGTGTCATGTAAATTGCATACCTTAGTGGCTGAAAACATGCATTAAAATTATTCTAATTTCGTACGCATAACGTTCGAGTTTCAGACAGGTCATGTGCAAGGATTTCATTTGCATCGTTTTGTAGATGATTAAAATCGAAAAGAGCATCCACTTTGCTCTCTTAAAAATTTTGTTGAAGTGCTGTATAGTTTTACACTAAGTGCAATTTGAACTTATTTTACATTGTTTGAGATGTTTACCTTTTTAGGCACTTTTATTTTTACGGCAACTTTTAGTTTTTGCGTATTTTTATTGTACAACTGAGTTTACCGTTATTTGTACGCTATACGTTTCAATGGACCGAGGATGACGCTGTAAAACCCTGTTTTATTTCCATTTGAGGAATTATTGTACAACCAAATTTAAAAGCATGTATTGATCAGAATTTAGTTATCAGTAACAGTATAACAGTGACAAATAAAATGTAAAAGTACTGCAGGTATTTCATTTCTACGCATAAATTCATAAGTAATTTTAAGTTAGTCTCAGTTTACTAACATTAGTATTTAGTTTTTGTCTACCTTACAACTTGATTATACATAATAAACCTTGTTAAGGTTTCTTTAGTTGTAAATTTGTTACATTTAAGGTTTATTTGTTTTTCATGAAAATAAACATTCGAGATATTTTAACATTTATTTGCAGGCTACATCAATGTTGGAAAGCGAACATATCTAACCACACATTTTTTTAAATAAAAGCAAATCAAAATTTTAAGAACCCGGCCCATTTAATCTCCGACTGACTAAAAGGCTCAAAATGTTCTAATTGACATTAGAAGTATAAATAGTAATTGGGGTGAATTAATACCCACAACACACCCACCCTTATTTCATCATTTTTTAAATATTACAACCAATTAGTTCACGGATTTTAATGAAACTAACATACATTGCAAATCAAATCTCACTATAAGAGTAGTGTAATGCATAATTAATTGCGCATGACGTTTACTAGCAACAGATAAACTCATTAATGATACTATAATTAGATTTATTGCATTCACATCAAAATTCTTATGTAAATACCAATTTATTTCACCACTTATAAATATGTACTAAAAATTATCGTTTATTAAAGAATCAATTAATTTGGAACCTCTGACTAACAAGTAATTCGTGGTTCATACACCAATTCAATTTTCATTGTAAGGTAAGGTCTGTCAGATTGAATTAAATAAAACTTCACAATCTTGTATCGGACAAAATTTATTAGTGAATTCTGTAATCTACCGTTTTGACAGCGGTCGCTATTCTTCTCAAGGCTACAAAAAAAACCAGTTGTGCCAAAAATTTTTTTGTATACAATAACAATTACAATTAACTATTACAATTAAACACTAAATTTACATGGATATTTAAAAACAATTAAAGGAATTAAAAAACACGACTTTTTCCACATGTTAACTAAATTACATTAACAACAATTGTTATAAAATTCAACGTTTTCGAACGAGATCTCAGACTAGAATACAATTAAATGTTTAAAACTAATCTCATGTGGTTTATGAAGGTTAGCACGTGTTATGCATTGAACGGTAGACATACAAATTGTCAAAGCCTATGATAACATATAAAATTAACTAATATCAGGGTTGATTAACAAAATGGTAACTGTCTTTAAAAATACTAAGATGTGAAACATCAAAGCACAAACATATTTAATGTAGTGAAAACCAATTATTTGAAAATTATCTATAGTTTAAATGCAGTGTTCCCAAAAAATAATCATTTGTAGCACTTTAATAAATTTTAGTAGCTTCTGTTTGGATTAAGAACGTCTGATTTGAGATTGATTGTATTTGGATCTTGGTTAATGTAAACCATTTATAAAAAAATTCTTTTGTTGTAATCAGTTTCCCTACCTAAAATTTGAACCTGGTTAAAGTCAAAGATGTGTCCTGTGTCAAAATGATGATTGCATAATGCCGTTTTTTCTTTTTTGTTTATATTTATGATGCAATCACTTTTGTGGTTTCCAATTCGTTTTTGTAGGAGTTGTTTTGTTTGGCCAACATATACTGCTTGACAATTAGAACAAGGGATTTTGTATATTAGGTTACTATGTTGTAGTAATGGTGTTTGTTGTTTCAATTTGGTAAATAGGGTTTTTATCTTTAAATTCGCCGGTTTTAAAATTTTGCAAAGTCATTATGATAAGCCTATGATTCAGGGTATTTAAAAAAATTCATAATTAGTGTTGTTGGTTTGCACGTCTACTTCTATTTTTGGTTTTTGACATAAAATACTGTTGGTTAGTGATTTTCGATTACTATTGACTAATAAAGTGTTGGTCAAATTATTTAAGTCTTTCTGGTGAAATATAGGATTACTACATTTATAAATATTATCCCTAAATTGTTTAATAATATTTATTTAGCCATTCAATGAACTGCACTAATCCGAAAACGGGAATCCTAGTTGAAAAATACTATACTAAAACAATTTTTTATTTCCTTTTCTTCACTGCCGTTCAAAACGGATTTCCGTTTACCATCTCTTGAATTCTTTTCTTCTTTTCTAATCTTTTGATATGTTGTTTCTTATATTAAACTTTACTATATATAATTTTAAATTATAAAAATTATTTAAATAAAGGTTGACCTCTTATTTGTATTTTTTTAAATTATATCCATTACTTAATGTAATTTTAAGTTATGTAAGCCAAATTAATGTTGCTGCATGCATTTCAATTATCTTATTCTTATTTCTTAAAATTACATTACAATATATATATATATATATATATATATATATATATATATATATATATATATTGAGGTGAAATGTTTGAGTGTTAAATATAATGGTTATAAAGAAATAAAGGTTATAATAAGATTATAGTTAGTGTGATGAACTTAGATAAACATATATGTAAGACCGCATGTTACTTAGGTTCATAATAACATATAACTGAGTACATATGCAGTTTTATAGCACATTGTGAGCTAAATGATTCAAGTTTTACAATTATTCCATTTTTATCCTAGTTGTACAAGAGAAATTTCACATTAATAATTTCCGATCACATTCGGAATATATAAATTATGTATTTTCTTTAATATTGTTCACCATATCCATTTGGAAAAGGTAAAGCCTGTTCTGGTAGCGTAACCTGCTTCAGTTCTATAATAAAAGAAAATAGTATGGATTAGATAACATGTCGATGAAATAAATTGTATAATTAAAGTTAACGATAAGACAATATTAGAGAGATTCATATAATTTATGAAATTATGAAGAATAATACTGAACAATTAGTATAAAAGTAACTTACAGTTGTGTTAAAAGGAAGTGCAACCACATATTAACATTGTTGGTGCAAATGAAATAATGTGTTGAGAAGATAGGTTATGGACATATTGAACTCCGATTGTGAGACAGTATTCTACATTGTTGACTGTGTTGAAGTTAAAGTTAGTGTAACTTTATGTTTTTCGGATCAGAGAATCCAAATATGATCATAGTTTTCCTGCGGAGATTAAAATAAGTTAGATATAAGTAAATTTCTCTATGTGAAAATGCATAAATAGTATAATTATTATAGCAAAGTAGTTTAAAAGTGAAATAGGGCTAATGGGGTATCATTTTAAACGAAATTTGAAGTATAATTTAATGCTTATAATTTTAAGCTGTATCCTTGAATAACCAAGATATTTGTAAAATTAATAAATTGTAAATTTCAGAAATATGATCTACCAATCAGATTTAAGTTCAGGTTTGTTTGTATGATGTAGAAGGCCCAACTAAAATTGGCGTTTTAGAAAAAATTATACTATATTTGAAAATTTTATGAAGATTCTCTTATTAATCTTAAAGGTGAAAGCATGATACTTTTGTTTACATCATGTAATAAAATTTTACATTAAAGCAAAAGTGAGGTTAAGGTAATTAATAATAAGCGAATTGTTAAATTGACATTTCTAATGAATTATGAAATATTGTCATTTTTTTAAATATAAACAAAATTAATTAAAGACAAAATCGAATTTATTAAACTCATAGAAATTAGAAAAGTTTTAATAAATTAAAATTGAATGCAGATAAGTATTGTATTAAAATTAGGCAATATTAAAATAAAGTGCTTATGGAAAAGTCAATAGGCACTGTTGTGCCGGAGTAGAAGGAAGATTAATAACGCTGTAAGTTATATGAATCTCAAATTATCAATCTAGGTTAAGTTTATGAATTATGCGTATCATCGATGTTTACATGTGTAAAGAATTTGATCAAATTAGATACCAGTCAGCGAATACGAACGCGAATCATTAAGTATATAATATAACTTTAGTTTAAACAGACAAAATTATGCTTACAGTAAAAGTAATTTATTTTGTTGTTCAGCCATGCAACACACGATGCACATTTTCAATATCATTATTTACAAACAGATATCCGCATGCGCGCAATGTGTTGTATAATTGCTTATAATGCAAAGTATTTGAATAAAACAATTTACCTTGAATTAAAATTTAATTGCAAGATAATAATTGAGTTATCTTATAAAATTTTAATATAAGTGTTTTATTTAATATCACAAAGCTAATTCCTTGAACCCTATTCCTTGAGTTGGTGGTGGAGCCAATGTTTATTCATTAATCATAGTTCTATTATATACATATCATTCTAAAATTATATATCAAATATTACATCCTAATATACATATATATATATATATATATATATATATATATATATATATATATATATATACACACTATACATTTGTATATATTGTATAGTTACGCTAGAATTTTATGTAAACCGTACATTATGAGAAGAATGGCTTCCTTACTGCGCTGGCGTAGCAATGCAAAAATTGAGATTTTATCGTGTTTGTGATACCGGTGACCATTGAAATTGTTATGATATACTAAATTACATCGCTACTTAATAATGCCCTTGCCAGATTTTTGATAACTATTCTGAAAATTTATTTTCACGGGAGTGTAACCTTAGCAATAATTCTAATGATTAGTAAAACAAACGTAATAATTACATTTCTAGTAAGTTATAACTAATTTAGAAGTTATTTCAAGTTAAATACTGCATTTTGAAATTCTTAAAAGCGTTGATAAATGCCCTTTGTAAGGTTGTGTTGACGCACCCTGTATGTAAGATGGTATAATGACGTGTATTAGGTGTTTTTTTGGGTATATACATAATGTATGTGGGTGGATGATACGCCACTGGCAATTTAGGCGAAATATCATTCAGTATGCAGATACGTGTATTTTAATGTTATAGAGACATTGGTGTTGGAATAAATAGATTCTGATGAATGTAAATACGAAGAGAAATGTGTCGATGGGACGATAATGTTTTGCTACTGGGTAAGGAGTGGAATGTTGGAGGGTAAAGGAGTAATCTTGGCCGGAAGGGTGAATGTATAAGTATAGAATGTTTTAGGAAATAGGTAGAGAAAGATTTGGTATGTTTAAGTGTTGATTATAGAACGTTCTCGTAATGTTGTGCAATCAGTTTTGAGAATACATGTACGTATATGGGATTTGAGACCTTAGACTGTGCTTATTTTTGCAAATGTTGCGGAAGGAGGATGAGCGCATGTGAGAGATAAACGTTAAAAGTTGTGTAATGGTCCGGAGTGGCCGCTGAATGAATGTGATGACGAGAAATGGCTTCTCCATAAAGTAATTGTAAAATTTGCAGGTAAGAACAAACATGGCGATGTATAGTAATTACAAGCGTGTTTGTGCAGAGGGTAGCATCAGTCGGCACTAAAAAGTTTGAGTGAATACCATTGGTGAATATAGCGAGGAAGTAGGACATGTTTAAAGATGGATGGTTTGAGGTATAAATAGGAAAGTCAGAGATTGACGGGGAGGGGGCTTTTGCTTTTGCTTTTGGTGGATGTCGGTGAGAGCTCGGTGGAAGACGCGTGCGTGAGGTGAAGTGTGACCTCAGAATGGGTTGAATTGGAGTTACATTTGTGAATAGTATTGAAGGCAGTCATTGTTTAAACAACTGCGTAACCCAAAAGGGATGAATCGTATGAGACATTCATAAATAAAACAATTAATAAAATTCAGATTGAAGATAAAATCAGTTTATGGTTTTGTTTTTTTCTTCCAGAAAAAGAAGTGCGTAAGCAGTTTTATAACAAGATAACAGTTGTTACGTTATAATGTTGAGTGCGGCGCGTGTGCTTGTAATGATCCTTAGTTAAAATTATTTATTGGACCACCTTTAAGTGAACGAAATATTCATAGTAAATTGAGCCAATGTAAAGTAATTTTATGTGACATTAAAAGTTTATTTGTGTAAGGAAGGGCTAAATTGTCCTAAAGGTTGCAAGAAACTTTAAAGAGGCAACCAAACCTGTACAGATTATTACGGGTTATTGGAGTAATAACCTCGTATAGTTGGACTATTCTTGAGTACCGAAAGGAATAAGTGTTGGTGGAATTGTGGAGTACTCGTTATGTGCCTTCAGGCAATCTAAGGATACACATGGACTACAAATAGTTGGTTTACGGGAAGAGAGAAGAAAGAAAAGCGAAGGATGAATGGACAGTCTTTAAGTAAGAATTACATTTAAGAACTTTGAAAACTCAGTTGAGCACGATTATCTTTTGGTTAATTTTATTTGCGGGTTGTTGTGTAATATTATTTTTAATTAATTAGTGTTGAAGGAAAAAGGTAATCGGTCTCGAGTTACGTTGTATTGGCTGTTTTAGTAGTAAGGATTTTTGCAGAAACGCAAACTTGTATTGACAGTGATGTGGTGGTTTGGTTTCTCAACCACGCTGTTGTAGCGTATGTAAACATTTGTTTTTTTTTGTATTATTTTGTGCAGGACAACATATATTTATCGTTAACTTTTATTCTGTGGTTTATTTAGCCAGTTATGAGACACATTTGTGACCTAGATTTCGACAATTTAAATGTAGACTTTGCATATTTTGGCTTTAAGATTAATGAACAACCGGAAAGGTTATATTTGCCAGGTTAATTGTGGAAAAAAAAGGAGATCTTCATGTTAGTTTCGTTTAACGCAATACACGAATGGCGGATCAGCTGTTGAGTTAAAAATTCATTAAGTATAACTAAGAGATGGAGTTTTGAGAACTTACATATTTACGAATGTCCCATGCGATTCAGAGGTATAATAAAGAGAAAAAAAAAGAAACTAAATTTAAAAGATATCGTTCATGTTAGAAACATTAAACCTTCAAAGATTAGTCTCGTTTGGCTGCTTTGCAGTACTTTATCACTATTATTCTGAAGGAACAATTATTAAGCCGACGACATTGATTTTCTTTTGATCAGGAATTTTAAAATTAATTATCTACCATCGAATGAAGAACTATTTTATGCATTAAGAAGTAGAGATTTAACTTTATATGCATACGAGGGATACGTAGAAAATGTTCAGTTAACGTGTTATAACTTTGCTATTCTGGATGTACAGGGTACAATCAGGAAGTTTGTGACGACCCGTGTATTTCAGTTTTTTAATAACTGTTGGTTACGTGAATGCAGTTAAATTTGAGTGATACATTTTGTTGTGGAAATTTTGGTTTACGAGGTGTATTCAAAAGTTTCTAATAACCTGGGTAGTACCAAATATATATGAGTTTGAGTTGGATTGTTTGGGACGAGTGTTTGTTGTAGGACCCTCGTGTAAGAGTTTACTGAGTAAGCACAATCCTACTTTCCACGATCAAGTAGGGTTAATTAATACCCAGCTTAAGACAATTATTTTAGCAAAGTTTCGATTGTGGTGGCGCCTGGAGACATATTTTCCTGACTGAGCTGTTTGAATATAGGTGTAAGGTGTTGGAGCGTATTAATCATTCATTTTACTTCTTATTTCGACCACGCCCGTCTCCCTGTTAGCTGGCTTGGCAACCCGCTTACAGTAGTAAGCATACACGACGCCTAGTGCAGTTTGGACGTGTAACACCTTTTACGTCAAAATTAAAATCACCATCGCAGTAGTGTATCTTGTACATACAGGGTGCAGTTTTAGTGCGTCGCAGTACGATATATCCATTATTAAAGGAGATATCAAAAAGTTATTTACAAAAATTATAGCCAACTTCAAACTTTACATTATAAAATTATTTTCGTATTTACAGGGTGTTACATATTACCAGGGTGAACTGAACATACTTTTTTTAAATGGGACACCCTATATATTATTTCAAATTTAGATCTCCCCATACTTCCAATATAGGGTTTTATTACGTTACACAGGGTATTTCAAAGGTTATGGTCAATTGTACACGAAAATGAAAGAAAATAAACTGTATTTTCACTTTTTAAAATAAAATACTGGGTGATTCATTTGAAAAAATTGACAAAATCATGTATTCGAGTTTTGGATCGCTCTATATTCAATTGGTGCAATAATAAAGAGATAGCACTTTCTTGTAACAGTGTACCAATATCAAAAATAATGTCTGGAAAAAATTATTGTTAGGTTGTTCTGTCTAGGGTATACAGGACGTTGAAATGAGTATGATTGTCGTGTACAATTGACCATAACTTTTGAAATACCTTACATAACGCAATGAAACCCTATATTGAAGTATGCGAGAGATGAGCTTAATCTAAATTTGAAATAATATGTAGGGTGTCTCATTTAAAAAAGCATGTTTGGTACCCTGGTAATATGTAACACCTTGTAAATACGAAAATCATTTTATAATGTGAAGTTTGAAGTTGCCTATAATTTTTGTAAATAACTTTCTTTGATATCTCCTTTAATAAAGGATATACCGTACTTCGACGTACCAATGGCGCACCCTGTATATACAGGGTGTCCACAAACTCTTTTCACAACGGAAAACTGCAGATTCTAGAGCTGATTTTATGTCGATTTAACGTAAATTACCTTAATACAAAAATACTTCCTAAGAGAGCTGGAGCTCTCGGAAGATGGCGACCTAAATTGGTTTAATTCAAATATCTTCAAAATGGTTTCCCTTTATTTCTGTACATATATTTAGTGGAATATGCCCAATCGCATGGCGTGAATATGATTATTTTGTTGTACTCATAAGCGGCTCGTTTGGGCGGGGCATTGTACATTGTTATTCATAAGTTTTTGTAACTGTAGTACATTACCATCTCTGCTAAAATACCTCACAGAGAGAAGTCCAGAATAGTAATGTCTGATGAGAGTGGCGTCTACTGAGCAGGACCATTAGTGGCAATCCATGGATCTCGAAAATAACGTTAATCAAATTTTTATTAAATATATATGATTTGTAAATAATTTTTCCATGCGCGACTAGACCAAAGCTAAAATGTTTCTGTTGTTTCAGATCTTTCGACTGTTGTGTACATTAACGCTTTGTTACACAAACAAATCGCATTAAGTGTCGCGTTTGTTTATAAAATTAAGCGGACTAAACCGGTTACACTCGTGGAAGACCGGGGTTTGCGGTAAGAGGTAAGGTATTAATGCTTCAAAACTGTTCACTTATCACAATATAAAACTGAAACTTCGGTAATGGATGTCCGGTAGCGCCGCTCCAATATGTATTTATCGGTAAATCGTCATGGGCTTATTAACTTTAATTGTATTCGAGATATGAATCAATAAATCTTAATTGGCTACTTCCTTCCTAATGTGCGATTAATGTACTAAAACACAACGGCGTAAATTTGTGTCAGCTCTAAATAATAATTATTTTTAAGTGATATTCTTCCTAAATCTTTTTTGATGTGCGGTGAAAATATTAAATTAATTAAATCCAATGTTCAATTAATCCTGATATGTAAAATAAAACCTAGAGCGTCAAATTAAATTGTCAATCACTGTTATATACATCACTAAATTTATTTACTTAAAATAGAACTTATAAAACTTCGTACGCCTACTGAATCTTCAGAACTGGTCATTACAATACTTAACCCTTTGCACTACTATCCTTATTAATAATTTAAGAAATAACAAGTACTTGTTTTTAATTTTTCACTGAATTCTGCTAACTTTCTCTTTTACTTAATGAGCGATGCGACGATTGAATAAATACATAATATTTTACGTAATTCAAAATTGCTATGTTATCTTCTCCTTTATATCGATTACCAACGCAAACTTATAAAAATTAAAAAAAATGTCTGTTACCTAAAAACACTTTTTCAGTAGAAAAATATTAATACTCTGGTAGAACGAATATAGTTTTATCCCTTACTAGAAACAAGTAGTTAATAACTAATTACAAACACAAGAGTTGCCCGAGCCTTTTAACAGTATTCGCCTTAATGCATATATTGTAAACTAAAATTTGTAGTCATAAACGCGTCGTTACACGTCGACTCAAGATTACTTAACGTCACTTACTATCCACTATTCTTCTCTTAAGGGGAATGCATTATAACCACCATATGACACCTTCTAGTTGCATTTATTTCACGGTCAACTTGAATTCAAGCTATTCAAAGATTATGTTCAGGATTAACGAACTTTGCTACAAAAATTGATACCTTTCAACAATCAAAATTTCTGAACAACATTTTGCTCAATACAATTCAGTTTTCGCTAAGAAGAAAAGTTGACTTTACTTCTTTGTAAAGTTTAGGGTCTTACTTATACTGCAGGGATTAATTTTATGTACCTCAGGGTTCATTAATTATAATAAGGTAGTATATTATAAATTTAATTCAGGGTTATCCAACTTATAAAAAAATATCCTTCAATTCGTCATTTATAATTCTATTGCGCAATCTGACGAAAGGGAAACTTCTTAAAACTGAATCTACAAGTGATCTTTAGTGCTAAACTTTAAAATTTACGAAAAGCTGAAAAGAACTATACCTACGAGAGTTACGTATGCTACCTTGAATGTGTAGAATCGGTGGTGTACAAAATCTTTCCAATTTCAAACTTCAAAGTAAATTTCTTTAATGTTCACGTATTTTTATTATTATTAATAATAATAATCTTTATTTACGGAAAACCATTTTTCAATATTATAAACAGAAACTAAAGCTGATTTCGTACATAGTGCGCCAAACTTAAGATAAATGATAAACTATGCTTAAACCTAGTAATAGAATTACAAAACAAATCGAACATATCACAATGATTAGCTGCGTTGATTGTCCTAGAAATACTCTCAATAATGCTATGTGTACCATAATTAGTTGAATGGTGTTCCAATATGAACAAAGTTTTACTACGTCTCGAACGCCAGGATGGGTTCACAATAAAATTAAAGGTCTGAAGCAAATTAGCATTAGCGATAAAATAATTTACGAGCACGGCATAGCAGCGCTATAGATCTTCTATCTTCTGAACATTGTAGGTTGTACATATCTAATAAATTATTATACTCAGAAGTCGTAACTAAACAGTGATCTTCACAAGCTAATATTTTTAAGAATTTGCGCTCAACATTTTCAATTTTGTTAATAGAGGGGGTATAGTAAAGAGAGCAAATAATACTGCAATGTTCTAAATGAGACCTTACAATAGAACAATATATTATTCGAAGACTGAGGGACGGAAAATATTTACCAGATCTAAACAGTAATGCTAGTAGTCTTAGCGCTTTACTGGTAACAGAGTCAATATGATTATTAAAATGAGAAACTTAATTTCTCTAAAAAAAGCGTGCAAAAATTGGTTTTTAACAAAATTGTTAAAATAAGTCCACCAGTATGACTTAGCTTTCTTAGTGTTCAGAGTTGACAGCGCTATGGCAGGCTACCGCCCCACTGGTTCGTTGTTATTACGACTCATCAGGAGCGGGTGAAACTGTCATGGAATATATCGACTCTGAACGTAAATATGATGTGTCTTCGGATACCGATGGCGCTACTCGTATCTCTCACATATCGTCTTCCTTTATGGCCACCATATTTACGTTCAGAACGTTAACTCCGTTCACCGAGCTGGTATCGTAGTGGTGACACGACCTGATTAGCATTCGGGAGGTAATGGGTTCGATTCCCGTTACTGTCTACCTTGTATGAGTTTTTCTCAAGGGGTTTTCCTCATACACATCTAGCAGCATGGGCACTACGTATATGCACACCATGTGCGGCTGCTTAGGCGAATGCTGGGGTAGTATTTTCTCCCTCAGAACCCTAACTCCGTCCCTTCCGATTCTAGCGTGACCAAACCCAGCCTTAATCCCACTATGCATATATACGTAATGTATGTATGTATGCTGGGAATCCATAATTGTGGCTGAAGGAGCCCAAAAGCTCGAGTAGCCCGCCCTCCTCGTCGGGGAGGGAATGAAATACGTGGAATTTTAATTTTTTCCTAATTCCGTTCTTTTCGATCTTATCCTGACCACACCATCTTTGGTCCCACCATGCATATATACGTAATGTATGTAGGTATGCTGGGAATCCATGATTGTGGCTAAAGGAGCTCGAAAGCTCGAGTAGCCCATCGTCCCTTAAAAAGTCGATGCTTTATTGCTTCTATGATTACCGAGTTGAAATCAGCGTAGAATGATACGTCTCTAAATTGACCGCCTCTCTGCCTAGAAAAGTAATATTAACAATGTGGTTTATGTTTAATCAGACTGTATATATAAAGTAAAGGATTATTGTCAGACAACGAATAGGATGCGCCACGCCTTTAGGACGCAGAGAAAAAGTACACATAGAAAGAAGTTTCGTTTTAAATCCTATAAACGTGGTGGGTGGGTGAATCCGTGAGTAGGTGGCGCGGGCGGGCGGGCATACGAGCGTGCGTGTCTGAGTGCGTCGATCTGTATTAAAACCTAATCTAACCGTGATTTTTAATACTCTACTTTAAAATCCACATAACGTTGGAAAAGATCTATACTAGAGTTACATATACTACCTAAAATATGCAGTGGGTGGATGTATATGTGGTGAGAGCGGGCGGGCATGCCGGCGAGCGTGTCTGTGTGCGTCAATGTCTGCGTGCGTGTCTGTTATAACCTAAAGTTAGAAAAGAACTATAATAGTGTTCCATATGCTACCAAAAATATTCATTAGTAGGGTGTACAAAATCTTTCTAACTTTCCATTTCAAAATGGAAACATTTTTTCAAATGTTAATCCAAAATACCTAAATGACTTCTGTAGAAAGTGTAACATCTTTTATCTGTTATAATAGTATACAGGATGTTGTTTTTGAGATTATCTTGTTTTATAGTTTTTTTAAATGCAAAATTGAAATTAGCCGTAAGTTTGACCATTCATCTATAAAAATAACAAAATTGGCAATGGTGCCGGCTTATACAGCATAATGATGTATATATAAAATAAAGAATTATTGTCAAGCAGGCTTTCATTAGAAACAGAACAGGTTAAAGACCGATTTACGCCTTTAGGGCACAGAAAAAAAAGTACACACAACAAGATATATATATATATATATATATATATATATATATATATATATATATATATATATATATTATATATATATATATATATATATATATATATATATATATATATATATATATATATATATATATATATATATATATATATATATATATACAGTGTGTCCGAGATTCAGCATGCATGTATTGCTATATTCGTTAATATTGAAGATAGAATGTCGGTTAAATGGGGAAAGTTTTAGAGAATTTTACGGCTATCATCATAGAAAAGTCAGATTTGAAGTAACTTTTTGTTTTTGAAATAATTGAAGAAAACAAAAATTGTGCATATTCTACTACCCCTGTAGCTCTTGTATTTGAAGTCTGACAACATTTTGATTTGTACATTATTATGACACTTTTAAAAGACAATTTTAAAAAAGTAGCAAAATTTATCTACAGTCATTTGGTTTTGTTTTTCATATGGACGTCATCTTGGATTTTTACATTATCGAATAGTATTTTTATCACCTTTTCAGCGATGTATCACATGATACGAGAATTTACTTCAACTATCAAGAATTTAAAAATATAAAATTGAAATAGTAGGCCCTGAGAAGGCATGGATTAATAAATGAAAAATTTATACAATTAGATTCCTAATTATTATAATTTCTAATAACTAAAATAAAAACAAAACCGATAATAGTAACTATCATAAAACATGCTCGATATGTCCCCTCTACACTCCACACATTTTCTACATTTTCGTATCACGTAATAAATTGTAGAAGAGGTGTTAAAATCCACTATTCGATAATATAAAATCCAAATAGCGTCCAAAAACAAAAGTTAGAAATGCATGAAATTTTGTAAGTAAAAACAGATACATTAGCAAGGGTTTAAATTTTTGATAGTTGAAGTAAATTCTCGTATCATGTGATACATCGCTGAAAAGGTGATAAAAATACTATTCGATAATGTAAAAATCCAAGATGGCGTCTATATGAAAAACAATAGTTAGTGTATGTATTTCAAAACAAATGACTGCAGATAAATTTTGGTACTTTTTAAAATTGTCTTTTAAAAGTGTCATAATAATGTACAAATTAAAATGTTGTCAGACTTCAAATAAAAGAGCTACAGGGGTAGTAGAAAATGCACAATTTTTGTTTTCTTCAATTATTTCAAAACAAAAAGTTACTTCAAATCTGACTTTACCATGATGATAGCCATAATATTCTCTAAAACTTTCCCCATTTAACCGACATTCTATCTTCAATATTAACGAATGTAGCAATACATGCATGCTGAATCTCGGACACATATATATATATATATATATATATATATATATATATATATATATATATATATATATATATATATATATATATATATATATATATATATATATATATATATATATATATATATATATATATATATATATATATATATATATATATATATATATATATAACACAATACACACACACACACACACACACACACACACACACACACACACACACACACACACACACACACACACACACACACACACACACACACACATTCTTGTATTGTAATAATTATGTGGACTCGCACGTACCACCGACAAATGGGGACTTGTAAGATATCGTATAAGTGAAACGCGGTTTGGTCTAAGGTTTTGTGTGATGTAAATAAGGTTTTGATACACACCAAATTTCAATCAATTTTGTTAAGTATTACTTGTGTGGACCGTCCTCATAAGTATTTATGCAAAAAGTGTGGTGGGGAAAGATCGCATAAACGTTCTGGAGATTAGCTTTTTGGATGCTTTAAACAGCAGTGATATTTTATTGACCAGTATTTTTCCTCTGAGGTTTGAATATGTTCTGGGGTCTTTTTTAGTTTAAATTAGAAACACTTTGTTTTATAATGGTAACCTTTACCTGAGCTACATACATTTTTATTTGTACTGTATAACATCGTTTTGTGTTATTAGCCTTTAAGAGAAAGCAAAACCGTAGCAACAGGCAACAGAATTCAACTTTATTGTTTTACATTTTACCACTACAACGATCTTTTATATTTACATAGTTAATTAAAATAAAGTTAATATGTCGATTGCTCTTTCCAGCTTGATCTACATGCATACTGTTGTAACGTTAATCTAGATGCTTCAGCAGACCTTCGTTTATTAAAAGGATTATACGTGATAATGTTGCTGAAGCTAAGTTGGAGAAGTGTTTTTCAGAAAAAGTGCATTCGTAGTCTCAATCAGTTTATTCATTATGGCATCTAAATAACTGTTAAGTTTTATAATACCCTCTGTAATTGATAACAGCAAACTAGTGTTTAATTTTCTATTACGCAAAGTTCTCAAAGCTGAACTAGAAATTCTATGTTCCCATTCAAGTTCCATTAATTTTATAAACCCTTCCATTTTTCGTTCCATGTCTAAATTTCCTCTTCGTAGTGCGATACCTCTAGCTATCTGGCTGCATTTTTTTAAACTGTGCCCCAGCTTCAGAGCCAGTGATGGTATTTTATAAGTTTTAAAGTCCATTTGACTGTTCTCATCACTACAGAGTTCTTGGACAGAGGTAATTAGTAAGTCGTAATTTTGGGGTAATAAAACATCAGATATAGTAGATATTGCATTATTACGCGACTTAACTACTAATAGTAACCTTCCTAACTGCCTCATTGTTTGTCTAATATATTCATATTGATGCGAAGTAAACTTTTAAAACATTAAAGAAGCAAATTTCTTAATTATATCGTCCTGTTTAAGCAAATCGGATATCTCATCTTTTGGAATTTTGTAATAATATTTTGCTGAAATTCAATATAGCTATCTACATCAGGCCAAGAAGCCAGAAGAGCCTTACTTTCACCCGTAATGTCTCGCTTAGTTACGATCTTTCTGTCAATGTCCATTTCTTCAGTTATTCTATCCGTTTTATGTTGCAAAGGACAATTGAATTTCACATGCTTCCACAAGTTATTTGTTAGAAAAAACCCTAGACAATTAGGACATGGCGCATAATCATTAATAGATAGACTAGCACGTTCTTTTGGTGATGGTCTCCGGCATAAAATTAATTCACCCGCTTTTATTGTTAGCACATTACAATTATGGTAGAAGTCCCCAGCACGAAGCAAACAAAGAAATCCGCGATGCGCTCTTTAGATTTAGGATTTAAAGCAAGTAGTTTTGCTACTTCAGTTTCATTGCTATGCATTGTTTCCATGTGCCTTGTAATTTTACAAATCATTTTGTTGCAAAATAACATTCATGGAATCTGTCATAAATCCTTCGACCATATTCAGTTTCTCTGAGTGACTTATAACGATTTTATAAGAAACTGATTTGGTATCTTTACGATTGCAAGCGGTTCTAGGGTTTTCTATATTAGGAATCGAGTTTTCATATTTATGTTATCCTTTGAAACAAAGTTATATGATGATGGATTCTTTTTCCGTAAAAGCAGTAGTTTAGAAGGAACTCCTAGTATACTATCATCATCGGAATCATGTTCGTCACCTGTTGTTAAAATGTATTCTGAATCGGAGGCTTTATAAGGCTCGCTGTCAGAACTACTGCTATTATCTACCTCTCGTAAAAGCAGTTGAGAGCCTTGAGGTGTAATCACATTTTCGTTTTCCTCCCTGTTATGGCGAGTAGATGAATCCGTGTACAATTTATTTTCAAATAACAAATTTTCTGGTTTTGTTGTTTCATCATTAATATCTGTTTTCAAAAAATGCGAATTGTTTTGTAAAGTGAATAGAACTTGAACTGTTTCTTCCAAAATTGATGTGCCGAAAAATAACTCTGTGGAATACGACGAATAATTAGAAACATTTGATGTATTTATACCAACTTCATTTGAAAATAATACAGTAACTTTTTATGTTTTATTACTTTTGGTTCCTTTTTGCCATAATCCGTCTTTCATATGCATTAATATTTTTCTATCTTCTAAGACATTTAATTTGACAGTAAATCTACTTCTAAGTTTCACTTCTACTTTAGTAATAATCAACTCTGAATGTATGCTGTCTTCATTGACAATGCTTTATGAAACACCATTTTCAACTATCCTAACTCTATCTAACGTGTTGACGCTGATCACCCCAGGAACGTTAATGTTTACGTATTCCATACATTGTACTAATGTAAACTCCTCTAGAAAAACACAAAAAAAATTTCAGAAAGAGGGATGATTACAAGGAAAGTGAAAACTAAGGTAGGTACTTAAATGGTCAGTTTTCACTACATTGCGGTTTTCAAGGGATTAGTGTACTTGTTCTATAATTTTTTTTACTTACCTAGTTATTATAATACACCATAAATTAGTATAATTAGACTTGTTATATGATAGGTATACATCAGAGAGATGACTTCAAAAATCCTTAATATAAACACACTTTATAATTTAACTAAAGCATAGACTTTTTTTAAAACATCGGTAGGTCTTCGGCTTATTTTGAAAAGTGATTTAATTTATTACTAGTTAATTAATATTACTGGTAATATTCAGTCATTTTGTAAAAGATTAAAAAGTTATTAGGCATTTTCAAAAATGTCAAGTTATTATTTGCTGGATCGTAAAATACCTTTAACACATAGGTACTGGGTGCATAAACAAATAATTAGACATTACCCATTTCGCTTTTCAAATGATCATGTTTATTTATTAATAGATATTGAATACAGAGTTTTGAAAGCAACCTCTAGAATGCAGCTCGAGTGGTAACAAGCCTTAACCAATGCTAAAAGGGGTTTTATGAAATGCTTAAAAGTTTCAGTCAAATTGTAAAGTAAGTCCTTGTAGTCAATTTATCTAGTCATTTGGAAAACGACTAGACCTTTTATAATAAGACTGAGTTTACAAACCACCTACGACATATATTCAATGCTATAAGCAGTAAAAGAAAAATTATTATAAATATTGTATTTTGGGAGGGTTTATTGATTACTTAATCAAACGTGCATGATCTTATGGTCCTTATTCTTTTCATCCAAAATATTAGCGAGTTAAACCAGCCTCCCACAATTTAAAATTTGCGCAACATCGCACTGTATTAAACCAGATAAAAACACAGATTACACACTCTAGTGATAAAACTACACTACACGTTTTAAGGTTAAGTTCAAGTAATGAAGTAACCAATCTACAAAGTCATCTGTGGAAGTAATTAGAGCCCGTAAAAGTTTTAGTTTCGTAATAATGCTCAAATCATACAAAAACACACCATAAAATGTTATTCAGAATTTAAAGATTATATGGTTAAATTTAAAATTTACAGTTATAAAATAGTAACGCTGAGTAGATTCAGTAAAACCGAAATTAATTTGTTTAACAAAGCTGGTACTTAATTATACATCAGTTTGGCATTAGATGTTGACAATCTTCACCAAATATCAATAAACGACTATTCTACATAAATATTGGAATACATTACAAAACAACTTAATTAACAGTTATTTTCCGTTTCTTAAAACTTCTTGATTAAGAAAGCAAGACAATGGCAAAAGAAAAAATAAACGATAGCACAGACAACATAGTATATATTGTCTGTGACTATAGTTATTGAAACATTCAATTTGAAAAAAAATCAATTAACTTTTATGACAGAATTAAGAGAATAGTGTTGCAAGAAGGCAGCAATAATTGATGTATAGTGTGTTTAAGTAAGGACGAGAGATTCATTTTAGCTCTTGTAGATGTTCAAAATAGACTAATCAATTTTTCAGAAAATGCTTTAGTTGTACAATAATATTAATAATTGTGTATTTTAGTGAAATTTTTTTATCACAATTTTAATAACGACTACGTAAGATGATTAGTTAACAATCAGTTATTGTCTAAAAAGGGTAATGAAACATAAGTTTTATGAAAAATTGTTCTAACGGCTAGTTTTGTTTCTTAAGTTGTTAACTTAGTTAGAAATACATCTACAATGGATCACTGTAATTAGCTAAGGTATTTGTTATGATGGGCAATTACGTTTATCTAAATGTGTTGATTATAAAGGATATTTCAATTGACCTGTTTCATTTCATAGTTCACACATATGAATGGTACTTGTCAGGTGTTACTTGACAATATGATTTACAGGTGAGTTTTGTTTAATGAGCATAAGGAAATAATCATAATTTGGTGTTGCTGTAAATGTTTTCATTTCATCATAACATCTACAAAACAATATGAACGATTATTCAAATCTGAATAGCAATAGCAATATGTTAATTATTAAACATATCAATTATCTCTTACACTAGATCTGTGACGTTAAATATATGTATATATATATATATATATATATATATATATATATATATATATATATATATATATATATATATATATATAGATTATTTTGCTCCAGAATAAAACTTGATAAACTAAACCGAGGAACAAATATTTTTAGTTAAGAAATAATGTAATTTAAATCAGTGAAATTAAGGTAGTGTAATTATACCTACTATTGATATAATTTCTATAGTTTTTAATTCCTACAATAAATATAAGGTATATTATAAAGTTTTAGTAGTCATAATTAACAGTTGACAATAATTATGATTTGTTATGATGAAATGAAAACATGATTCTTTCCTTATCCTTATTAAACAAAACTCACTTGTAAATCATACTGTCAAGTGACACCTGACAAGTACCATTCATCTGTGTGAACTATCAAATGAAAACAATTATATTGAGAACATTTATAAATTTTATTATGCAGATAACATAACTATAAAATCGTTCATACACCTACCTGTGTAACTTTTTACAGCCAAAAACGCTCCTTTTTCAATCATAATTTAGATATTTCTTCAGGGGTCTAAGATAATGGAAATGCACTAAGTACTATAAAAACTATGAATAAATTTTCAAAACATTTTTAACAAATATTTTCGAAATTATAAATGATAGAGAAATCTAGCAGGAAATCTTCACTGTTTAAAATATTAAAATTAACTATTGCATATTTTGGAGTGTAGCGTAAAGCAAGATCAGCAAAAAAGCGAACGAATAAATACAAATATAACCTATAATTTGCTTATCTTATAAAATAAATTCACAAGAAATACTACGTTGTATATTATAAAAGCTATAATACATGTTACACACTTTTAACACAAACTGAAACTTATGTGGACCTTAGATGGCAGCATAATACATTTGTCATAATGTCCACACAAGTCTGTTATAATATATGCCAGAGACACACAGTGTCAATACGGGGGTTATGGGGACATTTTAAGATTTTCATATTGTTGGAGTAGGAAGACCACATAGAGTAATATAAAGTGGCAAAAAATTACGAGGACGTGTGTAAGTCCCCTTAACTATTGATGTCCTCCTGAGTACAGTATGTTTAAGACACATGTCCACATAAATATTACCATACCTCCGCACACACGCAGACACAGACACACACACACACACACCACACACGCATACACACGCACACATGCACACACGAGCACACACGCACGTACAGACGCACACATACACACACTCCTTCCCAGGCAAATTAACTAAAAGTGTAAATAGTAGTGTATAAACCCACCCAAGTTCTGATTATGATTATTTTCTTTCAATTTAACCCACTTATGTTAATAGCTACCCCAGAAGTAATTACGTCACGCAGTGGCTCAAAGCAATGTTTCTAACTGAAAATTAAGCTTTCTACCACTTGGGTTATTAAAGCCGGGTATTATCCGGTCTCGCCTTTCCAGTAGTAGGTTTAAAATATTTACACAAAGAATAATTATCCCGCTTCAAATATTTCTTGAGGATTAAAATGTTACTTAGACCTGATAATATTCATTTGAGTAATAATATGAATTCATTTGTTTTTCTCCTGTGTGGAGATCTGTCGATAAAATATTTAATCCAGCGGCGCGAGGGCAGTTTATTAGGAGCAGTAACTGGCTTTTATGAAATATTTCTGAATCTTTTTAAAGATATAAAAATACCAGTTACTGGTATATAGGCATTAAAGCTACGCAATAATTATATTCCAAGAAATTTTTTGGTATGGCGCGTAGTTTGGCCGCAAAAAAATCCGAAGGTGGAACTTATATTATTTTAAATTCTTTAAATATTTAAATAATGTTTAATTTTATAAGAACATGTGTAAACATATTTTTTAAAGATAACTCAATTTTACATCACGTTTCTTATAAATATAAATATAATAGTTTGCGCCTGCGCGACGAGTTTTTAACTTGAAATTTATCCAAATGTAAATTAGGTGGCCCATAAAAAATGTCGTTTTTTTAGAGTTTCTTATTGAGCCCTTCTGCTCCTATCTAGAAAACATTTTATATGTTAATGCCATGCAGTATTAAAAGCTAATCAAGCAGGCGAATGTCCCCGTCTAATTTTCTTCTGATATTCTTCTGTTTCTAACTAGCAATAAACTTTAAAATAGCTGACGAAAAATACGAAATTTTGATACTGTTGCGTGATTATTGGAAACAAAACTTTTCTGCAACTGCCGCAGTTAAAAAAATATGTTAAGTGGAAGGGGAGGGAATATTGAACATTCGTACGGCGCAGCGCTGGTTTCGAAAATTTACTGGCAGAAAGAGGAAACAAGGTTCTGGTCGGCCCAACTCGTTAAGTAACGCTAAACTTCCAGATGTTGTTGAAGACGCTGTGGAAAACGTTTCTTTAAACAGAGGGTTAGTTTCGATGAAAAGTGGATTTACTTCAATAATCCCAGCACATAAAATCAGTGGACTGCTGTTGGTCAACTTGCATTGCCGGCTCCCAAGCGAGAAAGGTTCCAAAGGAAGGTTATGGCTTTGTGTATGGAGGAATTTTGAAGGGGTTATTCACTTTGAGTTGGTTCCTGAGGGGCAGATGATTGATCCTAACCTTTACAGTCAACAGTTGGATAGGATGCATGATGCTCCAAATCGGCGTTACCCTGGATTGGTGAACAGAGAACTGGCAATTCTGCAACAAGACAACGCCATACGTCATACTTCAGCTGAAGCTCAACAAAAAATTAGGGAAATGAATTTGGAGCTTCTTCCTCATCCAGTATATAGTCCGGACCTTGCGCCTTCCGATTATCACTTATTCCGATCGATGGCGCACTTCCCTGGTGGACGGCATTTTACAAGTGTTTAATTCCAAAGATGCTACATGGTACCGTCGTGGCATTGAAGATGTTGCAGAAAGACGGCGAAAGATATTACTTTACAATGGTATATACTTTAGTGAATAAAAGTTTTCAATTGTTATTTTATCATTAAATAAAGTTTTTAATAAAAAAATGTCATTCTTTGTAGGCCATCCTAATATCAGCCTATAATTTTAATGATATCTCATTGCATAAAATAATTGAAATTCGCTTTGGTTGAAATTTGTCAATTGTTTAAACGTTTTTTTTCAGTTTTGGTACTGCACTGATTAGAATTTGTCTGCCCTCTGGTTTGCGATTGATTTTTTGTTTCACATATCTTAAAAATGCTTAGCATAAATTTGTCAAGCGTTTAGAATCTTGTAATTTAATAACAATTTTAAATTGCAAAATGGACCAGAACATTATTTTCCAAACGGCGGAAATATGGCTATGGCTTACGCAACGGTGTCTTTTGTCAGCCTATATACAAGAAAAAATTATCTTATTTCTTTTAATTTCCACTTTGTAGGTTGGAAGATCGTGTGTTGTTTTACACCATATATGTTGATGTATGCAATACCACACATACACAGGGTGTAGCAATACCACACATACACAGGGTGTAGATCAACTAGAGGCCACCCCTGTGACTTTTGAAGGGGTCGTTAGATTTGTTCAAATTTTGATGGGTTATATTAGTGCCAGTTTGGGATTTTTTATATAAAACAAACAATATGGCCGACTTCCGGTTTCACCGGAAATGACGCAAAAGCTGAAAATTTAAATTAAACACCCTGTATAAATTTTTCATATTTGGATTCTAGGGCTTCAAATACATACAGTTCATCTGTCAAATGCCAACTCCAGCGCCATTTTAATTTTTTTTATATATTTTTTTAATTTTAGATTATTATCACGTCATATAAATTATAGATAATTGACGTACAATTACCCCCACAATATTATTTTTCCTAATAATTAATTTTTGTGAAGCTTGTTAACGATCAAATTTAAAAATTATGTTTTTTTTAACTAAAACTCACTCTCTCCAATACAAACATGGGCCACCTGGTATATTAAATAGCTTTTTCAAGTACTAGTAAAACGATATGCATAGTAATTCCCTTAGCTCCTAAATAAAGCACTAATTTCTAATTTTCTAATTTTTATTAACACAACATGCTCCTGAAGCCTACTCTGACAAAGTAAATTGGCGTTTGAGTTGACATTTGGCAGATGAACTGTATGTATATGAAGCCGTAGAATCCAAATGCGTAAAAATATACAGGTGGTTCCATTTAAATTTTCAGCTTTTGTGTCATTTCCCGTGAAACTGGAAGTCGGTCATATTGTTTTTTTTTATGTAAAAAATCCCAAACTGGCTCTAATATAACCCATCAAAACTTGAACAAAATCTAACAACCCGTTCAAAAGTTACAGGGGTGACCCCTATTTGATTTACACACGGTATAATGCATTGAAATTCAGTTATTGCTTTATGGTATTTTTTTCAATTTTGGTGTGTCTAAAGACTCTTAAACGTATCATTTGTAGCTCGTTAATAGCTTCTTTTGAAACATTGTTCCTCGTAGCTTTTCTAGTGTCACTTAATATTATTTTTACATGTCGGTTGATTAGATCTTGGTTAGATAAATAATCAACAATTATAACATGCGTAAACTTCTTTTCAAATAGCTGTCAAATATGACATTTGAGTATTACCAACCCAAACACCTCAAAAATCTATTCAATGGATTTAGTTAGTTTTGATCCAAATTCTGTTGATATTTCTAATTATTTTCCTTAATGTAAAAAATAGCGTAAAACACAGGTTTCATATGTCACTTGGAACATTTATCCAATTAGGACCCTCGTCGCTACGCTCCTCGGGCCTCAAACCTAAGTGCGCACGCCTTTAAAGTGACTTATGATACTTGTGTTTTACTATACAATCGTACTAATAACAAAACATTTCATAAATTGGTAATTCATATTGGGTTTGCCCTATAAGAATGTTAAATTAATATTTTTGTTACATATAAACTCAAATGATTCTCACCGCTGTTTATAGATCTTATGTATTTATCATTTATACCAATCGTTACGTTGGAAAGTATTACAATCTGGCGCTCAATATCTTGTGTTGAATCGCCACAATCGTGGTATTACGGGATAGGTCTTAGTGATAGACTACTCCCCTTGCACCTACCGGATTACAGTGCTTCGTTACCTATACATTTTGTTATTAAGTTTTCCGGTCCATACACTTTAGGCAAGAACAAGAATAGTTTTGTAAATCCGAAAATTGATGTTTGAATTATGTAGGTAATGCATAGTTTATTCAGATAACGTTAACGCCATTTTTAAGATCCCCACATCTAGAAATCCCAAGCGTGTTCAACGCTTCATAGATTTAGTCAGTGTGTATCGGAGACATATTCAAAAATTTCCAATAATTGTCGTTATTGTCGAAATTTTTGAAAAAGTTTCGAAGATTTGTTAAGGATAAGGATTGCGAATGGGCATTAAATTGATGTAATTTTACATAAGTTAGCGTTAAAATTATAAAATAATTGGTGTATTTCGTGTAATAAATTTAATAATATAATAATGAAATAATGAAATAAGTGTAAAAGTTTTCCAAAACAAATCGTTAAACTAACTGGAGATACTAACCCTTCACCACAAATAATGCCGTTGTCCCAGTCGGAAGATTCATGTGGGCCGATTCAAATCTTATGATTTGCTTAATTACCACAATTTCTGCTGTGTTATTTTCACTTCACATAAATAATAAAAATGCAATGTAATACTAATAAAAATGATCTCGGACGCCAAGTTATTTTTTTAATTCTGCTCGGAATAACTAAACCGAGTTTTACACTAAAAATTTTATCAAAATGTAAAACAATAAAAAATATACAATTAAGTTTATTAACAGTTAAAATGATATGGTTATATAAAATGTACTTAAAAAAACTAATTGTAACAACCTTAACTTACTAACTTATTGATATAAATACCTGTTACTAAATTTAGTACATCTTGAAAACCCCTGGTATTATGAAAATAATGCAGAAATGCAAACCGAGGTGATGTCACCTTTGAATCCATGTTGCGCAATATATTGCAATAACAATGCTTTTATGTTGTCAACCACACCCTAAACTGGAATTTACAGTAAAATTAAATGCGTACTTAAAATGTAATTAAAGTGTAAATCAAAATAAAAGTAAAATAAAAGTGCCTGAAAAGAGCAAATGTTTTAATTTTTAGTATAATGCGTTAAAATATCTTACCATCAAATTAATGGCACTTTTCACTAAATTTAGGGAAAACCCAAAAAAAACTTTCTGCTTCTTTTAACATTCACCAGGAAGTGGAAAAATGGATGCTTTGAAATTAGATGATGATGTAGTTGTGCGCGAAAGGATTTGCGCAAAGAATTAAGTCACGATGACGTAATGCGCGAATAAAATGATCAGAAAAATAATTTGAAGTCGGAGTATAAACCTTTAAGAAATATATACCCTTAAGAAGATATGCAGATTAAATTACCTACCACATATCTATAATGTAAAAATAATTAAATTTTCTTATATTTACAACTGAATGAATGAAATACCTTAAATTAAGGTATAATTTAATACAACTCAAAAGGGTTGTTACAAAATCTTCTCGAAACTTACACAAATAAACAAAATAAAATTATTAATATATATATATATATATATATATATATATATATATATATATATATATATATATATATATATATATGTTTTTAGTGTGTGTGTGTGTGTGTGTGTGTGTGTGTGTGTGTGTGTGTGTGTGTGTGTGTGTGTGTGTGTGTGGTGTGTGTGTGTGTGTATACGAGGGTGGTTTGTCGGAAAAGTGACTTTTACAGTAAAGAAACTTGTTTTAAGGCAAAAATATATTTTGTTTTTCTACATAATTTCCTTTTAATTCTATACACATATTCCAACGGCTTTCCAACTTTTTTAAACCTTCAGAAAAATAATTTTTGGAAACTGCAAAATATCTATCCGTTGCTTCCATTACTTCTTCATTTGCATGAAATCTCTGTCCTCCGAGCCACTTCTTTATGTTTCGGGACAAGAAGAAATCACTTGGAGCCAGATCTGGCAAATATGGAGGATGGAGCAGCAATTCATAACCCAATTCAATTAATTTGTTGGATGCAATAACGAACGAATGAGATGGCGAATTATCATGATCGAAAAGAACTTTTATTTTGTTTAAATGTTATCGTTTCTTTCTTAATACCGCACCAAAGCGTGTTAATAAGTTGGAATAACACTCGCCAATTATAGTTTTGCCCTTCTGCATGTAATCAATAAGGATTACCCACTAACTTTGTTGGCAGAAAAAACGGTGTTTGCCTTTTTAGGGGCACGTTGATCCGCAGAAGTCCATTATACTTCAACTTAACCAAACAGTCACTTGAAATCGAAACACGTGTATGCATTGGTGCTCCTGTCAACAAACGCGGCACCCATCTTGCACTTAACTTTTTCATATTTAAATATTGATGCAAGATATTATGTACTCGTTCCGTTGAAATACGCATGTCATTAGCTCTCCTTCGCACTTAACTCGACCACTTTTTATGATGGAACTGACTTTATCGATTGTTTCTTGAGAGGTAACCGTATTCGACGGTCCTTGACGTTCCGCATCTTCCGTGCCCATATGGCTACTTTTAAAAGCAGCAAACCACTTGCAAAGTATTCCATGTGACGGAGCAGATTCGCCATAATATTTGCGTAATTTCTCTCCTGTTTGTTTGATGTTTTCTGCGCAAAAAATAATGTTTTATTGAAATATGAAATTCCTTTTGATCCATTTTTAATTAAATACAAAACGTGTCTTGTTTGATTGACTGTCAAACATAAAGTAAGGGGTTTTTACGAAATTTTGACAGAGGGTTTCTAAAAGATGGCTGAAGTATGTAACATAATATCGTCACGTTAGGGTTGCCACTTCCGTCAAACCAGCCTCGTGTGTGTGTGTGTGTGTGTGTGTGTGTGTGTGTGTGTGTGTGTGTGTGTGTGTGTGTGTGTGTGTGTGTGTGTGTGTGTGTGTGTGTGTGTGTGTGTGTGTGTGTGTGTGTCTATATATATATATATATATATATATATATATATATATATATATATATACAAAGTTAATTATTAAATATTCAGGTCTCCAAACCTTACTCGTACATCAAAGCAGATAAAGTTCGATTAACCGTTTTACGCCCGTAAAATTTAATTAGTAATAAAAACAATAATGACTGAAGAGATAATCTACTTATATCTTTTAAAAAATCTAAAACTAGTTCTGACAATTACATTAGATCATCCTTTATCCGTTTACGAGATGTCCACATGGAGGTGGTTTGCTTATCGTAATCCTTTAATTATGCACCGTCACTTGGCACAAAGATATAATAGCCGTAATAACTAAATAATTTGGCGGCTGTAACCCTCACGAATGCAAATGTCTACTCTTTACTGACGTCTAACACATGGGCTATCTGATTTATTGCTTGCCTTTCAAACCAACGTTCGTCACAGGAAATGTTTAGTTCCACTTGACTATTAAACCCAATTCTTATTTGCCTTATACAATCGATTTCATATTATTATTATTGATTGCACATGTACTTCACTCAATGTCAATAATGTAAACTATTAACTAGCTTAAACGACACACTATTAGTATTGTTACTTAAAGGGTTACTTTAGCTTAGCTTTATTCATGGAACCACGCGCTTCACATCTGAACACTGTCAACTATTTGCGGTTTTATTTTTAAATATGCCTTAGCACTTTTCAAATTTCTCGAAAGAAAAAAACACTATTATTTTCTTTCACATCACAGTTAATCCTTTTATTGGTAAATGTTTAACTATGATTATCCCCAATATGGGTTACTGCAGTCAATTTATATGTACATAATACTAAGGTCTCTTAAAATTTCGCGCGCGCGCAGTCTCCCTTTAATTCGAATTCTAATACCGAGCGACCCCCTCCTACCTTACTTTGTTCTCGCTTTTATACCTTCTGCCCGCCATTTTTCCAAAACGTCACAATGTCTTCGCGCTAAGACCACAATCAACCTATTCTCTCTTGGGAGAAATCATGTGAAACTCTCTCACGTGGGGATTTGTATTTCCGCACTATTTAACAAACTCCAACGTACTTACCCTTGAACACACATTCAATTTTGCATTATTGCGTAATATTACAACACTTATACAAAATACAAACAAAAATATGTATACCTATTGCTTATTGCAGATTAATCCAATATGAACATATCATAATCTCACACACTTATACGTCTAGTTCCATTATTTTTATCTGAATTCTTTAGTACACATCAGCATAAAAAACAGTGGCAAGTCTGTAGTCTCTACCAGTGCCGTCTCTGTAAGAATTTTCCAAAAACGTTATTTTTCAACCAAATTTACTGCTTTCAAAGCGAAGATCTTGCTACAACATTCAAACATTCTTTTATATAACACACAATGTTCCATTAAATTCCAGTGGCGTATCATTTACATCAATTTACATTCAGCATACACAAAAATTCTTTTTTCGTACAAACTCACCTCATATACACTCAAAATACGTTCCATACGTTATCATAAGGCTGCATGTACACAATGCGTTAAAATAACCTCACAACGTATGGATGAAATTGTAGAATTTTTTTGAATACTTATGTACTTCGGTACGATATGTAGGATTGTAAAATAATGATCTATTACCACGGTTTTTATTGTAAAGTTTGTTATTGCAGTTTCGAGGAGAGGAATGGAATTTCATTATGGTGGAAGCGAGTTTTATGAACTATAATATACGTGTTTTGGCAGATGATATTTATTTTTCTTATCGTGCTTATGTCACAAATCTGCCATGCGTTGAATGATTGAATGGTGTCTTGTAGTTTTGACTAGTTCATTTTGGTTAAAGTTGTTAATGTGGAGCGTATAAAGGGTTCATTTGAGTTAATTTTGAGATCGAAAGTTGTTCAGCGAATGATGTAGTTATCGACGGCATAGGGTTTACCTACGTTCAACTTGGGTTATTTGAAGCTATCGTGATGGAATCAGCCCGTTCACCGCATGTGGATTATAGGAAGAATTCATCCGTCACTGGGAAATTTTTGTGTTGGTTAGTAGCAATATTTTCCTTTCCAAAGAAGAGGAACAGTGGTTATTTCGTACTTTCCCAATTTTTAGAGTAAAATTGCCTTTAAGCTGGTTGTGCTATTCTGTAGTTTGGTAAATTTGTTTTCATCGAGAAAGTACATTGCAATGCACCCACAGTTTTTGTTCAGAAAGACAAAAGTTTGCTGTAAATATATCGCCACAATAAATGTTGTGTGTATAAAGGACAAAGAACGTTGTGTAATTAAATGAATGCTTGTGCAGGTAAATTCAGGTAAAGCAGTTATTAAACCACCTGGTCTTGGCTTAAATATTTTCGCCATTAAATTTGTGTGTATAAGTTAAAGAAGTCGGTTGGATGAAATTAATAATAGAAAGGTTGTCCTACAGGGCGTGTTAGCAGGAACAGATTGAAGAGTTATTGGTATCCTTCGATTAATTAACGAGAATTGCCTTTACCGCTGTGAGATGGAAAGAAAAAACTTTGATAAATTTTAGGCGAATCAAGGTATGTAATTACTTTTAAATATTTATTTTTGGTGGCCCTTAATAAAGATGTATTTCTGTACTTGATTAAGTGGATAAACAAGTTTTCTTCTTTGTTTAGTAATGTATAGATGTCCTTTAGGCGATTGATATAATTGTACCGAAGTGTATTCAACCGCTTGTCATAACACTGCACATTGTGTTATTTTTTTAATTTTTATTACTGTATATTAATATATAAATCTCGAAAATTTGACAAAATTATGTTCTCTACGTTATTATACCGATAAGGTGATAACTAAAATTAAGGTTATCTTATATATTGCGATGGTTATAAATAGGTATAATAGAGGGGGGTAGAGTTTTATCGAGCTTAAATAATATATAGTATGTGAGTTCATATAAAGTCGAAGAAGTTAGACACTTCGTTTTGAGAAAATATAGTATACGAGTATAAAAATATGATTGTGATACAACAAAACAGGCTTTATGGCGTTTGCACAATGACGTTATATTCATAAAAGCAATGAGCTGTAGCAGTAGCATGTAAAAAAGGTCAACACGATACATATTAGTGTGTACGTTCGGTTTCGTTTAAGTTAAACAAGAAATTTCACATTTAAATTAATTTAATTAAGAATTTGAATACATAACAGATATTGATTACATGAAGTACAATAATTCTAATGTGTAGAACATGTATAGTAATAAGTACAATGCATAAAACTCTGCGAACTTAAAAAGGGTTATGGTACGAAGACAGTATATTGGTAGTGCACAAACTAAGTGTTTCAAAAGTACATAAGAAGTTATAGTGACTTAGAAACATAGCTAAGAACTTGAACAACATTTGTGCAATGTGATATTTACAATATAAATACAATTTATGTGCTTACTAAATATGCTAACGTTGTGAAACTGCAAAGACAAAACTAGGAACTATAGAGTACAGAAAAACAGTGTTGGTGTTAGAGACATATATAGGAACATATTACATAAACATTGCAAGCGATATAGACGTTTAAAAAGCAAGTTAAAATTAAATTATATAAAGTTAGGTTAAGTACAATAATTAAAAAATTTTCAAGTTTATAGTTTATATAGGATAAGATAAGTTCAGAATTTAACATTAAATATGTAATTTAAACATAAATTTAGAAAAATTGGGTTATGTACCTAAATTTAAGCTGTTGAAGTAGAAATTTTGTTAAAACTATGAAAAATGGATAGAAATAAGAGTACTATTATACAGTTTTTTATGCAGAAGCTGAATATGTCTTCAGTTTAGTTGTAAAATATAAAATTTGTTAGATTTTAGTAATTTTAGGTATTAAATTGTCAAAATGTAAATTCATGAAGCGAAGTATAGCATGTGAGATGTCTATTTATGCAAAATTTTGCCCTGATTCCAAAAATGTATTTAAAAAGCAAATCCGAATTGATTTGACAAAGTTATGACATAATTTATGTTTTAGTTAATTTATTTTTTTGTTTAGACTAATCAAATGCAAGAATCTTTTGTATGTAATGTAAAAAAAATTTAAAGCTTTGGTATCCATGAGGAAAGTATATAAGGAAGTGCTCAAGATTTCTCGCTCTCTTACTGCTCTGACCACTTTTATCCTCTTATAATTTTAATTTTATGTGACTAAAAAGTCATAGTGCTTATAGTGCATTCGTTACATGTGTTAAAAATTTTCGTTAACATTATCGGAAGTGAACCGCGATCAACGTAGATGTCGAAGACAATCGATATAACCAATAACAAATTTTAAAACTTAGGTTACCGGTTATAATTTTCGACATTATTGTATTGTTTCAATTCGAAATCATGTATCAACATCCTCTGATGTCTTGGATGTGATGTCTATTTTTTTCGAAAACTTTATGAAATAATAAAAATTATTCCAATCCGATAATTTAATAAATATTTAAATATTCAAAGCAAAATAAAGTGCTACTACAAAAGTGTATGAGCATATTACCTAAGTGCAACGTATTTACCAAAAAGAAGATTCATCACAAGTTAATGCAGCTGGATGAATTTATGGAAATTAAGCAGTACTATTAACAACAGGAAGGCAGTATCAGCGTTAGATGGAAAGAAGTTTTACATCCAATGGTAATATGGAACAAGCTTGAGGTGACCATTTATTGGAGATTACAACAACACATGTGAGTTTATTTTGCTATCATAACTCATAATACTGCATTGATTATTCTTTTAATGTCCGGTATTTATGTTTTATTTTCTGAATTTGTATATGTTTATTGTGCGACGACGTGTATCAATGTCTGGAAAGGTAATGAACAGGAATAACCATAGATATAATAATTTTAAAATAAAGAAAATCAAAATTGTACTCACTAAGTAATAGATCGTTGGTGAAATTTTTGACAGGCAGCACATATTTTAATTGAGCAATGACCCAACGCATGCGTACATTTTGCCAATTCCATAGAAGCCTGTTACACGGAGAAACATTTCCGGGTGTGAAATAAAAATTTTATGATTTCATGAAAAAACATTAATTTATTTATAATTTAAAAGTTAAATAATTATGTATTAATTTGCCAACGAAATTCAAATATTAGAACTCTATCCCCAAGAGTATAATACTATAATAAAATTTAAACCATTATTTATTATTTCAATTTTTACCATTACAAATAATATATATATATATATATATATATATATATATATATATATTATATATATATATATATATATATATATATATATATATATATATATATATATATATATATATACTGATGTGCGTGCGTGCGGCGTGCGTGCGTGCGTGCGCTGCGTGCGTGCGTGAGTGCGTGCGTGCGTGCGTGCGTGCGTGCGCGTGCGCGTGCGTGCGTGCGTGTGTGCGTGCGTGCGTGCGTGTGTGTGTGTGTGTGTGTGTGTACTATTTTGTTATTGTATGTAAAATTATATGTGATTTTGCCCTATCTCACAGTAATAAAATGTGCGTAAGCCTATAGTTGAACGGTCGTGTCTATATAGTGCTTAAATAAGTCCCTTAAAAAATAGATTAAAAGAGATTAAAATGGTGAATACCAGATCTAACGAGCATCACGTAAGTTTCGAGATCACAAATGAACAACTAAAAGAAATAATTAGTGAAGTGATCGCCTTAAAAACGGCTGAATTAGTAAATGAAATTTTACAATTAAAAAATGAAGTAATAGCATTAAAATCGAGTAATATTGACTTAATAAGATTGTGCAGTAATAGTAAGAAAAATAGTTCATTATTTAATGCAAATCCAATACATAATGGTAACAACTCTAATAATAATATTAGAATTGTTACGGAGAATTCTAATTTAAAGGAAAGTGTAAATTCCTGCGATAATGTAAATGTCAAGGTAAATACAACAAAGTTGGATAATATCAAAACTAGGGTCAAAGACTAAAATATAAAAGCATCCAAGCAATCTATAACAAATAATAACAATAAGGATAAAGTCAATCCAATTATCGGCAATGCCGAAAATAATACGGCAGGAGCTAGCTTTGCCGCAGTAGCCAAGCGCGCGTGGATTTACGTCGGTCGGGTTGCCGTTACTACTGAGGCAGAGCAAATAGAAGCGTATTTAAAAAACAAGTATCCAGGAAAAGCTAGTTTTCAGGTAGAACCTTTACCTAGAAGACAAGAGGCTCGTAGCATTGCATTTAAAGTTAGCACCGATTATGATTTAATTGACGATCTGTACAAACCGGAAAATTGGCCGATGGGAGTGTTAATAAAAAAGTTTCGCTTTTTTCGTGCTTCCCAAAACGCTCAATTTTAACGCAAATATAAACTCGGACGATAACAAGCCAGCAAATAAAAAAATAGAACTGACAAACTGCTTGAAAGATACACCGGCAGAAATTATCCTAAAAAGTAACTTAAGTGACAAATTTAAAATCATTAAAAATGATACACAAATATCATTATTATTTTGTAATATACAGTGCTTAAATAATAAAATTGAAGAACTCGAACATTATCTACACTTAAATCCAGAATATAATATAATCGTGTTAAGTGAACATTGGCAAAATTATAAATATTTTGACTCGATTGCAATACAAGATTATGTGGTAGCAACATCATTTTGTAGAAAAAAATTTCAACATGGTGGAGTTTGCATACTAGCTAAACAAGGCATCGAATTTGAAGTTTTACATGACTTAAATACACTCAACTTAGAAAAAGACTGTGAATTATGTGCTATCAAATTGGTAAAATACAACATGATTGTAATTGGTATTTACCGCTCTCCATCAGGAGATTTCAGCGTTTTTCTGAACATTATACATGACATTTTACAGAAAGTGAATCCTAACATTATCACTTTTTTAGGTGGCGATTTCAATATTAAGTTCAACGATGAACTTTGTACGCGCAGAAAACAATTTGGTGATTTGATGAACTCGTTTAACTATAATATTTCAATTAAAGCAGCCACAAGACAAAAAAATTGTTTAGACAATATCGTAACAAATGCTAATGAAGCTTTATGCAACTTTTCGACCGTAGATATCGGCTTATCGGATCATAAATCCGTTGCTTGTAATTTCCAGGTACCACCATCCTCGAATAAATCAAAATATACAAGAAAGATACGCCCAACTACGCAAGAAGGTTTAAACAAATTATATAGACAATTACAGTGCGAAAATTGGGATGTAATAAAGACCGACATACCTACCGAAATCAAGTTTCAATATTTCTTAGATACGATTATTAATGCAGCTAATGAATGTTTTCCGGAAAAAACTGTAAGATATTGTAGTACAGCAAAAAACCACGATACGCTGGTTTAATGAGGAACTCAAAGTAATGAGAGAAAAGGCGACCTTCTTAAGGGACGTAAGTAAAAAAAATCCTACTGCTAAGAATATCCAAGATTATCACAACTTTAGGCTTAAGTATAGGAATAAGCTAATAGAAGTCAAGAGGAACTCCAACATTAATTACATTAAAAATGTAAATTATAATCCACGCATTATGTGGAATATAATAAACACAAATAAGTATAAGGGTAAGGGTCCAGTAGTTTAAATGTAAACGATTTCAACAAACAATTTATAAATACGCCACGGGATATTGTAGCCAAACTTTCTACAAGTAGTGAGGAATATATAGATTTTCTAAAAAAAACAGGAAATCAGCACAGTTTAAGGTTTAGTTTGAACGAAGTTTCTTACATTACTGTAAGAGATACCATTGACAAAATGAAAAGAAATACAAGCCACGATATTTACGGATTAAGAAATAACATTGTTAAATATATAAAAGTCCTAATCATAGTACCATTAACCAAGTTAATTAACATGTGTATAAATGAAAATGTTTTTCCTGCTTGCCTGAAAATATCAAAGGGAATGCTGACATGGTATCGAACTATCGCCCGATATCCTTAATTCCAATTATTGCAAAACTTTTGAATATGTTGCAAAAATCAAGTATGCCCCTTCTTTGAGAAGAATGGCTTATTCAGTAAATGTCAATTTGGATTTCGAAAAAATAAATCTACGACGGCAGCAATTACAGAATTAATGGAGTTAATAACAACAAGTTACGATGAGGGACAATATCTAGGGTGCACCTTTTATGATTTGCAAAAGGCTTTTGATTGTGTAAATCACAAAATCCTTTTGGATAAATTAAACTACTACGGCATAACAGCGAAAACTTTAACATTTTTTGAAAATTATCTTTCACATCGGTACCAAATAGTATACCATGATTTAGATTACTCAAATTCGGAAAATGTTGCGGTAGGAGTGCCTCAGGGATCAATCCTTGGTCCGATTCTATTTCTTATTTATGTAAATGATATCTCAAAGTGTGACGTCAAATCGAATTTTATACTTTTTGCTGATGATACTAGCTTTACAAATGTAGGCAGTAGTGAAGCTCTTGTTAGAGCGGATATGGCATCTTCACATTTAAATGTTAAAAAATGGTTTGCTGCAAATTGCTTAGCATTAAATAATGAAAAAACAGAAGAAATGATTTTTTCATTAAAAAATATTGAAAAAAATACTAGATACGTAAAATTCCTAGGGTACTGTTAGATTCTAAACTAGCATGGGCTCATCATGTAGATTTTTATCAACAAAGTTATCAAAGGTTGTATATCTTCTTCGAAACTTATGGAAATTAGTAGATTTGAATGTATTAAAAGCTGCTTACTATGCATTGTTTCAAAGTTCTCTTGCTTATTCTATATTATGCTGGGGCCATTCTGCGCACACTAAACGAATATTTTCGATACAAAAAAAGCAATTAGGGTACTATTGAATCTACCATACAGAGCGGATGTGAGAAACGTCTTTATCACAAGAAATTTTGACTGTTCCTCATTATATATATATATATATATATATATATATATATATAATGATGATATCAGTCATATATATATATTATATAATAGACAGTTTCACATCCGCACAGATTTGCTATAAACTATTATGGACCCTTATTATTCAATAAACTAGACATTTCGACTCGTAATCTAACATTTAATAAATTTAAACAAAAATTAAGAAATTATTAACGAATGAAGGATATTATAGTCATCATGAATATTTAGCCGGCTATAAGCATACTCTACAGTGAGAACTGAGTAAATGTCATTATTAGTATAGTAAATGTCATTATTAGTGTTACTTGTATATATTATAATGTGACGTGTGTAAGCTGATCATATTAATGTTATGGTTGCCGCTAGATTAACTAAATGTAATGCTGTCGCTACTAACAATGAGAACAAATTCTAAAATAATAATGTGATAAATCTAACAATTAAAACTTTAAATAAATAACTACGTAATTAGTATGATAACAGTTTAAATTACTGCAGACCAATGTAAGATCTTTTCATCCAGGCTAAATTTAATAATTTTCGTTAACGCGAACTGGCCTACTAGACGTTGGAAGAACAATTCCCGCCATTTACCTGTTTCTTACGATATCTCAGAATAGGAAAAAGATGTCGACTTGCGGTTTTCACTGTTTTATTACTAATTTATTCTACTTTTTAAAGACCTACTTAAATTTTTATGCTTCCATTTAAAATTGTAAAGAGAAAACAATATTAAAAAAATATTAAACAGCTCCGTCTAGTATTTATGTTCCACTGTTTAACAAAAGCTCTTTCAAACAACATCAAGTTTATTAAAATCGGTCAAGCAGAACCTGGCGTTTTTTCGTAACAAGGTTCCCACTCTCCCCCACCCCTTATTTGAAGAGATAGACTAAAACTTGTTAAATAAAAAATATGCAGAATTTGTCGAGGAATCTGATTATAATATTTAATATGCCCCTTAATTGAGTAAATTTTGAAAAATTTTGGTTTTAAAATTTTAACTGTCAAATACGCCCTCTAGCGGTTGACCTACAATTCTGAAAATAATTTCCAGGCGTTTGTCGAGGCCACTTTTGTTATAAAATTTTTTTCCTGAACCTGTGCTATAATCCATTCCTGAGATATGGCCGACGGTCGTTCTTAGTTGGCCACCCGGTACATAATAAGCGTATTTCGCATTTTAATTGGTATCTTATATGTGCTGTGACGCCAAAACGCTTGCGCCAAGACGCTCGCGCCAAAAGATACCTTACGCCAAAATACTCCCGCCAAAATACTTGCACCAAGACGCTCGCGTCAAAACATTACCTACCGTGAAAGAAAGGATCGAATACGTATTTATTTGATGACCAAAAGATTGGTTTAGTTTGATAATTAACCATCTGGTTCTTTAACTTAAACATGGCGAAACGCGTTGATGAATTACTCGGTAAAATAGCAGTGTTGTTGATTTTATACTACATCGAGATTTTATTGTATCATGAATTGCGCGTCGTTTCGTTACAACATTATTTCATAACATCTGTCATAAACCTATTTTTCTATCAAGACACCTTTAAAATGCAATTAAAAATTGTTTATATTTATAACGCCTACCACTATTAACAATTAATATAGAACAGTTACAAAAGTAAATTGTTTATTTAAGAAATTTCTGGTTCTGGCAATTCCGCGAACTCATGCTCATAGGCTGGTTTTCCATCAGTAACAACCCATACTGATCCATTATTACCTTCGGATATAATTAATGACGAGAATTTTCCCACAAAAGAAGTACTAAAAAAACCTTTTAGATAAATGAAAGTTAATCTAGAGTATCTTACGGTTGCAGAATTGATTGGCCGACCATAACTTCGAATAATTTTTTATGGTCCGCACTTAACAAAGTGTTTTCACCTATACTCAGTAAAACAGTGTCGGTAAATCCAGGACACATAGCTAACACTTTTACTTTTGTTCTTTCATAATGTTGAGCAGTTCCAAGGGCACGAGTTAGACCAATAATTGCCCACTTAGTGCTAGCATAAATTGGCATGGGGTAGCAAGGTATTAAACCGGCAGTTGAAGCAATATTTAATATCACAGCTTCATCTCCACTTTTATATTTAGGTAGATAATTCTCCATAGCCAGAAGACAACCATAAGTAGTTCCTAACTGTCGAATCATAATGGTTGAGATTATTTTAAAGTGACGCATCAACTTACATGGTTAATACTAATTTCATCCTCTACTAGTTTATCTTTCAAAATTCCAGCATTGTTAACAACAATATCTAAATGCTTAAAAGTTTCAACGGTGATCTTAAAAGCATCTACAAGAAAAAAAAATTAATAATTTAACTATATTATTATGGAGACCTTCAAAGCTATTTTTATCTCTAATATTCGCTTTCACGAACAAAATTTCGCTATCCTTATACTTTTCCTTCAATTCCTCTGATACTTGCTTTCCCAGATTTTCATTTATGTCAAGTAACGCTACTGCCTAGAATAAGAACGAAAATATATTTCTTTCTGTATTATTGCGTTATTACCTTCAGTCCATTGCACAAGAGGTCTTTTGCCACCGCTAACCCTATTCCTGCTACACCACCTGTAATTAAAGCAACTTTTCCTTTTAATTTAAACATTTCGGTTAAACACAGCTTATGAAGTAGAAAACGTTATACACCAACTATACATATAATAATTACCCTAATTAAGCTTAATTAGAGAATTGCTAACGTACAAAATTTTTATCTTTCTGGTTTTGTGGTTTTAATAGATTTTATTGCGATATTTGTCGTACTTATTTTACTTAACCCACACGGAAACAGTAACCTTAAGTCTGAAGTCTATTTAGATAAAATAGTAAATAAGCCTATATTCCCGTAATAAAATACTTAACGCCTCCATAACCAGGCGTTTAAACCCTAAATTATACGGTTTCACTTTGCCTTGTGCGTTGTCTTACAGTGAGCGCTGTCGGAAATGTTTCCGTAGTTATAAATAGATTTAGATTAAAAAAATTATAAACAGTTCACCTTAACCCATTAACGCCCAAAATAATACAAGCTTAAAACTTTTCAAAAATTTTAATAAAAAATAGCTAAAATACTAAAGAAAAAACAAAAAAAAATAATTGAGAAAAAAGTTAGAAAGGTGTACTCAGATGAGTACACTGGGCACATGATATAGGTACTACTTTGTATGAAAATTTTCAAAACATTGCCTTTTAACACGCAGGGTGATAACACACTTTTTGCATTGTCATCTTACTCGTGCGTGACATACAAAGTTGATTTTGGATCTTTTGGGGATAATGACCACTAGAATCATAAACTATTTCTTGAGGAACACTAGCACTATTTCTCGATTTTTCATTTTTTTTTGTTAAAAATCTGAGATAATATCGAGTAATATTTCTTATCTTCAGAAACCAACTAATGCCATTTTTTTCCTGCAATTGCAATTCGGTAATTATTTACACCTATTAAATTTAATAAACTCCGCCCATTCCTTGGTTATACGATCTAAATGCATTTGGCAGCTCCAGATCGATCTTTCCTTTTTTCTCCTTGGACCATCGGCTTACTTTTTGTTTGGGTGCCACACTGTCATAGTTTGTAGCTATCGCTGCTGTGACGCCAACGTCAAATGAGCTCTCAAAAGATGCTGTCTGCAATTTTTCCATTTCCTTGACTGTTGGCAATTGACAGTTTTCCGTTCAATTTCGCCTCAAAGTACATGTTGCTCTAAATCCTTGGACTCTCAAATTACTTAGCAAGGGTATACTAGTAAAGTAGTTGTCAAAAAAGGTGATATGATTGTTGGGCACAGCAACACACTGTAATAGAGACAATACAACTTTAGAGCCAAGTGGAAGTTGAATATCATCATTGTTGGTTTTTCCAAAATATGTATCTATAACGTAGCAATTGTAACAAATCTTTTACGTTCTTCGTTCATTTAGTTGTAAAATATAAGAAAAATGGGTTTTAATAATTAATGATTTGATGTGGTAGGCAACTTAATTTGCATTTTGGTGTAACTTAAGTTGCATATCTTCTTAGGGGTTTATACTTCCATATCTTTGAATTAAGTTTCTGCAGATATTCTCGCGCAACGCATCACCTGATAGAATGAGCGTCTTTTTTAGCATTTCTTGACGTACGCTGTTTTGAGCATGAAGCCATCTTTGTTTTCCACCTACATTTTGTGAAAAGTGCCATTGATTTAATGGTAAGATACATTTAACTCGCATTATATTAAAATCTAAAACATTTGCTTTTTGCAGGCACTTTTACTTTCACTTCTTTTACTTTTATTACTATTGGTATTTTCGATGCTTATGATTGCAATTTTACATTTAATTCAGATCACATTTTTCATTTGAACTTTCGAGAGAATGCAATAAACACTGGATTATTCAAATTTTATGAAGATAAATTTGTAAGAAGTAAAATTCATCTTTGGTATGGTTTACAACGTACAGCATTGTTATTACGACATATTGCGCAATATTTTTGCAAAGATTACATCACATTTGGTTTACATTTCCGTATTCGTTTAGATACCAGATGTTATCAAAAAGTTGTGTACAAAAGTTTCGAACAGATATTTATATCCTAATAATTTAGTAATTTAAGGCTATTACAACTAGTTTTTAAGATATATTTTATGTAATGCTAAATTTAAATGTTTAACAAACATAGTTTGTATATCTTTTATTTTGACATTTTGGTGAATTTTTTTATTGTATCCTCGGTTTAGTTATTCCGAGTATAATAAAAAAAAAATAACTTGGCGTCCGAGGTAATTTTTATTATTGTTACATTGCAGTTACTATATTGATGTTAAGTGGAAATAACTAAGCAGAAATTGTGGTAATTAAGCAAATCAAAAAAGATTGAACCGTTCTGCTTTAATCTACCGACTGAGACAACGGCATTATCTCTTATTGAGTGTTTTGGATATCTGGTTAGTTTAACGATTTGTATTGAGAACATTTGCACCATTTATTTATTTACACCAGGGCTTTTAAACCCACCTTACTTTACACAATATACATTTGAACTACAAAGAGCCCAATTTTTCAAACCAAATCTACAAGGTTTACTTGTAATAAATTGCTTTGCCGAATGGCGACCATAGTACTTGACTATTGCTTCGTCTGTTGACAATGTTTTGTGGAAAATACCCCATTATTTAAAGTTTACATTTAGCATATCCATAACCGGCTCATTTATTTACATGCAAATATTTTTTTATTTCTAAATACCTGTTTCTAGACATGCATTTGGAAACAATGTCTACATGAAGATCCTCATCAAGTGACCAATACAGACGCCCCCTAGGCAATCCGTGATAGCAGTCAAAAAGAGTATCCAAAAACAGTTTTTTAGTTCTTCATTGGTCAGAGAAAACACATAATTATTTGTTGGCGGGCATAAAGTATGGTCTAAAATATGTTGAAGAATTGTTTCGGCAACCAATTTTTCTAATATACCGTTTGGGCTAAGATTTTTTAGTTCCCCAATAACGCGTTCTGCTCTTCCAGAAGCACCATTATTGGACATCATCCGCCAACCGCTATAATTGGCGTCGCCTTTATTCCAATTTCGTGTAAAGAAACTTGGATTCTTTTTT